>CM021107.1:191081130-191224132 GCA_007115665.2 Sequoiadendron giganteum | reverse complement strand
TGCAGATTACTGTTATGATTAAGGAATTGTCAAAATGATTACATCCATAAAGTAGGAGAATCTAGAAAGCAATTACAAGCGTAGAAGATATGATGACAATTATTCAAACTTTCAAAACACTAATTTTGGGACTCTATAAATATTAGAACTTGAAACTTATTTATGATATATTATTTTGAAATGGAAGAGGCATGTTGTTCTAAAAATATATTTAATTACATTATTATAATGGATGGACATTATGCAGCAGATGGAGAATAAAAATAGTGAATGCCAAGTAAAGGTAAGTTACAGGTGTCAAATATTATTTTTGTTCATACATGGGCCATGCTTCACAAGGGTCCTTGTTTTGGGTGATAGCATTTGGAAAATTATCTAGAAAACTATAAATTTATTTTTTTAAATTATAATGATTAATGGAAAAAATATTAACTATGTCATTTTATGTTATATTTATTGTCTTATATGTTAGAGTAATCATGCATTATTTGTTAGAGTAATCATGCATTAGCTAATAATTAATTAACCTTTGATTAATTATTAGTCTAATTTATTCTCATTCACTTAAGCTAAACTTAGGAGTTCTTTATTAAATTAACTAAGTGTTTTTCTATGTTAACTGAAATGAGAAATTATTAGGGTTGCTCCTATATAGCACTCAACCTTGATTTTATTATCACTCTAGAGATTTCAAACTCTCAACCTTTGAGGACTTTTGTTTTCCTAGAAGATTCTTGATGTTATTCTATAGGTTTTTCTTGTTGAGGAATATTGCATATATTGTTTGTAGATCTCTTGTGTAGAAGGTGTCTTTGTTCGTTGTTTGATTCTATGGCTCGTGTTTTTCACAATTCTAACATGGTATTAGAGGATGGATTCAACAAACCCTTCTCAATTTATGAGGTTTTTTCTTCAATTAGGGTTACAAGAGGAAATTTGAAATCTTCTTTGTTGCTTTTTCTTTTTTTCTTTTTCCTTTTTTTTTCAAAGCAAAAAAAAATATATATATATATATATATGTCACCCCAGCCCGTCATATGGGCAACTAGTGCCCAACCCTTGGTGGGCTAAAAAAAAATGCCTTTTTTTTTTGCAAAATAGACAAAATCGAGAAACTAGGCATAACTTTTTGCTCGGGTATCAAAATTGGGCAAACAAGATATTATCGGAAAGCTAGTTTTGAGCACTATCTAATGGTGCTAGTTTTTTTTCTCAATTTTTTGCTATTGGTGCATTCTATAGCCTGTTGAAGTTAGAGGTGTTATTTTCAGTCTTAAGCTCATAACTTTTGACCAATTTCTCTGATTTTCATGATTTTGGTGACGATGGAACCGTCTTTCAAAGATTTTCATAGCCACCCATGCACTTTTTCTAGATTGATCTTTAGGTACATTTTATTTTAGATTTTTTGTTTTCACACTCTAGTGCATTACTTGGGCGTCTCAGCTCCTAGAAACTTTTCGTTTGTGTGGGATGACTCATTTCTGGCTATTCTACATGTATTTTCAGTATTCTATTATATTTGGGCATTGTAGACATCTTTTTAATGCACATTCTCTTCTGTAGATCATGCACTAGGATAAAGTGTCATTCTGTTGTATATTTTTTGAGAATTTTGCACATCTTGTTGTGCCTTTTTGTATTTGCACTATGATATAAAGTGTCGTGAGGGGTTGATGTTTTCCTTTGGTTTATCATGTCACACATTTTTCAAGTGAGTTTGTCTTCTACGATAATAATGAATCCCAAAGATTCTTGCCTCATGCGTGTGTGCCTTAGTTTTCACACCCTAAATTATTTTTTAGGTTGTTTCTCCTACATGCACTTATTGGTTTCACACAATTTTAGTGTACCTATATTTTCTCTCTCTTTTTAACATTATGGGTTTGTTTCTACTATTGGTGCTAATGGTTATTTATTTTCACATTTGGAGCGATCTATGTATCTAGTTCTTTTTCCTATATACTTTTAGATGCAGCATACATCAACAGTTGGTTACATACATTTTAATGAGATTGATCATTTACCATATGGACACTCTTGCATTCCTGTTTCTAGAGGTTCTTCATTTCAGCACCATATCAGTCATCTTTCGACAACAGTCTAGAGCGTCTTCATGCTTTAGTGATGTTCTACATGTTCCTATTTTTTGAGATATTATTTTCTCTTGAGGCTTATCAATCCTTCAGACATTGATTTGGAGGTTTTTTTAGTCCTTCATTCACCTTTCTCTCTTTTGGAGAAGAGTTTTCTCCCACTACTGTTTTCTCCCACTACTATTTTCTCCTTTTTCTCCAGTTTTGAGCTCGATATTTTTTTTGTACATGGGTACCTCACTAGGCCTTGTTTTTTGGACCCATCACATAATCTTTTTAGGGTTTTTAGCTACTCCCTAAGTTTATCTTAAGGGGGGAGTGTTAGAACTTAATCATGCATTAGCTGATAATTAATTAACCTTTAATTTTAATAATTAGTCTAATTTATTCAAATGCACTTAAGCTAAACTTAGGATTTATTTATTAAGTTAACTACGTATTTTTCTATGTTATCTTTAAAGGGTAAGTGTAGAAAGATGGGTCCCAAAAAGGGGGCTTAAGTGGCCACTTTTTTCTAAAATCAAGAAATACTGACCTTGGACATGAAATTGAGGATAGTTACACTCAAAATTTTGAGATGGAACAAAAACAAGGATAGAAGTGCTCTGAGTCTACTTTCTAAACTACTAATTTATTTCTTAAATGGTTGAGATTAAGGGGTTCAAAAGAGGGACGTACACAAATTGGTTTTGTTTTTGTTAGAAAAAACATAACATAGCAACTCTTGTACGACCCTCGTATGGTGAAAAAAATTTAGTATTTTTAAAATTGCAACGGTCAGAAGTTAGCTAACAGTAAGTAGTGATGCATGATTTTTTTGATAATTTTTTAATGAATATTTGATTTTTTACTAATTTTGAAGTAGACACTTCTTGAAAAATAGAATTTTGGTCGTGCTACCCCTACAAATTTTGGAAAATAATTGATTTTTTTATTAAAAAATTGTAGAATGGATTCTAGTTTCTAAAAATGTAATTTATTTGAAATTTTGATGAACGGTTAATTTATAAAGAAAAAAACACCAAACATTACTTTTTTCCAAAAAAGAGACATAAAAACAAAATAAATTATGGATGAAAGGCTTAACATTGTCAGAAAGTGAAAAAAATTACATCGTTGGATAGATAAGAGAGAACCTAACATTACCCAAATGTTTGATTTGTTTGATATTGAACCACATGCAATCCTGACAATGAGCACGAACCCGATTATGTGAAATATTGTAAAATTTGCAAAAACACGTCTCTGGTCATTGGGAATGCCCTCCAAGACTTTGGGTTGGTATTCCAAGGAAAATACCAATGCCAAGACTTGGGTATTCCCAAAGAAATATATAGCACGCGCATTATAACGCGCTCGTGTTATATCTCAAATTTGACATGATTTTTTTGTGTTTGTGAGGAACATGTCTAGCAACACATAATGCAAGCATGTTATAACGTGTTCACATTATGTCTTGCTTAATGTTAAATTCTCTAGTATTCTATTGATGTATGTTTATATGTTTGAATGTACAGGTATGCTTGTATGTCATGTATGTATGTATGCATGTATGTATCAATGCATGTATATTGTATGTATGCCTATATGTATGTAAGAGTGTATCTACACATGTACATGTATGCTTGTATGTATGTAGGATTGTATGTACATATGTATTATTCTTGTATGTATGTATTTATGTATGTCTTTAGAGGGAGAGATAATTTTAAGAGAGAGAGATCTAGAGTCGTCTAGGTAGGGTGGGGAGGGGGAGGTAGGGAGCGAGGGAGAGAGGGACTTAGATAGGTGGAAGGGATAGAGGGAGGGAGGGATGGAGAGACAGGGAGGGGGTAGGAGAGAGAGAATTGAGAGAGAGGGAGAGATAGAGGGGAGAGACAAAGAGATAGAGATAAAGAGAGAGTTATGCAGGCAAGGTGCCAAAGGGAGATACTTGAGAGTGTGAGAGGAGTGAGAGGGAGTGGGAGAGAGAGGGAGTGTGAGTGAGGGACCTAAGAGAGGGAGAGGGTGTGAGAGGGAGTGACCTGAGAGAGGGAGAGAAAGAGGGAGTTGGTGTGAGAGGGACTTATCTAGGCTAGGTTGGGAGGTATAGATAGAGAGAGGGGAGAGAGAGAGAGAGAGTTACCTAGGTAGGTTTCTAGAGGGAGAGACATGAGAGAGAGAGGGGGTGGGAGGGAGAGACCTGAGAGAGAGGGAGTGGGAGAGAGAGAGGGAGTGAGATAGAGAGAGAGAGATGGAGGGAGTGAGAGAGGATGGTAGGGATTCATTGAATGATAAAGAGGGAGAGGGTAGATAGAGACAATTAGAGAGGGTAGGAGAGAGGGAGGGAGGGAGAGGTGAGATGTATAGATAGAGATTCCAAGCAATAAGGGTTGAGGGTTTAGGGTGGAAGACCTATAGGGTTGATGATTTCTAGGGTATTAGGGTTTAAGGGTTAAGGGTATAGAATAGAAGGTTTAAGGGTTTAGGGTTAAAATGTTTAGGGTTTAGGGTAGAGGGATTAGGGTATAGGTTTGAGGGTATATGGTTGAAGGATTAGGTTGAGGGTCCAGTATAAAGGGTAGAGGGTATAGGGGTTGAGGTTTTAGGGTTTAAGTATTGAGGGTTGAGGGATTAAGGGTTGAGGGTTGAGAATTGAGGGTTGAGGGTTTAATGTATAGGGTAGAGGGTAGAGAGTTTAAGGGTTTAGGGTTTAAGGGTTGAGGGTTGAGGTGTTACGGTTGAGGGTAGAGGGTTGAGGTTATAGGGTATAAGGTCGAGGGATTAGGGTTGAGGGTCCAATGTATAGAGTAGAGAGTATAGGGTTTGAGGGATTAGGATTTAAGGGTAGAGGGTTGAAGGTAGAGGGTTGAGGGTTTAAGGGTTGAGGGATTAAGGGTTGAGGGTTTAGGGATTAGGGTAGAGAGTTTTCTTGGATTTAAGGGTTTAAGGGTTTAAGGGTTGATGGATTAGGGTTGAGGGATTAGGGTTTAGGGTAGAGGATATTCGGTTGAGGGTAGAGCATAGAGGGTTTAAGGGTTTAGAGTTTTAAGGGTTGATGGTTGAGGATTTAGGGTTTAGGGTTGAGGGTTTAAGGGTCGAGGGTTTAGGGTTGAGGGATTAGGGTAGAGAGGGAGGGAGGGAGGGATAGAGATATGGAGGAAGAAGTAAGATTGAGAGGAGAGAAGAGTAGGGAGGGATATGGATATATGAGGGTTGAGGATCCAATGTATAGGGTAGAGGGTTGAGAATAGAAGGTATAGGGTTCATGACATGTAGGGTTGAGGGATTAAGGTATTGGGTTGAGGGATTAGGGTTGAACGATTGGGGTTGATAGTCCAATGTATAGGGTAGAGGGTATCGGGGTTGAGGGTTTAGGGTTCGAGGATTGAGGATTGAAGGATTAAGGGTTGAGGGTTCATAATTAAGGGTTTAGGGTTTAATGTATAGGGTAGAGGGTAGAGGGTAGAGGGTTTAAGGGTTGATGGTTGAGGGTTTAAGGTTGAGGGTAGAGGATTGATGGTATAGGGTTAGGGAATTAGTTTTGAGGGTCCAATGTATAGGGTAGAGGGTATAGGGGTTGAGGGATTAGGGTTTAAGGGTTGAGGGATTAAAGGTTGAGAGGGTTGAAAGATTAGGGTAGAGAGTTTACTAAGTGGGTTTAAGGTTTTAAGGGTTGAGGGATTAGGGTAGATGATTGAGGGTAGAGGGTAGAGGTTCTAAGGGTTTAAGGTTTAAGGGTTGAGGGTTTAGGGTGTATGGTGTAGGGTTGAGTTTTAAAGGTTTTATAGGGTAGAGGGTTTAAGGGTTGAGGGTTTAAGGTTAAGGGTAGAGGATTGAGAGTATAGTGTTGGGGGATTAGGGTTGAGGGTCCAATGTATAGGGTAGAGGGTATAGGGGTTTAGGGATTGAGGGATTAAGGGTCAAGAGGGTTGAGGGATTAGGGTAGAGAGTTTACTAAGTGATTTAATTAAGGGTTTAAGGGTTGAAGGATTACGGTTGAGGGTAGAGGGTAGAGGATAGAGGGTTTAAAGGTTTAGGTTTTAAGGGTAGAGGGTAGAGGGTAGATGGTTTAAGGGTTGAGGGTTGGGGGTTTAAGGTGGAGGGTTGAGGGTTGAGGGTCCAATGTATAGGGTAGAGGGTATAGGGGTTGATGGATTAAGGGTCAATAGGGTTGATGGATTAGGGTAGAGAGTTTACTAAGTGGGTTAATTAAGGGTTTAAGGGTTGAGGGATTAGTGTTGAGGGTAGAGAGTAGAGGATTGAGGGTACAGGGTACAAGGTTTTAGGGTTGAGGGTTTAAGGGTTGAGGGTTTAGGGTTTATGGTTTAGGGTTGATTGTTTAAGGGTTTATAAGGTAGAGGGTTTAAGGTTGAGGGTAGAGGATTGAGGGTATAGGGTTGGGGGATTGGGGTTGAGGGTCTAATATATAGGGTAGAGGGTATAGGGGTTGAGGGATTAGGGTAGAGACTTTACTAAGTCGGTTTAAGGGTTTAAGGGTTGAGGGATTAGGGTTGATGGTAGAGGGTAAAGGATTGAGGGTAGAGGGTAGAGGGTAGAGGGTTTAAGGGTTGAGGGTTTAGGGTTTAGGGTTTAGGGTTTAGGGTTGAGTATTTAAGGGTTTATAGGGCTGAGGGTAGAGGGTTTAGGGTTGAGGGTTGAGGGTTTAAGGTTAAAGGTAGAGGGTAGAGGATTGAGAGTATAGAGTTTGAGGATTAGGGTTGAGGGTCTAATGTATCTAAGGTAGAGGGTATAGGGGTTGATGCATTAGGGTTTAAGGGTAGAGGGATTCAGGTTCAAGAGGGTTGAGGGATTAGGGTAGAGATTTTTATAAGTTGGTTTAAGGATTTAAGGGTTGAGGAATTAGGGTTGAGGGTAGAGGGTAGAGGGTAGAGGGTTTAAGGGATTAGGGTTTAAGGGTTGAGGGTTTAGGGTTTAGGGTTGAGTGTTTAAGGGTTCATAAGGTGGAGGGTAGAGGGTAGAGGGTTTAAGGTTGAGGGTAGAGGGTTTAGGGTCCAATGTATAGGGTAGAGGGTATAGGGGTTGAGGGATTAGGGTTTAAGGGTTGAGGGTTGAGGGTTGAGGGATGAAGGGTCAAGAGGGTTGATGGATTAGGGTAAAGATTTTACTAAGTGGTTTTAAGGGTTTAAGGATTGAGGGTAGAGGTTATTGGGTTGAGGGTAGAGGGTAGATGGTTTAAGGGTTGAGGGTTTGGGGTTTAAGGTTGAGGGTTGAGGGTTTGGGTATTAGGGTTGAGTGTCCAATGTATAGGATAGAGGGTATAGGGGTTGAGGGATTAAGGGTCAAGAGGGTTTATGGATTAGGGTAGAGAGTTTACAAAGTGGGTTAATTAAGGGTTTAAGGGTTAAGGGATTAGTGTTGAGGGTACAGGGTAGAGGATTGAGGGTAGAGGGTATGTAACGACCCGATTCTCACGTAAAAAAATATAAAAAAAAAATCTTAAGGAGGAGAAACATCACTCGGGCACTTTTCCGCCAACCACGGACTTATAAAGTGGTCCCCTGCACATCTATCGTTTGATAGATATCCCTCCCTTCATTGAAGAGATTGGTTGGGTAACCGATACTATAAACTGACTGAGTATAGTGGTGTTTCCTACATAGCTAGAACCTGTGCATCCGACAAACTCTTGCTCTAGCATGTAATACAGAATCACGATGAACTGACAGTGTAGTCTCAACTATCTCACATCTAAGTGGATGTCGTACATTTCACTACTTTGGCCAAAGTGTTCTCATTCAATACTTCGAATGAAGGTCATCTATCATATACACTATTCATGGTTGATTTGACTTAGGGCTATCTTACACTACTCGCGGGTCTTTGTCCTTCATTGGGTAATCCATACCCCAGACATCCTACGTCAAACTAAACTACTAGAAATGAAACGACATAACAAGTAATCGTACATTCCCTTCCTTTACTGGACAACTTCATCCTAGGAGTACCTAGAGCTATCTAATTTAACCTATTGACTTAAGTTGTGGTTCGTTACTTGACTTAATGCCTTCATTTTCGTCCTAGTATTTAGTAACTAGTACAATCATACTCTCCATTTATAGAGATCATAAGCAATAATACCTAATGCATTGTCTACCTTTCAAAACAGATAATGTTCCTTTAAACAATCATGCATTACTTATCCCTAGTTTCTTAATGTATCTTTTAGACATTCAAATTGCAGGCTTCACACATCAACATCATATTATAATTGCCTAACATGTCTTTACAAGTTTTGATAATGAAAACGAAATGACACTTCAAAGGTTTAATATGATTCCTCATAAAAATCAAGAAGAATTGAGAACAAGATAAACATGCCTGTAATATAAGCTTCCACAAATGATGATGATAGTCTTTCCTCTTGTAACACTAGTTGCAGAGTTACTCTCATAGCAGAACACTCTTTCCAAAATTGGAACACACACGGTGAATTGAGAATGATGGTCACTCACAGCATTGATGACTTTTCTCAGAATATGGCTACTCTCAAGAAAATGATGATTCTTAGAAAATGACTATTTCCAAAAAAATGATGATTCCTCTCAGAATATAGACTACTCACAGCAATGTGATACTTTACAGAATTTAGATTACTCACAACAATGTGACACTTTACAGAATTCAGATTACTCACAGCAATGGTGAATTTTTCACAAAATACTGGGCAATCACAACAATGAATAATGGACACTATCAATACTGGTTACTTATAACTAAAATGATATCACTTAGAATACAAAATTCATATGGACTTTGTAGAGGGATTTGGTAAATATTCAAAGCAATAGCAAGCCTTTATATAGACTCAAGAAAATTACGCATTTTCTTTTTCTAACTAACAACACATTCAAGCAGACTTGTTCAAGGGAACTTGGTGGATTTCCAAGCCCTAACTCAGCATTTTAGATAATGACACGATTTGCATTTTTGACATCATAAACATAATTTTTCAACTCTTTAATGAATTTCACCGCTTACAAGAAATTCCTTTAAACATGGCGCCAACAAGAAGATGAATCCCTTTCTTGGAAAAAGTTAGTGTTCATTGATCAATAGGGCAATGCTTACTGCTGCATCGCCCCCTACAAAATTGTTCCTCTTGGCGAAGCGTGCGGTTCAGCTTCTTCCACCATTTCCATTTCACGGGAAAGCTCTCCAATATTTTTAGCTTGACTTTATAAAGTCTAAAGTGATACATCAAATATTTCTTTCTTTTAAACATTAGAAAGCCTCAGCTTATTTCGAATTATTCCTTGGTGAAAATAAATAAGGTTGATTTTCATTATACTTGGCAACATTCGATTTCCAAATATTCATGAAAAATGATTTAAACAGTGATCTTTATTAATAAAATGACATACCTATATAATTTTATTAATATTATATTTATTTATATATGCACTAAAGTAATTAAATAATTAGATAAATATATATATATATATGTATTTATTACCTTAAGTAATATATATATATATATATATATATTTTATTATTTTTACTTTAATTTGCATATTTATTTATATAATATTAATTCGTATATATATATAAATATATGTTTACATGTACACGTATACGCATATATATGTATATGTATTTTTTCATATATAACTCTTGCGTAACATATTGTTAGCCAGTTTGTTATTTCTGATATGTCTATATATGTATCAATACATATATACTTATACGCATAGGTGTAAATCAATCAGGCAATAATAAAATAATTTATTAATATCCAAAATGTAACAAGTGGTGTATATACATGTACTTATATATGCATATGTCCATATATATCCTGATATACATGCATGTATATGTATACCATATTGATGCAACTGTGCGAGCATATCCATTTTCCAGTTACACACTTACATCGATACGTATATCCATATGGATGCATGTATATAATATTTATGTTTATATACGTATATATATATATATATTCCCTGCCCCTCTTCTTCATTCAGATGCAATCCATTGGAATGAACTAAATAACATGAGACAGTTAACAAACAAACATCTTCAACCAAAGACACAAAAGAAGACACAACTCCTAATGCCAGTCTATGACTATGGATGAATTATCTAAACTGACTAACTCAGATACTCACTCAACGGGAAGGTGTGTGTATACCCAGATAATTCACATTACCGGTTAACCGACCAAGCCCCTCTCCCAAGTGATATTTCCCCTCTGCCTGGAGGAATGGTACCTATACCTGCATCCACTGACAAATGTCCACGGAAGTCAAATGCTCACAAAATAAAAATATAGTTACAACATTTCACAAGTTAGAATGTTAAAAATTCTATAACTTAATTATATGCATTATTCCCTCAAAAATGACATCAATTTGAAATACATTAAAAACGAGACAATCATTTAAATGTAACCATACTCAGATTGACAACAAGATACACATTTTATTCAAGCATTGAGTTCAAATTACAATCTTTCGGCCCTATGCAATACTATTACGTAGCAGCTTATAATTCAGTGTGTAACATACTTCCCCCCTTATGATTCATCGTCCTCGATGACCTAATGTTATTATTCAAACATAAAACTAAATCTACTTTATTCACCATTCTCAAAATCTTTGAGAATGTCTGGAAACTTCTGCTGAATTTTCGCGTAATCCTCCCAATTTGTTGAGTCATCTGAGTACTAATCCTACTGGACTTTGTATTGCTGGACATCTCTATTCCGTAAGTGAATCTTTACATGTTTCTAGCACCATGATGGCCTTGAAAGTTACTACTCCAGGATCCCTTACGTGGTGCTTCGATTGGTGTAATCTGGAAATCGGCTTGGTTTTCATCCTCAGTAGCATGTCCCCTATGTTGAAACATGGCCTTTTGGGTAGGTAATGCATCATCATATTGCTGAGAACTAGAAGTTTTGTTAGGGAATTCACTTGTATAGTGATTACCTTTACATATAAAGCATCCTTCTCTTGGTCCTCTTTTCTCCATCGTTTCCCTAGTCTTATTAACACCTTCACTAGCTCTGCTAGTGTCATCATACCTTGAGTTGTCTCTTTTCCAATCTCTCTTGAAATCTTTTGCATTGTAACGAGATCTTTTCCCCTTTCTCCTTGTTGCATCTTGTGCAAATTCTTCCTTTTTAGGGGCATCCTTGATGGAAACTTTAGTGTCCTTTTTCTCTTCATTTCCATTTTAGTCAGCATTTGCCTTAAGTTT
The DNA here is from genome assembly GCA_007115665.2 of Sequoiadendron giganteum. Lineage (NCBI taxonomy): Eukaryota > Viridiplantae > Streptophyta > Pinopsida > Cupressales > Cupressaceae > Sequoiadendron > Sequoiadendron giganteum. The sequence continues at coordinate 191,212,832 of CM021107.1, read as the reverse complement.
TTGTTCCCGTTTTATGGATTTTTCATACAGAAGATCCATTGTTGTCGGACCATGCATATCAAATTCACCTCCAATATTTGTGTTAAGTTCCAAGATGAATTTCTTGATCTGGAATCATTCATCATTATGATAGATGGGAACATATTGAAGAAGTCGAGTAAACTTCTCCTAGTACTTGTTGATTGACATGGTCCCTTTCCTCAATTCTTGAAATTCAGAGAGTTTCTGGTCATAATAATGTTGTGGCAACCATCGTTTGCAGAAGATCTCAATGAACTCTCCCCAAGTTAGCTTCCATGAACTTATGTCAAGTTCTAACTTTTTGTTCATCCACCAATTAGAGGCTTCTCCAGTTAATTGGTATGCTCCCCATGTTGCCTTAGTTGCCTCATTGTAGTCCCTTATTTCAAAGTACTTCTCCATCTGGACTAGCCACACTTTGGCTTCATCGCCTCCTGCATTGCCATCAAACTTTGGTGGTATTATCTTCTTCATGTCACGAGATAGTTATGTGGACACTATCTTCTTGTTCCTTTCAGCAGAGTTGGTTGGTGACTTTTCCCTATCATTGTGGTTTTCACCACGTCTATGAGATGAACTTTTTCCTTCTATGTTGCTGATGGTTATTTCCTTCTCCAATCTGTCTTTCTCTCTTTCATTTTCCAAACTGGTTAACCTTGCCAAAATCAAGTCGAGTGTTGCTTCTACACTAGTGGTTCTTTGTTCCTCTTCACGACTTGTACCAGGATTATTTCTTGTCCTTTCATACACTTTCGCCATGTTTTAAAAGCTTGACTTAAACCTGAATGTTTAATACAAGTTAGCCTAATTATACTTTTAACCATCTTTTGGTAAAATATATAAGCATACATTCACAAGATTTTCATGCAAGTTTTGGGTTTATCATTTTTGCTTATTGACTATAATAATATATTGCACATTCACTCAACTGAATGTTTCAAAGTATGATCATGGTTTACACAACCCTATCATTTATTTTCTAAACTAAAATAATCTTTCAAGATTACTAAGCAACTACTTGGTCGCAATATATTATTTTAGGACTAAAATCCTATAAGTCAAATTTTCCAAAAACATTGATTTTTTTTTTAATGAGTTTGTCCAATAGAACATTATGTTAGTTCTACTATCATATACATAGACATATTGATCTATCTTATGTTCTACCATTTTCCTTCTAGAATTGCAAGAGAGTTTGCATTGTAGAAGTTGCCAAAACCAACTTCAGACTCCAAGATCACCTGCATGCAAATGGATACCTGTCACAAGAGAATGGATGGAGAAAACAAACAAGGGTTTGAAGCTCTGAAAACTGGAAAAATTATATTATCAGAACAAAAGGTAATTCAATATATGAAATATACAATGAGATCAATCCTTATAAAAGGAGATCAAGCAAACCCTAAAGAAACCCTAATAGGAAAAACCCTAAAAGAAGCCCTAAAAGGAAAACATTTAATAATTAATATAATTATTAAATGTCACTTTATGCAAACTAAAGTGAAATCTTAAGAAGGGAATAAAGGTAACTTAATCAACATAATTAAGTTAAAACCTTTACTCTAACATACATGTCCTACCTATGATGACATTCGGTCTTCATTTCCTGGCATACTAGACATTACCTTGCTACATTTCATGTAGCTTCTTACTCTATCTTTTTTCGGGTTATAGTGGTTACTCATTCAACAATTCCTTTTGTCATTTTGATGTCCTAATCTTGACATTCCTCTCCCTTTTTCCTTGGAGTCATAAAACTATACTACAGGGATAAGGTGTATACCGGTCATTCTTCCTAACCTTCGTACATAACCTGATTGCATAATCTTCTGCCCTCCTAGGTGTTGTCATAAGTTGTTGGTTTAGGAATTCTGATTCCAGGGATATTTCTTATCTAGTCCCAATTTATACAAGTTACTAAGGTTCTAAACCTCCTGTTCACTTTTCTAAGTTCTTTTCTCTTGTCGTTGTGGCACAAGAACTTTTCAACCTTTATCTTCTGATAAGGTTTGTGCATTGATGCGTAATGAGATCATAGGTTTCAATGCAGAACCTGGTAGCTCTGATACCACATGTAACGACCTGATTCTCACGTAAAAAAATTAAAAAAAATCTTAATCTACAACTTTTAACATAGATAGCATGCATAAGAAAGTACTGAAACATTTGTTTCCATTACATTAACAATTAACAAGATTCGTGTTGACTAACAATTTTCCTTTCAAATGAAACAAGACAACATATTTCAAATAACGAAACTTTTCCTTTTCAAATGAACATCAGAGAAAATATACATACGTGCACATACATAGCTCATTGAGCTTTTGAACTAATAGTTGTAAGAAGGTCCGGGAATCCGCCTTTCAAATCTCGGTGCTTTAGTAGCCTGGTAAGGAGGAGAAACATCACTCGGGCACTTTTCTGCCAACCACGGACTTATAATGCAGTCCCCCGCACATCTATTGTTCGATAGATGTCCCTCCCTTCATTGAAGAGATTTTTTGGGTAACCGATATTGTAAACCGATTAAGTATAGTGGTGTGTCCTACATAGCTAGAACCTGTGCATCCGGAAAACTCTTGCTCTAGCATGTAATACAGAATCACGATGAACTGACAGTGTAGTCTCAACTATCTCACATCTAAGTGGATGTCGTACATTTCACTACTTTGGACAAAGTGTTCTCATTCAGTACTTCGAATGAAGGTCATCTATCATTTACACTATTCAGGGTTGATTTGACTTAGGACTATCTTACACTAATCGTAGGTCTTTGTCCTTCACTAGGTAATCCGTACCCTAGACATCCTACATCAAACTAAACTACTAGAAATGAAATAGCATAACAAGTAATCGAACATTCCCTTCCTTTACTGGACAACTTCATCCTAGGAGTACCTCAAGTTGTCTAAGTTAACCTATTAACTTAAGTTGCGGTTCGTTACTTGACTTACTACCTTCAATTCCATCCTAGTAACTAATACAGTCATACTCTCCATTTATAGAGATCATAAGCAATAATACCTAATGCATTGTCTACCTTTCAAAACAGATAATGTTCCTTTAAACAATCATGCATTACTTATCCCTAGTTTCTTAATGTATCTTTTAGACATTCAAATTGCAGGCTTCACACATCAACATCATATTATAATTGCCTAACATGTCTTTACAAGTTCTGATAATGAAAACGGAATGACACTTCAAAGGTTTAATATGATTCCTCATAAAAATCAAGAAGAATTGAAAACAAGATAAACATGCCTGTAATATAAGCTTCCATAGATGATGATGATAGTCTTTCCTGTTGTAACACCGGTTACAGATTTACTCTCACAGCTGAACACTCTTTCCAAAATTGGAACACATGCGGTGAATTGAGAATGATGGTCACTCACAGCATTGATGAATTTTCTCAGAACATGGCTACTCTCAGGAAAATGATGATTCCTCTTAGAATATAGACTACTCACAATAATGTGATACTTTACATAATTTAGATTACTCACACCAATGTGATACTTTACAGAATTCAAATTACTCACAACAATCGTGGAATTCTCACAAAATACTGGGGAATCACAACAATGAATAATGGACACTATCAATATTGGTTACTCACAGCTAAAATGATATCACTTAGAATACAAAATTCATATGGACTTTGAAGAGGGATTTGGTAAATATTCGAAGCAATAGCAAGCCTTTGTATAGAATCAAGAAAATTATGCATTTTCTTTTGCTAACTGACAGCACATTCAAGCAGACTTGTTCAAGAGCACTTGGCGGATTTCCAAGCCCTAACTTAGCATTTTAGATAATGACGCGATTTGCTTTTTTGACAACATAAACATAATTTTTCAACTCTTTAATGAATTTTGCCACTTACAGGAAATTCCTTTAAACATGGTGCCAGCAAGAAGATGAATCCCTTGCTTTGAAAAATTCAGTGTTCATTGATCAACAACATAATGCTTACTACTGCATTGCCCCCTACAAAATCGTTCCTCCTAGCGAAGCGAGCAGTTCAGCTTCTTCCGCCATTTCCATTTCACGGGAAAGCTCTCCAATATTTTTAGCTTGACTTTATAAAGTCTAAAGTGTTACATCAAATATTTCTTTCGTTTAAACATTAGAAAGCCTCGGTTTATTTCAAATTATTCCTTGGTGAAAATAAATAAGGTTGATTTTCATTATACTTGGCAACATTCGATTTCCAAATATTCATGACAAATGATTTAAACAATGATCTTTATTAATAAAATGACATACCTATATAATTTTATTAATATTATATTTATTTATATATGCACTAAAGTAATTAAATAATTAGATAAATATATATATGTATTTATTACCTTAAGTAATATATATATATATATATATATTATTATTTTTACTTTAATTTGCATATTTATTTATATAATATTAATTCGTATATATATAAATATGTATTTACACGTACACGTATATGCATATATATGTATATGTATATGTATATGTTCATATATAACTCCTATGTAACATATTGTTAGCTAGTTTGTTATTTCTAATATGTCTATATATATATCAATACATATATACTTATACGCATAGGTGTAAATCAATCCGGCAATAATAAAATGATTTATTAATATCCACAATGTAACAGGTGGTGTATATACATATACTTATATATACATATATCCATATATATCCCGATATACTTGCATGTATATGTATACCATATTGATGCAACTGTGTGAGCATATCCATTTGCTAGTTACACACTTGCATCGATACGTATATCCATATGGATCCATGTATATAATATTTATGTATATATATGTATATATATATTCCCTACCTCTCTTCTTCATTTAGATATGATCCATTGGAATGAACTAAATAACATGAGATAGTTAACAGACAAATATCTTTAACCAAAGACACAAAAGAAGACACAACTCCTAATGCCAGTCTATGACTATGGATGACTTATCTAATTTGACTAACTCAAATACTCACTCAACGGGAAGGTGTGTGTATACCCAAATAGTTCACATTACCGGTAAACTGGCCAAGCCCCTCTCCCAAGTGATATTTCCCCTCTACCTGGAGGAATGGTACCTATACCTGCATCCACTGAAAAATATCCACAGAAGTCAAATGCTCACAAAATAACAATATAGTTACAACATTTCACAAGTTAGAATGTTAGCAATTCTATAACTTAATATGCATTATTCCCTCAAAAATGACATCAATTTGAAATACATTAAAAATGAGATAATCATTTAAATGTAACCATAATCAGATTAACAACAAGATACACATTTTATTCAAGTATTGAGTTCAAATTACTATCTTTCGGCTCTATGCAATACTATTACGTAGCAGCTTATAATTCGGGGTGTAATAGAGTAGGGGGTTTAAGGGTTTAGGGTTTAAGGGTTTAGTTTTTAGGGTTTAGGGATTAGTGTTTAAGGGTTTATAAAGTAGAGGGTGGAGGGTTTAAGGGTTGAGGTTTTAAAGTTGAGGGTAGAGGATTGATTATATATATAATTTTAATGTACATGAAGAGTAGTGTACTATATGTATTAGGTGATGTTTCTCATGAAACTTCATTGCCAACATGACGCTCAAGCGTAGGGTGTAGGATTAAATGTAGTCATTTGCATAGAATCCATTGTATGCGCCCTCAAACAAAGAATGGATTGGCTCTAGGAACTAGATTACATGGGATTTAAAAACTATCACCCTTAGGTGAGATATTATGGTTACTATCTAGGTTAATAACAAAATTGTTAACGATAGTCACCCTAAAAGATACAATTAACCTTTGCATTTATTTTAGGACTATTAATAGTTCACCATGATGTTGATTCCTATCTCAAGGTTTAGGTTAGCAACATCATCATTCATTAGAGAATTACACCAAAAATTCGTATTGAAATAATTATTGTGTATCCCATTGATCCAGACACCATTAGTCTCAAAGGTTGACAAATTTATCTCAATGTTAGTTATTTATTTTAATATATTATTATAACACAATTACCAAATTTAGTATCACTTTTTATTCTAACTTTTTATCATTGTTATAGTGATTAAGGTTACCCTTAATATTAATTACCTTATTTTATTAATAATACCATTATCCTCCCAATGTTTTTATTAATTTCATCATCAAAATTCTTTTACTATTTAGTACTATTAATTGCTATATTAATCATAATGCTCATATTTGATATCCTTATTGATATTAATGGTAATATTAATATTAATACATCTTACAAGATTAATATTAATGTCAAGTACTTGTCATCATTATTAAAATTAATCACAATCTTACTATTATCATAAATTGTTAATATTACTTTTACTACTTAGCATTAATAATATTAATATTAATATTTCTCTCACTATTAATATTATATGAATTACTATTATTTATGACATTAATATTAATAGTATCCTTTCATAATAATATTAATATTATAGATGATATTAATGTTGACATTATTATAGAGGTTGATATCAATATTAATAGTATACCTACCACCATTATGATTAATATTAACATTAATATTATTCTTAATATTGATATTAACATTATGTTCACTTATTATTAACCGATAGGCTATTTACGTGGGGGAACCCCACCGACATTTCCAGCAGTCTACGCCGGCGGGAACCCACGAACTTCTTTACGGCAAGGGTAAAATCGGCTAATTAAATATTGGAGGACCCACCAAAACAACGAGCTGCAATGACGAATGAGCTAACTGAAGAGATAACGGAGTACGCTGCAGTGACGGACATGGATAACGGAGTAATTTATGTTTGCTTTCAAAAACGTTACCGCTGAAATCCTTTCCCCCTTAATAAATAAAAACAAAAAAATATAAATAAAGTAATTTATGTAATAAATAAAATAAATAATAATTTATATAATAAATAAAATAATTTATATAAATAAAATAAATAATAATTTATATAAATAAAATAAAATAATTTATATACTAATTTATATAATAAAATAAATAATAATTTATGTAATAAATAAATTAAATAATAATTTATATAATAAATTTTTAATAAAAATAAAATTTGTTCTGTGTTATAAAATCCAAACAAAAATAAAATAGTATAATAAATTTTTAATAAAAATAAAATTTGTTTTGTGTTATAAAATCCAAACAATAAACAAATAGAAAAATGAAAAATTAAAGTTGTATAGAAAGTGTTGTTTTTGGAATGAATTGGAGAGGAGGGTAAAGAAGTAGAGAGGGAAGGATAGAGAAAGAGAGAGAGAGGAGGGAAAATAAGTAGAGAGGGAAGGAAAGAGAAAGAGAAAGAGAGAGAGAGAGAGAGAGAGTGGAGGGTAAAGGGACATAGGGAGGTAGAGAGGGATAAGTGAGATAGAGATAGGGAGGGAGAGAGAGGTGGGATAGAAAGACGTAGAGAAAGAAAGAGAGAGCCAAACAGAGTGAGAGAGAGAGAGAGGGAGGGAGGGAGAGGTAGAGAGGGATAGGGGAGATATAGAGAATTAGAGGGGGAAGGAGAGAGAGGTAGAGAGGAATAAGTGAGAGAGGGAGAGAAGTAGACATGGAAGGAGAGAGTGAGAGAGAAATAGGTGGGATGGAGGGAGGGACAGGTAGAGAGGGATATGTGATATAAAGAGAAATAGAGAGGGAAGGAGAGAGCAAGAGGGAGAGAGAAAGGGGGCGGGAGAGAGGGATATAGAGAAAGAGAGAGGAGGGTAAAGAAGTAGAGAGGGAAGGATAGAGAAAGAGAGAGAGGAGGGTAAAGGGACAAAGGGAGGTAGAGAGGGATAAGTGAGATAGAGATAGGGAGGGAGAGAGAGGTGAGATAGAAAGAAGTAGAGAAGGAAAGAGAGAGCTAGAGAGAGAGAGAGAGAGGGAGGGAGGAGGAGAGGTAGAGAGGGATAGGGGAGTTATAGAGAATTAGAGGGGGAAGGAGAGAGAGGTAGAGAGGAATAAGTGGGAGAGGGAGAGAAGTAGAGAGGGAAGGAGAGAGTGAGAGAGAAATAGGTGGGATGGAGGAAGGGATAGGTAGAGAGGGATATGTGATATAGAGAGAAATAGAGAGGGAAGGAGAGAGCAAGAGGGAGAAAGAAGGGTGGGAGCGGGGGAAGGAGATCACTGCTTTCTTCATGCTGTCCACTGCTTTTCATGATCGTAAATAATGTGGGCTCAACCTATCGGCATAAGTATTGCACCTTGTTGGGGTGCAAGTGCTAGTTAATACTAATATTCATATCCATATTATTCTCAATAATATTAATATTACACCCATTATTATGATATTAATTTAAATGCTACTATAATTAGTCAAAAGGATTTTTTATAAGTGGATTTGTTAGTCCATATATCATATGTAAACTTGTCTCATGCATGAAAAAAAAGTTTAGGGCACCATTAAACCATCTTTAGGTTACCGAAAAGTTGTATCAAAAACTAATCTTTTATTGCATTAAATTTTTTTGTTTAAAAGGTTGTTAAATATTCATATGTTATATTTATGAATCAAATCAGATTTTGGTACATCCCTAAAACCTAGATATTTATATGTTTTCTTTTTGTTTACTATGAATAGATTGCTTCAAAAATAGTGTGAAGATTGGGTATGTTCGTCTCATTTGATTTTTTTGTTGTTTCATAAATTTTCCTATGAGCTCTACCAATTTTCTCTCATTGGGCATCGTTGACAACATGACACAATTTGTGCAAAATCTTTACGTAATTCGCTTGCCATGGTTTCAATGAATTATATTTTTTGCAACCTTCTTCATTATAGAAACAAATTCCATTTTTTATCTTCTTCTTATTTTTTTCCATTTATTGTGATATTCATTTTCAAGTGTTTTGTGAATTGGTGCTTCACTTATGTTCAATGGTTAAATTTTAGAGATTCTTTATCTAGGTAGGTAGAACAATCCTTTCTAGTTTTTGGATTCTTTTATTACAAAAATTTGGGTTATTTATTATATACAAAAACTTGAAACTACAATGAAATTGGGTTCTCCTAGCATATAGTCTTCTTCATTGATAAATTGGGTTTTCTCACCAATCGTTCCCATGAAAGGAGCCTTATAAAATTTCTATGTAATTGTAGCAATGTAGCCCCACGGATCTTATCACAAATATTTACTCACATGAATACAAATACTCACTAGTATAATATTTAACATAACCCCTGAGGCTTCGTGGAAATAAATTTAGTAGCATATCTTTTTAACTTAATTCCTCTATATTGACTTGGTGAGTCTCAAAACCAAAATCCTAGAGCACCTTTGGGAGTAGTGTATTCTAATAAATTGGGGTTTATACCTGATCATAATAGACTTAATTGTGAGAAGAAATACTTAGCCTTGTAGAACCTTAAAGTTATAAAGTGTGTCTTTCCACACGGATTCAAGTGACATGTTGCCCTCTCCTCTTGTAGCATGTGAGTTGAAAAGTTATCATGAAAAATGGTTGATCCTACTTATCACCTGCAAGTTCTATTTCTAAGCTTCCCCATTTCCCTAGAATCAGCTAGTTCTGAAATATATAAGCATTCACTCCTAGTGTGAGGCGTTAATCCAAACAACATGCAGTGTACAGCATAATCTTTTTATTTTTTAACTTCCCTTGTAGGGTAACCTTCAAATGAGGATTGATTTTGGAGCTCTGCTATGAAAGTTGCAGTGATTTTCCATTTGACCTCATTAGGGTTATAGAATTTAATTTTGGGTTGACTTCATTTATGATTAAACATTGTACTCATTTAGAGCCAAAAATATTAACGAGAAGAAAAGCATGAATATATGTTCAACATAACAGTTGTGGGATTTCCGAAACAAAACAACTAATTGAAAATATTTTTGATGTTCTGAAAGGGAAATTGGATTAATTTGCAAGGGCGAATTTGTTTTGTCCCATGCTCGTTGTAAATTACAAAACTTTATTGTGTTATCTATGACATCTTGCATACATATTTTATAGTTTAATAAGGGGCTCATACTAACATGGATATAACATTTCTGAATGACACATTCATAGAGGTTTACAGAATAGTTAGGGGCTTCTCTTTTTTCATTTTGAAGATAATTTTTGTGACTGCTTAGAAAAAAGAAAAAAAATTGAAGAATGAGTTGGAAATTTTTTATCACTATTTTCTTTTTATGGTAATTTCGTATATTTTAGAAAAGTATTATTTGTAAAAATTTCAATCTATTTTATAAATATCTTTTTGTTATTATTATTGGAAATTTTGGGAGAAATGCTTATGAGTTTTTTCAAACAAGCATATATCTAGGAAGAACTTGATGATAAGAGTGACCTATGAATACAATTGTTTTCAATTATATATTATCAAAATCACAAAATTGTGAAAAGAATCCAAAAAAATCTCTACACTTAAATTTTAGAAAATTTACCATGATTAGATTTTAGGTAACTCTATACTGATTATTTTTCTTTTGTTGAGAAACTAGCACATGATTTATTGGCTCCATTCCAAGTTATTACTATTTTAAAAATAACTAAGATAATGGAGAGAAAAGGATAACTTTAATAGTCAATGCGTTTTATTACTATATATTTGAATTATGTACTAACTTCTTTGTAGGTCAATGTTATATTGTGCTTTCAATCCTTTTTTCTCCAAATTTTGTATTGAAATTGAAAACCATAGTTGTATTGTAACGAACATTGTCACATCAGTATAAATAAATATTGATGCTTATTTATTTTTATATATGTTACTACAAATATTGTAGCCCAAGTTTAGTCAAAGATTGAGAAATATATTGCAGCCTAAGTTCAATAAGAAGTTGTAGTAGGATGGCTCAAAATATTCCAATTTTAGGATTGTTTGAATGATGAGGATTGTGTCAACCCTGTCATGTTGATTGCAACATAGAAGATGCTCTTGAGAAACACTTTTTGGGGAAGAATCGCCAATCAAAATTGAAGAGGTTGAAAGAATGCTTGGGGGAATGAAGGGAAGAAAGTTCAAAGCAGGAGGAACCAAATATCGAGCATCAACAACAAGATAAGAGCAATCTTAGTGTGAAGGAAAATGTAGAGAATAATAAGAAACATAAGATGATGGAATGAAATTCAAAGCAATAGAAATAAAGTGGTAGCAATAAGAGAGAAATAATTAAGAATATTGTGAAAAGAGAAAAACCAATAAAGGAAGGTGACAGTATATTTTAGAATTGAAAGTGGATTTGTTATCTATACAACTGGTATTCATGGTTGAGCCTTGGCACCATTTGTTTTCTTTCTATACAGGAACCTCCATTTCATTTAAAGTGCCCATTGTAACTAAATAGGATATAGAGCTAACATATTCCTTTAGTTTCACAATTCAATGGTATTGTGTGATCAATCAAGCATAATCTTGATTTTTCATGATCTTGGATTATGTTTCTTTCTCAGTGGTTGGTTGGTTTCTTCTCTTTCTTCTTTCCCAGGGCACCAAATTTTGTAAGGGGTGGTATGCTCAACATGTTGTTGTTTGGGTTTTTGATATGGTTTTGGAGAAGCAAAGGAGCTTGGTTTTTTGGAGAATCTTACCTTTCTTGAGAGCCTAGGGTTGTATAAATATGGTTTTGAATCCATGTTAGTGAATTTTACTGCATTGAAGGTACTTATATTTGTAACTTTTATTGTTATTTCTCCCATTTACTAGCTAAAGGTACTTATATTTGTAACTTTTATTGTTATTTCTCCCATTTACTAGCTAAAGAAGAACCAAAACGATTCTCTTCAATACTAGAGACTGCAATAGCTTAAAGTATTGTGCTCATTACTTTCAAATTTTTGATTTCATCTACAATAGTGGTCGTCATTATTATGTTCATTTTGTACCTTAAAAATAGTACATGACTTGTACAATTCAAATTATAGTTTAATACTTCATTTAATTTTCCTATATGTTATTCTTATATTTTGTTGTACTATTCTATTTAATGTAATTTAAAATATATTTAATTTTTATCTTTAATTTCCTATCAATATATCCCTTGTGTTAGGTCTCAAAAATGCAGGTTTGAACCATGAGAGGTTGCCAAGCTCTCACAACATTTTTGGCTAACGTACAAGGCCAATCAATGTGATCGAACCTTCTACTCTTTAGGCTCTGCTAAACCCAGGCAAGTGTAGCTACGTGAATGATATATATTTTAATTGTGTGATTCCAATTTGATCAATCAATCCATAATGGCAATTGGGAGTGGAAAGATATACTTCTAATTTGGTATAAATTGTATAAGCAATATCAAGGTGAAGCTCATGAATATGTTCAGTTAACAGATGTAGAATTCTGAAAAAATATTTAATGAAACTAAATGAATTAAACAAAACTGGGTGAGACCAGTGCCCTATTGGGTATATGGAGTCCAATGAAGACTTAGAAAATATGACCCATAATGGAAATAACTCAAACTATTTGGCACACTGATATATGTTTATAACTTGTATAAACATGCAAGTAAATAGTTGACAAACTCTACTTGAGATGGATTGACAACCCTAATTATATGGTTGTACTTATTAATCCAATTAACACTTCCAAATTAATACAATTGACTAGAAGGATTTAATCTTTACTTGAAAGAACCAATTAATCATCTCACACGAATACAACAAATGTGCATCGACAAACTGCATATATTCTTGATATACTAGAACTTAAATAACAGAGAAGCATTAAAATGGAGACAACAAAATAATTGAATAATTCTGAAAAATGTTGATACCAAAATCAGGTAGCAAAATCGGACATCTTCATTGACTTCTTCAAAATTCATACATGCATCCTGGTCTTCACAGCGTATAAAAATTCTGAAAATTATCTCTACTCTAACTATTCTAACTCCTCTCCCTTATTCTGTATCGAACTCTTACTTTTATATCCTCAGAAAAAAAAAACCAGCGCCTTTTGGTTCTAGTGCATTCGTATTCACATGAAAGGTCAAAATTCACGTCGCTTCATAATCACACAAAACTGAAAATAACAATTATAACTATCGTAGCAGAAATAACTATTTTACTGTGTTACCTCGTGCTTCCTTTTCCTTTGTTGCGGTGCCATGGTGTTATGTTATGTTTATATCAAGATACCGCCTTACCACGGTCTATCTTTCACCTCCTCGTGGTACCGCGGTGTCCTCCTTCACCTTTGCATGCTCTACCGCTTTACCGCGGGCTCTGTTTCTTCCTTTGGCAGTACCACGGTGGCCATTTATGTCTTCTCTATATACCACTCTACCATGATCTATCTTTTCCCTCCTCATAGTATAGCGGTATCGGCTTGTCACTGTCTTTGCTTCCTTTACCGCTCCACCGTGGGTTGTGTCCTTCCTTCCAGCGATGTTGTGGTGTCTGCTTGGCTCTATCCTTTCTTTCGCTCTACCGTGGGCTGTGTTCTAACTCCTTGCAGTATGGCGGTCTTTCTATGTCAACGCTCTTCACTTCACCGCACAACCGTGGATTAAGTCTCTGCTCCCAGCGGTATAATGGTGTATGCCCGTCATTGTCTTCAAATATATGGCTCAATTGCAGGTCTTGCTCTATCCCTCCGTCGTGTGGCGGTAAAAGGTTATCATGACTGTTGTAACTGTGATACCACGAGCCCTTTTGTAAGAGGCCGCGGTAAGGAGGTATGAGCAAAAAGGTCTATATGGGTGGACATTTTGATAGTGGTATGGAGGTAAAAGGCATTTTTGGTATTATGGATGGTGGTAGAATGATTTTTCATGAAAAAGATAGCAAAAATTTGGGTTTAAATGAATAAAAGCCTCTAGACTTTATCTGGAAATTCTGGTTCTAACACCTTGAACCTCCTATGGATGCAAATGCTACATCATATTTACCTTTATCGCTATCACAATACTTCCCTTGTGCAAATCCCATGGTGACTAGGGGTACTACGAATATCATATCTATTCTTATAATTACGCCGAAGGCGTGTCCTTATATGAACTTTCCAAATTCATTTTCTCCTTGAACGGCTTAAACTCATGGAGAAAGCATGGTTGACAGTTCCATCATTTGCAACCGTTGATTGTTTAAGTAAGTAGCTTTAATGTTTTCCTCGCAACTATTGATTTCCACTCCATTTTTTTTCCACCTCCAATTTGACGAGCTACGTTTCGACCATTTCAATTTTCCACTATCTTTTCGCACGAGGGAACACCAACCGCTCCAATCATTCTTCCACAGCCCCCTCACCAAACTATTCTTGCTGCTTACATTTTCTGTCATTTCATCATTAAATTGTTTTGTCATTTTCATTAACTCCATTGTTTTTCCCTGTACAATAAGATAGTGTAAGACAAGGAGAGAGTTGTGTAGAAGGATTGTGATCATGAATTCTGAAGAAGTGTCCACAGAAATGTCTGGTCATTTCTCGAGCGATTATTATACAGTGGGATGCTCGGTTTTATATGACTGCATGAGATTCAAAAGTGAGACGTGGTCATATGAGAGCTCCACTCGACTCTTTCGTCTATTATTTCTTCTTTCAAGCAGATGACATTTTTATTAGTCAAGAATTTTTTACGGATACCATATTTTCAAACTACCATTTTGGCATGGGCTAAAAATTGATTTATGCATCAAACTATAAAAGGAATTGTTGCTACATAACTATGGAATTGTTTTAGATTGTTTACAATTTTACAGATTCATAAAAAAACCTCTCTGAAACCATGGCAAGCCACTTACCTCAAGATTTTGCATACTTTGTCTCATGCAGTCAGCAATGGTATGAGAAAAAATGGGCAAATTTTGCAAGACAATCTCTCCACAACTACTGCTTCAATCTTATTCATAATAAACTAAAAGTACATCTACAAATATTGGGGTTTTAAATCTACTAGCCTAGATTTTGAGTTCCCTATATGAATGTATGCAAAGTGTGCTAGCAGAGTCGAGGCACGTGAAATGCTTTGTAGAATGCCACCTACTCCCTCAGTACCCTCCCTCTTAGCTAGTAGTGGCTATCCTGCCCCAAGAATGCACCGGGGCATAGATGCCTGCCTTATCCATCTTGCATGATCCTTGATTTTCTCACCGTGCCATTAGACTCCGTAAAATTTTTATAGCATTTAATAAAAAAGGTATAGTTAAACATACGTTGCCCGAACAGTATAAATGAAATCAAAGCCATCCCTCGTTTAAAAAAAAAAAAAACATTTTAAATATAAAAATTAAACATTTATTTAAGAAATAAGACTATATTTTAATTTTATTTTTTATTAAATATATATTATATTTATTTTATTTTTTTATGTATAATTTTCAATATTTAATTATAGTTTAAAAATTATATAAAATATTTAAAATATAAATAAAATTTAATAAAAAAATTAAAAAATATATATAAATATCTAGTATAAAAATATTTAAATCTAAAAAAAATTGTTTCCATTAAATTAACTTAAATATTAAAATTTGGATATCTATAATATAAATTAATATTAGAAATTTTGATAAAAAAAAGTTTTTTATTTATAATTTTTAAATTTGATTATGAAAACATCTATGATCAAATTATATATATATAACATTTTTAACTCCTTTGTTAAAAAGATAAGATATGACTAATATTAAAGATAAGATAAGATGATATTATAAATGAAATAAATCATATTAATTTAATAGTTAAGAAGATAATTCTATGAAGCTTTAAATATACATATATATTAATCTTTAAATCTTTATTTTAAATAAATTATATTATATTTTATAAACTTATACATTAAATTTTAATATTAAAGTAATACTAAAATATAAGATGTTCATTATTGATTATTATTTTTAAATTATAATATTGATTAAAGATATATAATTATATTTATAAGATTTAAATTCAATAATGAATTTAAAAAATATTAAATCAATCAAAATTGTTTCTATTATCCAAAATACTAAATAAATAAAGTATAAAATATTATAACATAATATTTAAATTTTATATTTAAAATGTTAAAGAATTCTAATGTTAAATTTTTATAATTAAAAATTTACCTTTTAAAAATGTTAGTAAGTTTTTTAATTAGAACTAAATATTTGTTTCTCAAGAATAGTAACATAACTAAATATATTCACTAAAATATATTATCCAAAATATAATGAATACAATTGGAGAACATGAATTATTGATTATGTAATTTTGTATGTATAATATATATATTTTTTAATTTTAATATATTTTTGAAAAAAATTAAAAATTCAAAAATATATTTTTATTTTAATAGTTTTTAAATTAGAAATATATTGAATCTATTCAACTATCAAAATATGAAACTCAAAAATTTATTTTAAAAAAAAACATTTTATTCAAAAAATTTATATTAAGAAAATTTTAAAATTTAAAGATTTACCTAAAATCTTATACATTAAACATTTTAAATTTTATTCTAAAAAATCAAACAAACATTAGAATTTATATTCATTTTATATTAAATTTTTTTAAAATTTAAATATTTACCTAAATAATTTATAGGTGTAAATATCAAATTATTATAATTAATATATTTTTATATAGAACAAAAATATAAATTATACATATGCAAATTATATTATTAATATATTTAATATAATATAAATTATAAATTATATATATTATATTATATTATTATTACATATTCCACTTTATAATAATAAAAAATATTATTAAATTTTATTAAGTATAATTAATATATAATATATATTTTATATAATAAAAAATAATTTATATAAAATATAATTATGTTTATTATTATATATAATATTATATATATGTAAATTATATTATTTATTATATTCTATAATATAAATTATTATAACTAATAATTTATATTTTTAATATAGTACAAGTGAAATTGAAAAATATATATTATTATCTCTCCTCTCTCTATCTTATTCACACCATCTCACCTACTTTGTATCCCAATCTCTATTTCTCTCTTTATATCTTCCTCACTCTTTTTTTTATCCATATCTTTCTCTATCTCTCTCCTTATCTCTCTATCTCTTTCCTTATCCCTTTCTATCTCTCTATATCACCCATTATTTATATCTCTCCCTCCCTCTCCCTTTTTATATATTTAACACACTCTCTCTCTCTCTCTCTCTCTACCTCTCTCCCCTCACTTCTCTAGATCCCTCCCCCTTCACACATCTCTATCTCTCCCCATCTCTCCCTCCCTCGCTCCCTCCATACCCCCTATCTATCTTTGTATATATCTCTCTCTCCCTTTCTCTTTCCATATATCTCTATCTCTCTCTTTCTCTTATTATATATCTCCATCTCCCCCCCTTTCTCCATCTCCCCATATTTATCTTTCCACCTCTCCATCTCCCCCTCTTGATATATCCTTAAATATCTATCTCTATCTCACCATCTCTCTCTCTCTCTCTCTCTCTCTCTCTCTCTCTCTCTCTCTCTCTCTCTCCTCTTCCTCTATCTCTCTATCTCTTCATCTTTATCCCACTATCTCTCTGTCTTTATCTCTCCTTCTATATCTATCTCTCTATCTATTTGTCTCCCTCTTCCTCTCTCGATTTATGTTCACCTTTAACTCTACTTTTCTCTCTCCCCCTCTATCTCTAGACATGTCTCCCTCTCTCTATCCATCCATCTCTCTCCCTCTTTGTCCCCCTCTCCCTCTCCCTCTTCCTAGACCTATATATCTACCTCTTTGCCTCTCTATCTATATCTCTCCATATTTTTTCTTCCATCTCTCCCTTTTTCATTATCTTGTTACCTCTCCATCTCTTTACCTTTGTATCTCTCCCTCTCTCTATATATCAATTCCTATCTAACCTCTAAATTAGGAAGATAATTAAGCTCTATTACCAATAGGCTCATGTTATGTTTGCAATAAGGAGAGAGGGAGAGGTAGGGATAGAAAGAGGGAGAGATAGAGGGGGAAGAGAGCGAGGGGGGTTAAGGAGATAGAGATAGAGAGGAAGATGGAGATGGAGATGGAGATGGAGAAGGAGAGGAGGGAGAAATAAAGAGAGAGAGAAGAGAGGGATAGATATATAGATAAGGAAGAGATAAATATACAAAGAGGGATAAAGAGGGAGATAGATAGATGGATGGAGAGAGGGAGACATGTCTAGAGATAAATGGGGGGAGGGGAAAATAGAGGTAGAGATGAAGATAGAGCAAGAGAGAAAGAGGGAGACAAATAGATAGAGAGATATAGGTAGAGGGAGAGATAAATACACAAAAAGATAGGGAGATAAAGAGGGAGAGATAGAGAGGATGAGATAGGGAGATATGTGGAGCTTCTACAGATTCTGCTCAACGATACATACAAAATTACATAATCAATAATTCATGTTTCTCTAATTGTATTCATTGTATTTTGGATAATAGATTTTAGTCAAT
Source organism: Sequoiadendron giganteum (assembly GCA_007115665.2). Lineage (NCBI taxonomy): Eukaryota > Viridiplantae > Streptophyta > Pinopsida > Cupressales > Cupressaceae > Sequoiadendron > Sequoiadendron giganteum. The sequence goes on along the minus strand of CM021107.1, from coordinate 191,194,427 downwards.
ATATTTAGTTATGTTAATATTCTTGAGAAACAAATATTTAGTTTTAATTAAAAAACTTACTAACATTTTTAAAAGGTAAATTTTTAATTATAAAAATTTAACATTAGAATTAATTAACATTTTAAATATAAAATTTAAATATTATGTTATAATATTTTATACTTTATTTATTTAGTATGAAACTTAAAAAAAATTATAAAAAACATTTTATTCAAAAAATTTATATTAAGAAAATTTTAAAATTTGAAGATTTACCTAAAATCTTATACATTAAACATTTTAAATTTTATTCTAAAAAATCAAACAAACATTAGAATTTATATTCATTTTATATTATAAAGTGCAATATCTAATAATAATATAATATAATATAAATTAATTTATAATTTATATTATATTAAATATATTAATAATATAATTTTTATATGTATAATTTATATTTTGTTCTATACAAAAATATATTAATTATTAATTATTAATTATAATAATTTGATATTTACACCTATAAGTTATTTAGGTAAATCTTTAAATTTTAAACATTTTTAATATAAAATTAATATAAATTCTAATGTTTGTTTGATTTTTTAGAATAAAATTTAAATGTTTAATGTATAAGATTTTAGGTAAATCTTCAAATTTTTAAATTTTCTTAATATAAATCTTTTGAATAAAATATATATTTTTTTTTTTTAAGTTTCATACTTTGATAGTTGAATAGATTCAATATATTGCTAATTTAAAAACTATTAAAATAAAAATATATTTTTTAATTTTTAATTTTTTCCAAAAATATATTATAATTTTTTTTCAAAAATATATAAATACCGATGGGGCATCACGAGGAAATCCGGGAAGATCAGGGGCTGGATGCTTAGTGTGCAATGAGAAAGGAGAACTGTTGATAGTTGCATCATTCAAACTCCCCGAAGGCACCAATAATACAGCCAAGATAGAAGGGGTTCTACAAGGGTTGCTGCTATGTAAAGCAAGAGGAATTAAAAAAATAGAAGTAGAGTGCGACTCCACCTTCTGTTTAAATGCACTACTCAATGGAAGATTGGGAGACTGGAACTTACAAGCAAAGCTAGCTTGTATCAAAGAACTAAGCTTTGAAGTGGAGGTAGAAGGAGTTAAGCATATATTTAGAGAGGCAAACAAATTTGTTGATCTCCTGGCAAACTCAGGGATAGACCAGGATGAATTGACCATTATCAATAGCTACCTGGAGGCTTGGCATGGAATGGAGAAGTTGTTGGAAGCAGACTTGAATGGTGAAGAAAGCAGGCAGAACTCCTCCAGATAAAAGTGGAAATGGTAGGGTGAAAGCAAGGCTAAGGTAAGGATCTTCAGGCAAAGGATTAACAGAAGAAATCCCATGAGAAACATAGTAGGAGATTTGTTTACAAGATGGGAAAAACCCTCGGCCCGTAAAATTTTACTTTGAGTTCGTAAAGGTATCAGTGGATGGTGACGTCTCAAGAAATTGGAACCGGTCTCGGCATGGAAGCGGTGGATCCAATAAGCATCGCCCATGCTGTCAGTGCGGAGGGAATAACGTCAACCAAGGCACCGCTTTGTAGAACTGACATTCCCTCTTCGAGACGTGCCTCCTCCATAGCATCGCTAAGCCCTCCAAACAGGAAACCTTTTAAAACTTTCTTGGAGATCTTAAACTCCATTTCTCTCGAGACATTGAAATATAGCAGAGAATCTTCAAACCGAATTCAAGCCAGGGTATTCAAGGTAAGTCGACCCTAGGATTCGTCGGTCAATGACAGGGCCAAGAAATACAACTTTTGGGCAAGAACTGGGCCATCTCCAAATGCACGAGGCGGTAGAAACCAGAACATAACTAAGGTGCCCAGGTATCGCCCATGAGTAAAAGCCCGGGCCACACAGAGTAAAAATGCAATCAAGCTATATGAAGAAATGATGCAGAAATTCGCACCAAAAACGAGGAAAATCGTGGGCAATAGCTCACATTGACAGAAACATTAATATAAAAACAGGCTTGAAATGACACAAAACGAAGCTTGGTCTCGGAAGAAATAAAAAATGCAAACATAAATTATGCTTTCAAAGGCATGGTTAAATGACAAGACAGATTGTAATGAAGCAATGTCACTTCAACCTACTCTCATGTTGCAACGTCACCTCAACCTAGCTAGCAGAAAATTGCATGGAAGGATCCTACACGTCTGCAAATTAGTAAGAAAGGCCCTTTGAAAGGAACTTTGAAATCGACAACTCAGGAAAAGGAAACTTCAAGTGGGTCCTACCACCCATAAAACTGGTAGTGCTTAATTATCAAAATATATATATATATATATATAAAAATTATACATATAAAAATTATATTATTAATATATTTAATATAATATAAATTATAAATTATATATATTATATTATATTATTATTACATATGGCACTTTATAATAATAAAAAATATTATTAAATCTTATTAAGTATAATTAATATATAATATATATTTTATACAATAAAAAATAATTTATATAAAATATAATTATGTTTATTATTATATATAATATTATATATATGTAAATTATATTATTTATTATATTCTATAATATAAATTATTATAACTAATAATTTATATTTTTAATATAATACAAGTGAAATTGAAAAATATATATTATTATCTCTCCTCTCTCTATCTTATTCACACCATCTCACCTACTTTGTATCCCAATCTCTATTTCTCTCTTTGTATCTTCCTCACTCTTTTTTTTAAATCCATATATTTCTCTATCTCTCTCCCTATCTCTCTATATCACCCATTATCTATATCTCTCCCTCCCTCTCCCTTTTTATATATTTAACTCTCTCTCTCTCTCTCTCTCTCTCTCTCTCTCTCTCTCTCGTCTACCTCTCTCCCCTCACTTCTCTAGATCCCTCCCCCTTCACACATCTCTATCTCTCCCCATCTCTCCCTCCCTCGCTCCCTCCATACCCCCTATCTATCTTTGTATCTCTCTCTCTCTCTCCCTTTCTCTTTCCATATATCTCTATCTCTCTCTTTCTTTTATTATATATCTCTAGCTCCCCCCTTTCTCCATCTCCCCATATTTATCTTTCCCCCTCTTGATATATCCTTAAATATCTATCTCTATCTCACCATCTCTCTCTCTCTTCTCTCTCTCTCTCTCTCTCTCTCTCTCTCTCTCTCTCTTCCTCTATCTCTCTATCTCTTCCTCTTTATCCCACTATCTCTCTGTCTTTATCTCTCCTTCTATCTATATCTCTCTATCTATTTGTCTCCCTCTTCCTCTCTCGCTTTATGTTCACCTTTAACTCTACTTTTCTCTCTCCCCCTCTATCTCTAGACATGTCTCCCTCTCTATCCATCCATCTCTCTCCCTCTTTGTCCCCCTCTCCCTCTCCCTCTTCCTAGACCTATATATCTACCTCTTTGCCTCTCTATCCATATCTCTCCATATTTTTTCTTCCATCTCTCCCTCTGTCATTATCTTGTTACCTCTCCATCTCTTTACCTTTGTATCTCTCCCTCTCTCTATATATCAATTCCTATCTAACCTCTAATTTAGGAAGATAATTAGGCTCTATTACCAATAGGCTCATGTTATGTTTGCAATAAGGAGAGATGGAGAGGTAGGGATAGAAAGAGGGAGAGATAGAGGGGGAAGAGAGTGAGGGCAGGTAAGGAGATAGAGATAGAGAGGAAGATAGAGATAGAGATGGAGATGGAGATGGAGAAGGAGAAGGAGAAGGAGAAGGAGAGGAGGGAGAGATAAAGAGAGAGAGCGGAGAGGGATAGATAGATAGATAAGGAAGAGATAAATATACAAAGAGGGATAAAGAGGGAGATAGATAGATGGATAGAGAGAGGGAGACATGTCTAGAGATAAATGGGGGGAGAGGAAAATAGAGGTAGAGATGAAGATAGAGCGAGAGAGAAAGAGGGAGACAAATAGATAGAGAGATATAGGTAGAGGGAGAGATAAATAAATAAAAAGATAGGGAGATAAAGAGGGAGAGATAGAGAGGATGAGATAGGGAGATATGTGGAGCTTCTATAGATTCTGCTCAACGATGAGGATGGTTGTGGGGGCAACAACAAAAATGTTGCCTGTGATGCCAAATAAACAAGGCCTAAAGTGAGTTGTAATTTCGAGTTGAAATTCTTTGAGATAATGGACGACAGGATTAATATATTAATAAATTAATAATAATATAAAAATAAATTATATAAATTAATAATAATATTAAACACAATAAATTAATACTATAAATTATAAAGTCTTGCACAAATTTATGCAAAAAAATACCAAAATTTATCCTAATTGACCTTCCAAACCTCTTTAGCGTACCCATTGCACACCATTTTTCAGTTGTTTTTCACTATTTTTGACTATTTTCCTCGCCGCTATCATTTTTCCGACCGGATTTCAGTCGTTTATCATTTTTTGTTATTTTTCGACTGTTTGCCACTGACTTTCACTGCTTTCCCGCCGCTTTTTCGTTGCTTTCCCTGCCACTCCTCCATCTCCAATTTGGTGAGTTGCAGCTGAAAATAAGGCTTTGACGAGGGTTTTAGAGTGTCCCCCCTATCCCCATGTGAATCATTCCTAGGGAAGGGAATATAGTATATACTGAAGTGGTTTTATCATTATTATTTTTAAATTCTTGAGAAAAACAAAACTAAAGTTATTTTTTATCTTTTTCTACATGTGGTATAACTAATCTTAGCGTAAGTTAATTAATTAAACAATATCAACAAATCACTTTAGAATTATATTGAGTTGAGATTGAGAGTAGGTGGTAATAAATGAGTTAATACATGTGCATAAATAAATAAATAAATAAATTTAGATTTTAAGTTTGATGTAGAATATTTTGTAATATATGATATTTAATTAAAATTAAAATTATGGCTTTGATCCTAATAATGAGCACATAGTTAAGTATAAATTAGCATAATTAATATATAATATATATTTTATATAATTATAAATAATATTATTATATTATTTAATATATATCTTATTTTTTTAACAAAATTATCAAATACATATATATTAGCTTTAAAAATTAGCACTAATTACAGCCTAATAACAAGCACATTTAGGTTTTAACATTACAACATAATTACTTAGTTTTATATAATAAATAATTTGGTTTATAATATACAAACCAAATTTATATAACAATATAATAGATAATACATAGATAATAAATATAATAGATTAATATAATAATGACATAAATAACACATATTTATATAATAATATAATAGTTAATACATAAAATTTTAAAAATAAATATAATAATATTATTCTATAATTTAAAATATATATATATATATATATATTAACATAATTTTCTAAATGACCTACCAATTGATCTCATTTACTATACAAATGTGTGCAAAAAATAAACCAATTTTTTCCTAATTGATCTTCCACACCTCTTCGACGTACCCATTGCACAAGATACCATAACTAATTTAATTTGTAAAGAATTTTTTTATATATATTCTCAAGCATATGCCTGATAATTTTAATGAAACATTAAGAGAAATTCGACATTCCTACTCTCCTAATTCCTAAGAATTAAACTATTTTCTAAACATTCTCTACTCCATGATCCAATGTCTAATAGAATAAGCCAACTCAACTAACAGATGGAATCAGAGCGCACACACAGGATAAGGTATTATATACATGTACATTCAATTTTTTGTTTATTTCAAGTGTCGGACTTAGGTCAGAACTATCTTATTACTATCTAATTTATGCCTGCCATTGGTATAAGATCGGCAGATAAAATAAAATGTCCTCGCCCTCCTCTCCTTATGCCCATCTCTCTCTTTTTTGCATTACTTAAGTTGCAGATAAGATACATGCGCAGCTGGGGTTAAGGATTCCAATAGAGCCAGGTTTGAAGGATTTGAAGGCATGCATGTTCAACATCTTCATGCACTTCATGCAATCTGTTATTGCATAATAAACTGTAGTTGTGTTTAGTCTTCCTTTTCAGCGATAGTTTAAGACTATATTTAGCCTTTTAGAATTTCATGCATCGTTCTATTTAGAATCTTCTTTTGTTAGTTCGTAGCTTCATGCGCTAAATAATAAATAGCATGACTATGTAATCACGTAATAGTTAATTTTTTAGAACTGTTTGTTTTAAAAATAGTTTTTTGGCTAGTAATCGTGCTTATATGAGCAGACTAGACATTGATTTCAATTAAGGATTTTGTACTTTGTTTTCTGAATTGAATAATATAGATTTCTTCCTAGCTCTACTATTTGCTCTTTATTAGAGCGGATTTGCATTGATTATTGAATGTAATGATTGTTTAAATTTCCAGTATAGTATAAAAGTTCAAAACTTCAGTTTTTTAAATTGGTATCAGAGTAGACAACTATGAATATTGGAGTATAAAGATGAAGACCTTATTATTATCCCAAGATCTATTAGCCCAAATTACAGCATAATCTTTTAAGTATTTGGCAACTTGTAGCAAAAAATTACAAGCTCGTGTTTGAAAATAATTGTTGCAAAATATTTGATAAATCAGCTAACCATCATCTTATAGCAAAGGCTTGTATGACAGAGAATAAATTATTTCCTCTAACATTTGCATCCGCTAAGATGCATACCTTCAAGGCAACCACAAATGATTCGTGGTTATGACACCAACGGTATGATCATTTGAATTTTCATGGATTAAGTTTGCTTCATGAGAAAGACATGGTGAGAGAACTTCCTGTAATTCGGGCAAAAGAAGAAATTTTTTTAAAGTGTGTACTTGGCAAGCAACATTGAGATAGCTTTTTGATGAACAAATCATGGAGGGAAAAATCTCCTCTAGAGCTTGTGCATTCTAACATTTGTGGTGACATGCAAGAGGAATCTTTGGGTAAGAATATTTATTTTTTGATATTTATTGACGATTTCTCAAGCCACAGATGGGTTTATTTTTTTAAGAAAAAATATAAGTCACTTGAATGGTTCAAACACTTTAAGGCTATGGCAGAAAATCAAAGTGAGTATTCTCTCAAAATACTTAAAAAAGATAGAGGGGGAGAATTCACTTCCAAAGAGTTTTATGATTTTATTAACACTCATGGTATCCAAAGATAGCGCACGATAGCTTATACCCCCTAGCAAAATGGTATTGTGGAAAGAAAGAACTACACCATTATGGAGATGGCATGAAGTATGTTGCAGTCCAAAAACCTTCCTAATTGCTATTTGGAAGTTGTAGTAGCAACCACAGTTTATATTTTGAATTGAAGCCCAACAAAATTGCTTTAGAATATCACTCCAAAGGAAGCCTAGAGTGGAAGCAAGCCCTTGTGGCACACTTTTGTGTACTCGGTTGCCCCGCATATGTTCATGTTCCAGTTCAGAAGCGGAAGAAGTTGGATGCAAAATCCCAACTTTGTATCTTTGTGGGATATTTTGATTCCATAAAAGGATATAAATTCTACAACCTCGACACAAAGAAATGGATTATTAGTTGGGATGTGGTTTTTAATGAAGAGGGAGTATGGCAATGGAAAAAAGGAGTTCAACAAACTACACTAGAATAATCATGGGAATTGAAGATGATCAAGTTCCTCCTCTCCCCACAAGCTCAAGTGGAAGTTCAAGTCCAAGTTCTCCAAGTTCCTCTTCAGATGATAGTTCTAGTCCATAATCAAGTCCCAGCTCTTCACGAAAGGTACAAAGCTTAAATGAAATTTATCAAAGAAGTTCTAATGTGAATCTAGTTTCCAATTTTGATTTGTTTAGTACCATTCATGTTGAACCTTATGTGTATGAAGAAGCCATGAAAGAAAAAGTATGGATTGATGTTATGAATGAAGAGATGCAAGAAATTGATAAAAACAATACATGGGAATCAATGCAACTTCCTAAAGACAAACAGGTGATTGGTTTCAAATGGATTTATAAGGTGAAATATCATTATGATTATTTTTTGAATAGACACAAGACAAGATTAGTTGCCAAGGGATTTACACAAATGCATGGAGTAGATTATTTAGACTTTCACCCTAGTTGCAAGATTTGATATAGTCAAGATTATATTGTTTATTATTGCACAACACAAGTGGCCATTCTATTAGATGGATGTAAAATCAGCTTTCCTAAATGATTATATTGATGAGGAAGTCTATGTCGAACAACCTATTGGTTATGAAATTTTAGGAAATGAACTTTTGGTTTACAAGTTAAAAAATCTCTCTATGGGTTGAAGCAAGCACCTCATGCTTGGTATGCAAGGATTGATAGTTATTTTTTGAAAAAAGGATTCATTCAAAGTCCCTTAGAGGCAACCCTCTATATCCAACATCTTGGTAATGATATAATATTCTAATTTTTTCCTTTATATTGATGATCTCATTTATACAAGTAATAGCCCATCTTTCATGGAGAAATTTCAAGCAGAAATGAAACAAAAATTTGAGATGTCAGATCTGGGACTCATGCATTATTTTCTTGGAGTGGAGGTGCAAATTTTTTTTGAAGGAATATCAATTTCTCAAACCAAGTATGGGTTGATCTATTGTAGTAGTTTAGAATGATGTCATGCATTGCAGTTAAAACTCTTGTAGCCCTTGGTGAAAAATTAACCAAGGAATATTCAAGTTCCAAAGTGGATGCTACTTTATACAGAAGTTTGGTTGGGAGCCTCATGTACCTCACTACAACAAGACCTGATATTATGTATAATGTGAGTCTCATCTCTCAGTTCATGTAGGATCCACATGAGTCTCATTGGCGTGCCTGAAAAATAATCTTAAGGTATGTGAGTGGTACACACAATTATGGCATTCATTATTCTCCCACACATAAGTTTGAGATAGTGGGCTACACATATTCTGATTGGGATGGTTCAGTGGTTGAAATAAAATTAGCATCTGGTTATATTTTCTCACTTGGTTTTGGAGTTGTTTCATGGAGTAGTAAAATGATGGCGACCATGGCTCTCTCTTTCGCAGAAATAGAGTATATTGCAGCAAAAGTAGCTAGTTGTCAAGCTATATTGATTCAACGAATTTTAGAAGATCTGTAATTGGTTCATATACATCCAACCGCTATTTATTGTGATAAAACTAGTACCATTGCAATGACAAAAAATATGTGTTTCATGCTAGATCGAAGCACATTGAGATTAGACATCACTTCATCCAAGATTTAGTTCAAGATGGGATAGTGGAATTATAGTTTTTCCCTACATTTGAGCAAGTTGTTAATATTTTTGCCAAAGCACTACCTACAACTAGTTTTTTTACTTTGAGGAATTAGTTGGGACTCATCTTCGTTGCTCATGTAGGGGGAGATTGACATGATTCATAATGTTCATATACATTCAATTTGTATAATCATCCATCCATTACTCATATAAACATACTTAGGTCTTTATATCATAATTTTAAATCAATTAGGTTAACTCAATCCTATGATTTGACATCATTTCATTAAAATTAAAAATTCATCGTCAGTGGATGCATAATCGATCATAATTTCATGTACTCTAAACATGCAGTCTCGATCATGGATGCATAACAATAAAATGTAAAACATCAAAAGTATAATAACATGACTATAATAAACACATCATCAATTTTCATTGTAACTTAAGTAAAAATAATAGGGATAATAGGTCAATCATGGAAGTGGGCCTAACAATGTGCATAGAGGTGGGGGACCAAAAAGTGGCCATAACAAATTTTCAGCAATTCAACGAGAAAAGTGAGGATGTTGTAACACACTTATGTTATTTCTTTGTTAAAAGGAAAATAAATAAAATGTCAAGCTCAGTTGATCCCAACCCTTTTCCTTCTAACATTGAAACATAAGTGAACAATGTGAGTGGGTTTGTGAACCATTTGAGTTAGTTCAAGTTAGCACAATACCACCATGATGTCCACAATGTTGAGGAGGTAAGAATTTTAGGTTTTTAGGAGTTTAGATTAAAATGTGTGTCGCCAAAAAGTGTAGTCTTTGGCACTTTTTCACTCATTTTGTCCTTTCACAGTGGATTTTGGCCTTGTTTTCCCTTGATTTAGTCTCGTAAGCTTGCAATTCAACAATAACCTAATGGTGTTTGACTAAGGTATTGTGAAGTGTTGTAACACATTTTCTCGCTTTTCTAAGACCCTTTCAACATAAGTCACCTAAACAACACCCTTTTACCCGTTTCCAAGCCTTGTGGCAAGGTGTTGTAAAGTGTTGCAAGGCATTTTCACCCTTTCCTAGGCTTATCATCACTAATTAACCCTTTTCTTATGCTAATTTTTCCCCTTAATGTACTTTTAGTCCTGAATTAAGTGTGTTTTTGGAGGAAAACCTGATAAAATTCATTAAACATTATTTAATTCTTAACCACCACTTGAAATTTCCCAAGTGGACTAGGTCGCCACCTTGGGCGACCTAGTCCCTTTTGGCATAAATTTAAAATTTAAAATAAAATCTAACGGGAATTTTGCCTCTTAAACCCTAGTGTTGGCCTATCATGTTGTATTTCTAGAAAATTAGGGTTTTGCATGTACAAATAAGGGTTTTCACCTTCATTTTGACCCCCCTAAGATAATTTTTACATTCACAAGCACTCTTGCACTCCTATCTTCACAAGTAAGACATCAAGCACAAGGGTTTCACAAGCAACCTCCATTAGAGTTGTCCTTGCATGTTGTAGACCATCAACAACAAAGGTTTGGTAAGTTTTTTCATTAAATTCATCATTCAAGCATCTTCTCCTTCTTTTGTATCTCATTTGGGTTTAGCTACCATCAAAGGGGTTTGACTTAGGCAAACCCCTATTTCCTAACCCTAACATTCTTTTGGTCTTTGCATGTGTTTGAAAGTTTGTACTCATATTTGGTAAGTACAAAGTGTTGGAGAAAGTACAAATATTCCACCCAAGTCACATCAAAGCATCAAACCCTAGAAGGAGCAACAAGACAAGTTGCAGGCCATTTTCGAGAGTTTCAAACACAAATTGTTGTAGAAAAGGGAAACATCAACCAGGACCCACAGAATCAAAACCTGAATCCTCGAAAACCATCAAGAGGACTAGGTCACCAGTATTGGAAACCTTATCTTTATGCTAAGCCTAAAAAAGGGTTTTTGCATTAAAGGGTACCCGTTTCCTCGAAACATGGTGCAACAGATTTTCCCGACAAGAGGACTAGGTTGCCCAACTTGGCGTAAGTGTCCCTCTACTGATTTCAAACATTTTCCAGAATATTCTAGAGCCTCTCATCTGCAACATCACATTTCCAGGTGCACAAGCTCTTAACTTTCTCATTTACTTTTTGTATTGCATAAATTTTAGGTCATTTAGGTTAACTTGCATTAATTTACTTTTGCTTTGTTTACATTTCACATTTTAGATTAGGATCATTTCATCTTCAATTTTCAGGCACACAAGACACACACATATCACAACATTCATCAATTAGTCATCCCTTTGAATGCAACCGCAAAAATTCCCATAACCACCAAGTGGAAAGAGTATCATTCACACACAACAAGTGCTCCTAGGGTGAAAAACCCTAGGGGCCTAGTAAACAAAATCCTTTTTCCCTAGGTCTAGTGTTATATATTTTGGTGGTTCAAAATGAATATCATTTTTTTAATTTTTTTGATTCAATATTTTTTAATTTTTAGAAATTAAAAATCCTTTCAACACCTCCAAACCCTAATTTTCTAAATCATATGCATGAAAAAAATCCTAGTGAAGAGAAAGAATCACCTAACCCTCAACAAAATCCTCCATATTCTCTTCACCATCCTTTAGAAACACATAAAATCTTGTTAGATCAAATTAAAAACAACAAAAGAGAACTCCAAGCATTGGTTGATACATTGAAAAATCCAAATAAAATTAGTTTATATCATAAATTCCTTGCCAGCTCATTGGAATTTGTTATTTTTTATATAGATTTTGTGAGTGGACAAATAAATATGTGGTCCAACAAAAGGGAGGATGCACAATAATTTTATTCCACAAAATTATCATACAAACAAGTGAAAGTGAAGAGAATATTTTTTTTAAATTTGTTTTTTGCTCATTGTTCATTGATCTACGAAACCAATGCACCCATGCACACAAGTTGAAAGAGGTTCCTTATCCATCATTTTCAAAATTAAGGAATAAGGGATAATCTTATGGAATTGTGGTAGATATTTTTTATTCATTCTTCATGCAGCAATAATGAGTTCCTACAACATGTTTCGAGAAAAATCTATTGTGAGTTTGTCATCAATGATATTCCAAACTATTTTGATATATGTTATATCTAGAGAAAAAATCTATTTGAAGGATAGAGAGGGGGCACATCATTCCTAGAGCTAGACATATAGAACCTTAGTTGAGCTAGACATTCAACATGTGATGATCTCTTCTATTGTGAATGAGAGTGTTGAGGTGGAGACCCTATAATCCATCAACTCTACCTAGTCACATAAACCTTGTTACAACATAGTAAACCTTTTAAGTAGGATGGTAAGGGTGAGGCTCCTAGGTCTCGACACTCACCTTACATTTTCCCAAAACGAGGGATTTGTATATGATTATGGGTTTCAGGATGCTCAAGATGCATAGTGTCAAGAGCATTATACATTCATATTAAATGATATGGTGTTCAGATATGAGTTGTTGGATAGCCTATTTGGCATTGGTGTATATATAATTTTCAATAAGGTCTTCCAATTTATTTTATTTTATTTTATTTTATTTTATTTTATATTTAAGATTAACTATGTTCATCTATTATGAAATAAAATTAATGTAAATAATTGTATACAATAAAATTATAAGGTCAATTTTTTTATCCTACATCTATCAACCCATAAGATCTTGATAATGTGGTCATGTAAAGTCCCATGTGTGTAGTTTTTGAAGAAATATTAAACATATTGCATAATCCTAGTAGAAAAACTCATGTCCAACATAATAGCCTCTAGAAATAGGCCGAAACAGTGAAAATATAGACTTAAATAATCCTAATATGTGTGGTTACACTAGGAAAATAAGCTTTGATGCAATTATGAAGTAGCACGAGAATTTTTACATAATTATGTCATAGAAGAACTTCTCAATATTCTTTAAGTTATCACAAGATTTAAGGTAACAACCTTACACATGGGTGCTAATAACCCCACACCTACCTTTGTCTTTAAAGGCTAAACAAATATTCTAGGCCACTCAAAGGAAGCATGTGGAACCATTGTTGAAACCTCAAACCAAATAGTGAATAATTTGATCTAATTTAGCATAGTTGTTAAATGGTAGCCGAAAATTAGAATAATACACAAGTAGCACTTACCATCCTTGAAAAAATATAAAACTTATGATCCACGGAAATTTTCTACTAATCAAATGTCCAGATTTAATTTTAATATTTTAGCTAATATGTTATATTATAAATGAGTAGCGAAGTCCAAAGAACATAAAACATAAATTATTTTTTGAGTCAATTTTCAAAATAAGTTGTTTGGATCTATACACCTTATGGGGTATGGTCCACTAGAGTCACAACTCATAAGGTTTCAAAAATAATCCTTCCAAGGGGCTCAACCCACAACTTGTTTCTATGTGTAAGAACAAAAATAATATTTAACACCTATAACTTACCTTTCCTTGTCATTCAATGTTTTTATTTTCCCTATGTTGCACAATGTCTATCTATTAGAGTATTATAATTGAATAGATTTATAGAACAACCTACCTCTTCCATTTCAAGAAATATCTCCTATATAATTTTTGACTCGTTATATCTTTCAAATTCCAACATTAATATGTTGAAAGCTTGAATATTAATAATCATATTTTCATTGCTTGTACTTGCTATCTAGATGCCCCTACTTTATGGGTGTAACCATTTTGATAATTTATTGATCATAACATTAATCTACTTGTGGCATACAATTATGCATGGGATTTGATTATGTGATAATACTTTCATTCTCTCTCTAATAGTGCAACATGTCAATTACATTCTAAAAAGTTTGATTTGTTTAATTAAAATCATGTAAAAAAGGAAATAATGAAAGGTATTCAAATGAAAATCCATAAAAAAAACATACAAACTTAATCTCATACAAAAAGTGTGCTCTATCTACTTTCTTAAACTTGACAATTGTCTTAAACATTTTGTACATTAAAAATGTCTAATTTAGATAAGTATCAATATACTTAATGCTTAATAGAGATAATTCTGGTAATGAAAAAAATAGCATACCCTACATTTTTCCCATTCATTATGGACTCTCCTTTGTATAATAACTAGAATAAAAGTGTTGCATTTTGACCTTTTTTAGTCATTGAATAGTCGAGGATCCATTTTGTACCTCTCAAGTCCTCAAAAGTCAGATTAGATCTTGTTCGTTTCCTCTCAAATTGAATATTGAATTTTAAATATTCACAAAAATCTAAAGAATTATTTCTCCTCATCTGAATTTTCCTAGGTCATGTGTTCAATCCTAAAATGGACTGACCAGCATCCAAATGAATAACTGCTCATTGTCTACAGTTGCTTCATTGTTGAGATGTAAATTCCAAATGAATTTCGTGAATAACTTTATTCTATATCAAACTAATTCATCACACTTATAACTGAATTACAGATACAAATTGATCAAATCTTGAAATGAAGAGTGATTTTATTTACATCTGTAAAAACCTGCTAGAGTCCCTTATTTTCTATTTCATAGTCCAGCTTATAATCTCTAATCTCTTATTTCTACATCTAATAACCATCATTCACAATGGCTACTTAAATTCCATGCAACAATTCTTAGTCAAAAAGTAAACTATTTGGCATACCCCTTTGTCCAGATGCCTTCACTACCTTGAATTTATCATTTTCAAGAGATGAACATTCTCTTCAAGAACTGAACATGCACATATATTACTGTCTCATAATCCCTTGAATTCCATTTCAGATTGTTATTTTTCCCCATTTTATTGGGTTGAATAGCTCTACATCGAATTCATCTGCATTTACCTTTCTTTCTAGTACAAATTTTATGATGAGTGATAACTATTTTAGTAAATATAATACAGACATTGATAACAAGATAAGAAGTCAGTTCACAAGAAATCTACGATGCCTAAGTTAATAAAACTACAAGATGATTTGGAAAAGATTATGCCAACAAATTGATGATTGTCAGTATATCTTTGCTTTATTTCATCGATGGTAATGTGCATAATTATCTGATGGAGCAAGAAAGCGAAAAGCGAAAATTCTGTTCATTAATGATGACATGCAAACAAACACATTTAGATAAATAAAATTACATCAAGAAATAGCTTACAGAGAATTTAAACCCTAATCCATCAACCCTCAAACCTTCAAGCCTAGTCTCTCAACCCTTAAACACTCAATGCTTAAACCGTAAACCCTTAAACCATTAAACCCTCAACGCTTAAACTCATTTTTCTATATTACCAGTTTGCCCCATTTTCTTGGTTTGAACAGCTCTGCATTTATTTAGTACAGGCAATCAGACAGTGATAATAATTCTATTCAAATGCTCAAAGTGATGAACAAATTTGAAAATACATAAACTCAGAAAATCAATCACATAGAAACACATGCTCCTGCACAAATTTCATTAATCAATTACATCATTACATGTACTCAGAATGCTACAGCTTTCAGCTTAGATTCTTGATGATCTCAACACTTGATTCGACACAAATAATCTTGGTATTCCAAGCTAACCTAACATTGGTTTTTTTTTTTTGGTTATCCTCAGCATATCCCTGCGATTCAAGCTCAGCGGGTTTTTTACAGGGCGAGCTTGAGGCAAGACTAGTCTCTAGGGTCACTGGGTAACCATCACCACCCCAAGTGTCTGTGGCGGGGTGATAGACAAGCGAGAGAGTCAAACCCAAGACTTTGGAAAGAAAACCCAAAACTCAGACCAACTCTGCTAACCCATGGGAGCTAACCTAACATTGTTTTTGATAATGCCATTAGAAGACATTTAGAAGTTCCAAAGATTATCAGTTGCCCGCCAGAACTCCTACTGCTTGAAGAAATCATTATCAATAGAATAAATCCTTTCTGGAAATGGAAATGGAAATTCTGATGAGATAATTGTCTTTTTCAGCAATTGAAGTCTTTGCTTTCTGAGGAAGAATGAAATTGTCTTCTTGACTGCACATAGGAACTGAATTCATCTGAGGATGAATGAAACCGTCTTCTTGAGGAACTGAATTCTCTAATGAGATAATTGCATCCTCAAGATTTTCCTGTTGAGGATGAATAAAATTTTGGTTTTGGCTGCAAGAAATTATAAGATTTGCATGTTGAAGATGAATCAAATTTTGTTGTTCAAGATTTACCTGTTGAGGGTGAATCAAATTTTGCAGTTGGCTGCAAGAAATTTCAATATTTTCCTATTGAGGAAGAGGAAAATATCCCTGTTGATCCACAGTCGCACCAACATAAAAATAGTGTGCAAATTCCTCACCATCTTCAAACACAATTCTGATGAAAACTTTGCAACCGTAAAGTATAGAAAGCTCAGAAGATTTCTTCCACAGTCCCTTCTTTCGCTTTAGAAAATTTTGACGTCGTTTGCTTTTGTCTTCCCTGTAACACGCCTCCAATTTTCTTCTCCACAATCTTCTTCTACCCATGCTGATCGTTGTTGTGCTGAAACAGTTTATATGTTGGGGATGAATCAAATTTTGTTGTTCAAGATTTGGCTGTTGAGGATGAATGGACATGTTCTGCGAGGAAGAGAAAAATATCCCTGTTGATCCGCAGT
Source organism: Sequoiadendron giganteum (assembly GCA_007115665.2). NCBI lineage: Eukaryota > Viridiplantae > Streptophyta > Pinopsida > Cupressales > Cupressaceae > Sequoiadendron > Sequoiadendron giganteum. The sequence goes on along the minus strand of CM021107.1, from coordinate 191,177,642 downwards.
CGCACCAACATTAAAATAGTGTGGAAATTCCTCACCATCTTCAGACACAATTTTGATGAAAACTTTGGAACAGAAAAGTATAGAAAGCTCATAAGCTTTCTTCCACAGTCCCTTCTTTCGCTTTAGAAAAGTCTGACGTCGTTTTCTTTTTTCTGCCCTGTAACACGGTCGGGCTTAAACATCACACACTAATCACACACTAAGCTTTGACTGCTTAGTGTGGATGTTTTGTGGGGCCCACTCTTAACCGGTCATTCTGGTATCTCATTTTGTTCTAACTTTTACCGAGAGGTCTTCCCATTGCCGTTTTTATTTTTTCTTTTTCTGTTCCCGTTGGCGACCACCATTTGGAAGGATCCATTTGCCGTTACCGTTCGTCGTTTCCGGTTTTCAAGGTTGTTGTTCATGGAAGCAGGGTTTTGACGGGCCACAACACATGAATTGTTACGTAGGGATTCCTTAAAGAAATGTGATCTCATGGAATGCCATGATTGCAGGATATACACAAAATGGATTTGTTTAAAAGGCTTTTCCAGACTCTGAAACCTTTGCCAGTAGCCTCCCTACTTGTGCGAAAATGGGATGTTTGGAACAGGGTATAGACATCTGTCAAAGGGTAAAGAACTGAGGGTTTTGGCTGAGGGTTTTTGTTAGATGTTGTAGTTGCAACTATCTTGGTAGACATGTATGCAAAATGTGGAAGGATAGAAAAGGCCTGTGAACGGTTTGACAGAATACCTCTAAGAAATGTGGTCTCATGATTGTTGTGATTGCATATGCAAAAGCATAGACAAGGCATGTGAATTATTAAAAAAAATGCCTCGAAGAAACATCTTCTTATGGAATTTCATGATTGCAAGATATTCACAAAACAGATTGCAACTCCCCTGGTAGACATGTATGTAAAATGTGGAAGAACAGACAAGGCACTTGGACTGTGACAACATGCCTCTAAGAAATGTGCTCACATGGATTACAATGGTTGTAGGATTGTAGGATATGCACAAAATGGATTTGTTGAAAAGGCTTTTTACTGTTGAACAAAATGCCTCAAAGAGATGTCATCTCATGAAATTCCATGATTGCAGTATATGCAGAAAATGGATTTATTAAAAAGGATATTGAAACTTTCAAGTAAATGCAATTGGTAGGTGTAAAGCCATATTTCGTCAGTATCCTCCCTACCTATTCCAAAATGGGAGCAGGTGTATGGATAGCAAATTTTTTGTTTTTCCAGTTATCTTTTATATATAGGCTTCCAGTTATATACTCTCACATGTTATTTTTCCCATTTTATACGCTCATTTAATTAAAATTCAGGGCGAAGTACACGAGTTGAAAGAGGAGGGAGTGATAGATGAAAATTTGCAAGCCTTGTGCACTGAATTGAAAAAAGAGCAGCAATGTGAGTATCAACTTATACAAGATCTTAGACAAGTGTTCTAAAACCACAATATGTTTGCAGGTGTTTAATCTTAGCATAGTTTATTTCTAACACAATTAATCTCACATAGTATCCTCCCTACCTATATGCCAAAATGGGAGTAGGTGTATGCACATCCATCAAAGCATAGTAGAAGGGAGATTCTTGTAAGGATACAATAAATTTCTCAAATGTTGTGGCTATAACTGCCCAGCTAGACATGTATCCAAAATGTGGAAGCATAGACAAGGCATGTGTAACTGCTTAGTTAAAAATGGAAGCACAGACAGGGGATGTCTAACTGCCTAATTAGAAATAGAATCAAAAAATGCATGTGTAACTGCCCAGTTAGAAATAGAAGAATAGACAAGGCACGTGAACTATTTGACATAATGCCTCAGAGATGTTATATCATGAAATGCCATTATGGCAAATGCAATTGGCAGTTGTAAAGCCAAATTCAACAACCTTTAGTAGCATCGTCCTTGCCTGTGCCAAAATGGGAGCTTTGGAACAAAACATGGACATCCATCAAAGCATAATGGAAAAAGGATTTTTGTCAGATATTAGAGCTGGAAATGGTCTAGTAGACATGTATGCAAAATATGGAAGAATGAACAAGGCACATGAAGTGTTTGAAAAAATTCCTTAAAGAGATGTCATCTCATAGAATTTCATGATTACAGGATATGCACAAAATGGAATCATTAAAAAGGATATTGAAACTTTCAATAAAATGCAATTGGCAGGTGCAAAGGCACATTTCATAACCTTTGCAAGTATCCTCCCTACTTTGGCAAAGATGGGAGGAGGGTATGGAAATCCATCAAATCATAGTGGAAGGGGGATTTTTGTAAGGATAGAAGTTTTTCAAATGTTGTGGCCATAACTATCAGGTAGACAGGCATGCGAAATGTGGAAGCATAGACAAGGCATGTGTAACTGCCCAGGTAGACATATCTAACTAGTAGAAGGTTTATCTTATAATACTTAAAGAAAGTTTGACATTATATGTACTCAATTTCGCAATGAAAATGGAAAGATATCCTTTTATAAACTCTCATATATTAATAATGACATTGTCATACAAAAGAGAAAATATTTAAAGATTATAGAAATCAAATTTAGAGAATTGCAATTGGATATCATAAAAAGTCAATGGAACTATGGCCTAGACATTGTTCTCTTTAGTTGGCTTCAGTCATATGAAACATTTTATAACTAACTCACCAACTACTACCTAGATTCAAAAAATTGATAGCAGGACAAATTATAGAATTTGCATAGAGAACACAATATGGTAGCTTGTTGGAAATAATAGAAGTAGTTTAGACATAGAAAAGAACTAAGAAATTCTAGGTAAAGATCCCAAGGATTTCAAATGTCAGTGTGGGCAATGATTGTAAAATTCACAACTAGATTTGTATGAATATTAAACTTTAGTAGTTCATCATATTTAACTATTTTTCTATCATCTAAATATAAATTTTGACTTATGGATAATATTAGATATGTTCAAAATAAATTAAAGGCTTCTAGAATCCCTAGTTGGTCATTCATATTAGACATGTTCCCATGAATGGATTTGAATTGATACATAGTTATTTGTTTTATGCATTTGATATAACTTAACTCTAGTACATTAGAAATAAAATAATTTTATACATAGATCATGATTCACCATAATAGTTTTCCATATCCCCTAGTTCAACTAATTGGAAATTGACAAAAATTTCAGTTATGTTGGTAATATTCAAAATAAAATGATGGTATTCCTAAGTCTTAAAAATGCTTCTTGTAGACAACTAAACTTTAGTATGATGACACTATCCTATGTATTCTCAATAAAATCATGTGTTCTTGAAATAGTATCTTGCATGGTTCCAAACTTTGTGTTGTCAACCATGTCAAGATTGCGTTCATTATACTGGGTATGATCCTTTCTTGTTCATTTTCCCTATCAAGATCATCAAACCAATTTTGACGCTTAAGATTTTGTGGCATTTATGGAAACATTAGGTGTTTTGCTGGAGATTCTCGGCCTTCTCCTCACATTCATGCCCTCAATCAAGTCTTTTTTTCGGCGAAGAGTGTGAGCAAATCCATCTTGTACATGGTGAAATGGATGCACACTTGGATGGTCTAATCTGAGCTACGATGAGACGTGTCTAATTTTGACCTTGTTTAAAATATTCTCAATGAAATTAAGTGTTGCCAAATCAGACGTGTCAGTCAAAATTCCTTGAAACATGTCTGTTAGTTGCAACATTTTTTCTATCGTTGCATCTCCATCTCTATTGTCAATAGTCTATTTAGTCGTTTAACTCAGGTAGCATTGTATTCGTGAGTTAGTGTTGTTCTTGTGATGGTTTTGTTTAGTGTTGGGTCAGCGTGTGTCTCGAGGTAGTAGGTTGACCATGTATCCTTGTTACTATCTCTTAGCACGGGGGGTGGGCTTCGGGTACCACTTGGTTGGGAGGAATGTGCGCCCTACACGGAGAGCTCATGGTTTCCAGTATTTAAATCAAGCATTGTATTTATTTCAGTTTGGCTCATGTTATTTTTACCCCTCATTTGTATTCGAGGTGGATATTTGTATTTGTATTTGTATCACATTTATATGTGTGGGACGATAAAATCTGCAAAATGGTTAGTAACATGGTTAGTAACATGATAAAAACAAAATAACAGAAATCACATCCTTATGAGATATTATTTCATAATTCATTGTAACTAAACATGAACAAAAACATGTAAGATATGAAATAAAACTATCCCATATTGGATTGGTGCTCTTTGAATATGTGAAAGAGCCCTTTCCCAATCCTTGATAAGCTAGGTGAAATAGACAATGAGATGCTTGAACTCAAGTTGCCTATAGTGCAAGTGCTTTCAAATGTGGTTGTTGTGTTGTTTGAAGGAGAGAAGCCTTCAACTTATAGTTGAGCTTGAAGAGAGGAGAGGCCAAATTGATGAATGTGGGATCATTCATGGGCCAATGACAAGATGCCACTTGTCAAGGTGTGAGAGGGTGAGGAATGTGCAAGTTTTGGCAAATGTGCCAATTTCAAATTTGAATTTGAATGACTTGACATGTTTTGGGGGATGAAAGGTGCAATAAATGCTATGTTGACTTGTGCAAATAGCATTTAAAACCTTGTTGGAAGGGACAAGTCCCTTTTGGGGGGAAGATTCAAAATGGAAGAATATTCCATTTTGATGCCATTTTGAATGTAATTAGAGGAATTATAAATCAAATAAATGATTTATTGGTGCAAGTGGGTGGGTTAGTTAGGAGTTTGGATTTTGACTCTAGTTGAGTCAAAAGCTGGAGAATGATAATCATGATTAGAAGTTAATTAATTTAGATTAATTAACTTAGGGGATTTTAGGGATTTGACATTTGATAAATCAAATGAGAAGAACTTTAAGGATTTAATTAAATAAACTAATTTATTTAATGAACCTTAGGAAATTAATCAATAAATTGTCTTAATTGATTAATAGGAGAATTCAATGCATGATGTTAGAGCAAGATGTATGATGTCAATTTTGCATGTCTACAATATGTTTTGCCTCATTCGGGGAATGAGATATGTAACTTGATTGTTAAGTTAATGTTATGTGAGATCTTATTGTATCTTTGGTGTTATTTTGTAATCTATCTGTATGGAATGTATGAGTAGTTAATTCTTTAAGTAATTAAATGATTTATATGTGAGTAATGTGTATGTTATGGTTTTAGATGTAATCTTGTCACATACCTTAGAGGTTTTTGTGAATAAGTTGTGCATCTTCCTTGTTAATAATGCACTTAAATAAATAAAAAATTGTACGCTTTCGCGTTGTGGTGAAACTTCCTTTAGGGTTACGTGGCGGGGCATTACATCTCTCCCTCAATAAATTCATTTAATCTATCATCCTCAATCCAAGCTGAAAGCAACTGTGAGCCTTTAAGGATATATGTCTCCCATGATAGGTCTTTGTAGGAGAACTTCCCCCTAGGGGGGTGTTGAATGTCTTTTTCCATGATGTGAGACCAATCAATGTCCATGTAGTAGACAAATAGAAATGCTAGAATCTAACTAAAAATGTCCACACATGATATAACAAACTTGGTGAAAAATTCTAGACATGTTTGATAACCATTCAAAATATGCAGAGTTTAAATTATTTCAATTATGCCCATTGACACAACTAGAGGTAAAGATCCTAAGGATATTGAATGTTGATGTTGGAAATGATTATAAAAGTGAAATCAATAATGAATATTAAAATTTAATATGATATGATTTGGTTAATTTCAATATCAAAAATATACAATAGGATTTGTATGGATTTTAAACTTTAGTAACATGTCATAAAATGACTTTTCTTTCATTTGTATAGAAATTTTGACCTACGAATAATAGTAGACGTGTTCAACATAATCTAGTGGCTTCTAGAAAGCCCTAGTTGCCAATTCATATTAGATATTTTCATGTGTTTATGATTTTGGAAGGTCTTTCAAGTCCATGTGCTCTTCACAAAGCACATGTATGATTTTCTAAGAGCCTTCAATATGTGTCAGAGCTTGTCTCCACTACTTACATTTTCATTTCAGGGTTATGGGTTAGAGATGAACTGATTCTTGCCATGAATGTGTATATGAGTTTTAAAAAAAAAATAACAATTTCCTTTCTTTGTGCTTGGAAGGAAAGTTCTCAAATGTATTAATGGGTTTTGTATTTGTCAAGGAAAGTTCTCATGAATGGGTTTTCATTGCTTCTTATTTAGTTATGTGCATTTGTATGTTTAATCCTAAACCCTCAAGTTGAATTACCCAGTTGTTGAAATTTAAAGTAACTTGTATGACATTGTTTAAATATCTCCACTAATTTAAAAAATATAGCATTTGTACTATGCACTCTCTTTATCCTCAAACTAAGGATTCTTATAAAATGAATCAAGTTAGGTTTTTATGATCTATAACAATTGAATAAATATATATGAGTAAATATCCATAAAATGTATTTTAAACTACCAAATATCCTACTTGATCTCACATAATTATGGTAAAGATGATTGAAATTAGAGAATTTGAGTGTTGAGATTGTAATCATGGTAATTTTATGCTATGTTACTATCATTCATACATTAGAAAAATATCTAGGAACTCACCATGAGACTAACCCCTAAAAACTCTTTATCATCCTACATAGTAAAGATGGTTATTTTCTCTGGGTGGTCAACATTCAATTCTCATAGCATTTAGAAATAACCTTGACAAGTACTTTTTTCAAGCCCTAAATAGTGAGTTATCTCTTCCTTACCAACTTTATAATTATAAAATAAGTGTAAAAATAAATTTCTCACAAAGGTAATAATCTACTAGGAAATAAGAAATATATGTCACAAAACTAGGTGGAATAGTCAACACCATTTGAGAACGGCTATGTTGTCAACAATAAATGACATCCTAGGACTATTACAACACCTGTAAGATAGTATTAACCTAAGAAATAATGCAACACAATAGAGTTTAGTTTCTTAACCCATAAAGTTACCTTCCAAAATAATTCTTTACTAGCAATGACTATCAAACATAGACACAAGATGTTATACAATGACAAGTAGACTATAATCTTGCTTAGGCTATCCTAATAGCATCATGGGGGATATCACATCTAAATAGAATAATTTTATGGTATCCACAGAGCCATTATTGACACTAGGAATTTTCAAGGGGGATTTAAATATAACAAAAAATACTATAATTAAGTGGAGTTTATCATGAAAAGATATAAAATATATTCATGCATCACTTCTATAGGTTTTATGCCTCTTATCAACATGAGTTATAATTCTTTAATAGCAGCTACTAGTAAGAGTACCAATGTTTCCATAAGATAACAGTCAAGCTAGGTTACTATCATAATTAGGCTAGATGCTCACTCAAATTTTTATATATTATCATTATTTTATCATAGAGAACAACAATAGGACAAAAGGACACTCTTGAGAAATCATTAAATCCATAACCATTAGGATAGTTATTGTTATTAAGGATACTATAAATATTGTAGGATGGTCATGTGCCTATATAGTCTTATTAAGGTTATCATAATCAACAACAATAACAAGGAAAGGGGTTCTAATGAGGACACCTTAGTTGGTGATGGAGATCAGAACCTCTCTACCTCCTTAGCCTAAATGACAGTCCCTTTAGATAGAAACGAAGAGATCCCAAGTCTGGAGGATATTCCTATTAAGGGCTTATCCTTGGTTCTGAAAATTCCTCTTCCATCCCCATCTTCTGATAATCTCCCCCCTCAGGGTGTTGTGCACCTGACAGATCCCAACTCCATTGAATGGGTTAAGGAATCCCTTGAAAAATAGGATTACTCAGTAAATCTATTCAGTAATGTCTTGTCATGTCAAGAGAATGGTAACATGGATACCTTACCTTGGGAACAAAGGATACCAAATGAAAAGGATTGGGAGTCTAGTAGAGAGACGGATAGTCAAGATGAGACTGATAAAGAGGAGAATATATCAAAGAAGAAGACAAAAAAAAACAAACAAGGGAAGACCCCAAGTGGCATTTCTACCAGATCAAGAGTTAAGGTAGATTGTGGAGCAGTAATGAATTCAAGAGGTAAAAATTCTTCGAAAAAGAAAAGAGAGCTGAATAGCTTTCAGGATATAGCGGATGGATCTTAGAAAACCATCCCGGAATGTCTTAACTCCCTCAGTATATAATGAAGATTATGTCCTGGAATATTAGGGGACTCAATAGCCCCCACAAGCAGGATGCTCTTCGCAATTTTGCTAGAGATCACAAACCGGATATTCTTTTAATTCAGGAAACTAAAATGTCTAAAGAGAAAATTGAAAAGATGAAACTTTTCCAGTATTATAGTAACCAGGGCAATAACTCAAATGAAACTTCTGGAGGCATTGTGACTTTCTGGAATAGCCACACTATTAAAGGAGATCCGATATTGGAAGGTATGAATCATATAGTTACTAGATTTACACATATAAGAGATAACATCAGTTGGATTCAAGTGAATATATATGCTCCTAATGGAAAAGGAATGAGAAAATCTTTTTGTTCAGAACTAGCTGCCAGTAGGAGGATTTTTGATAAAGAAGCTTGGATTGTTAGGGGGGATTTTAACACACCGTTAATGAACGGTGAAAATTTTGGGGGATCCCAAATTAATTTTGAGAGTAAAGAGGATCTTAAGAATTTCATTGATAATCAAGGGCTGATTGATCTGGATCTTCATGGAGCCTCCTTTACCTGGTCTAATTGTAGAAAGAGGATGGATCTCATACAGGTCAGATTAAACAGATCTTTGATCTCCAATCATTGGTATTTTGATTATTACTGCTCCCTTAAAGCTCTCACTAGAGTTGGTTCTGATCATTCTCCTATCAGTTTCACTGCGGATCCAATAAAAAAGAAGAAGAACACTCCTTTCAGATTTGAAAAAATCTGGATCTCTCATCTCGCTCTTAAAGAGGAAATTAGGAAATGGTGGAATATAAAAATTCAAGGAACTGTTATGTTCAAAATTGCTAAAAATTTAAGGGAAGTGAAATGTAATTTAAAAAAGTGGAAAAAGGATTCTTTTGGGAACATCTTTAAGATTAAGTCTAATCTACAGATGGATTTGGGAGAAATTCAATTTAAAATACAGAAGGAGGGTTACTTGAATGACACTAAGGAAAAAAAGAATGAGCTCCTTATGAAGTTGTATGACATAATTGGAAAGGAGGAGGAGTTCTGGAGACAAAGATCTAGAGCTCTTTGGCTATCTCCAGGAGATAGAAACAATAGGTACTTCCATTTATCGGCATCAAAACATAGAGCTATTAACAAAATATCTCAAATAGATGTGAATGGAACCAGGTATGAGGAGGAGGAGGATATTAGAAAGGAGGCGAGCTCCTTCTTTAAACATCTTCTCTCGACAAGTAATGGAATAAACCAAAATGAGCAAGATCAGTTAGTTGAAGCTATACCAAGAATTATCAACTAGGAAAACAACTCTTTTTTGACAATGATCCCCACCAATGAGGAAGTCAAGTGGGCTATCTTTTCCTTTGACGGGAGTAAAGCTCCGGGTCCTGATGGTTTCCCTTTATTTTTCTTTCAATGGCTTTGGGAGATTGTTGAAGAAGATGTGGTTAATGTTGTTAAGGAATTCTTTGGATCCAGAAGCCTTCTTAAAGAATTAAATGCTACTTTCATGGTTCTAATCCCCAAGAAACCTAGAGCTAATAACTTTGAGGCTTTTAGGCCTATGAGTCTTTGTAACTCTTTATACAAGATCATCTCTAAGGTCTTAACCTCTAGATTCTTAACTTTTTTGCCTTCCTTGATTTCTCCTCAACAGAATGGTTTTGTCCCTGGTAGACAAATTCTTGACTCTATTGTTACTGTACATGAGAATATTCACTCCCTTGTTGAGTCGAAGACTGAAGGCTTCTTATTTAAGTTTGATATCTCAAAAGCCTATGATAGAGTTGATTGGATTTTCTTATTTAAAATCTTAAAGGCTTTTGGTTTTAGTAATAGGGTTATCCAATTGGTGGAACAACTTGTGTCCACGGCTTCCATATCGATTATGGTCAATGGATCCCCTCGCTCTTTTTTTCAGAGTACCAGAGGTCTAAGGTAGGGTGATCCTATCTCCCCTATTTTACTCACTATTATGGCTGAAAGTTTAGGTAGGAATATGAAAATTTTGGTTGACTTTAAATTTATTTCTGGTCTCAAACCTTCCTCGGGCAATCTGGTGTGTTCCCATCAACAATTCATTGATGACACTATGCTTATGGGTCAAGCTATGGTGTTGGAAGGAAAATCTATAAAACATTTTCTTGAAAAGTATGGGAGAGCTTCAGGACAGCTGATCAACAATCAAAAAAGTTCTCTGTTCTTCTTCAACACTCTGGATCATAGACATGCCAGAATTGCCAGAATTCTGGGTTGTAGGGTGGATTCCTTTCCTGCCACCTACCTTGGTCTACCTTTAAGCTTGAAACCTCCTAAGTCTTTCTGGCTCTTGTTGGTGGAAAGATTCAGCAAGAAGCTTGCGGGTTGGAATGGAGCCCTGCTAAGTCAAGCTGAAAAACTTCAGCTCCTCAAAGCCTCTCTCCAGAATCTGCCTATCTATGCTCTGAGCCTATTTAAGATTCCTGTTAAATTTGCTGATGCCATTGAAGAAATTCAAAAAAGATTTCTTTGGTCGAGTGTTGAGGAAAATAAAAGACTTCCCTTAATTGGCTGGAATCTGGTTTGTAGACCTAAAAAGGCCAGTGGACTTGGTTTAAGAAGAATCAGAACTGTGAATAAAATCCTCTTAGCTAAACAATTATGGATAATTTCCTCTTCTTCTGGGGAATGGATTGATATTCTGGCTAGCAAATACTTAGAAAACAATTGTTCTTTGATTATAAAGAATGACCCCCACCTTCTTCCCAGAGGGTATACATGCTGGAACAATATAATCAATGGTAAAAAGATTGTGGATGATGGTATTGGATGGCAAGTGAGAAATGGTAATCACACCAGATTCTAGGAGCATAGATGGCTTTTTAAGGAGCCCATTATAAAATTCAATTCCTTCAGTGAATGGGCTGAGAACTGTAAGGCACAGTTTGGAATTTATGTGAAAGATTACAGAGCGAATGGTAATTGGGTGGACCTGTGCAGTGTTAGTCAGGCTTTGGCTCCAATCCAGTCTTCTCTGATGGCTGTTAGAATTAGCTCTGAGCAGCTGGACGATCATGTGGTTTGGTTTGATGAACCCTCTAGCAATTTCTTAGTGTCATCTGCTTTCACCAGGATCACTTCTTTTCTGGATCATCCTCCCTTTTGGTCTAAAGCTTGGTTCAAACATTTGATACCTAAAATTAATATCTTCTTCTAGATCCTTCTCCAAAACAAGGTGTTGGCGATTGATAACCTATGTAAATGTGGTTTTCAAATTCCAAATAGATGTTGTCTTTGTAAGATGCAGGCCGAATCTATGCATCATTTATTCCTTCATTGCTCATTTGTTGCATCTCTATGGGAAAAATTCATCAGGTTATGGCACCTTCCTTGGGTTTTCCCTTCGTCCATTGAAGATTTCTTCTCTCAATGGAAAGTCTCGACAAGGAATCCTATGCTCAGGCTTTTTTGGGATTTATCCTTCCCTCATCTTGCTTGGGGCCTCTAGAAAGAACGCAACAATAGAATTTTTAGGGGCAAAGAAGCCCCTGTGGAAATTGTCTTTGATAAAATTGTCAGATCCCTGAAGGAAAATTTCAACGTCATGGCCCAGAAGGACATAATGCCCATGAAAGTGGAGCATTCACTCTATGACTTAATTGTTGCTAAGGATTGGAACATTAGTCTAGATTTGTCTAGTACTTTAATGAAGGCCAAGAAGGACAGAGAGGGTGTTTGCTGGTTTTTTCCACCAAACGGGTGGATCAAAGCTAACTTTGATGGTGCGGCTAAAGGCAATTCGGGGGCGGTGGGCTGTGGAGGAGTTATAAGGGATTCCTATGGAAATTTCATTAGTGTGATTGTCTCACCTCTTGGCTCTCAAACTAATCATTTGGCAGAGGCTGCTGGCGCTTTTCACATCATAAATTTAGCCCAAAGTCTTAACATTAAAAATTTGTGGCTTGAAGGAGATTCCAAAACATAATTGACTGCCTTGGTAGCAAGTCTCCCCAATCGTGGACCATCAAATCATGGATTGAGGATGCCATATTGAACTTGGCTAAATTCGAAAAAGTTAAAATATCACATGATTAGAGAGAAGCCAATGCTGTTGCAGATTTTTTTGCTAATGGAGTTAGGAGTAAACATGTGCATACCTGGCTTAATACTAGCGATCTAAACTCTAATGTCTGTGCCCTATTAAATTATGATAAATCACACGGAAAAGTGACGTGTTATCCTTTTAATAAGGACAGGTTGGATCTTTCACATCACAATCATTAGAGTGCATGGTACCGAGCCCAGTGGCTTAATCAACAAGAAAATTCCACACACTTTGTGGGTTCCTAGATTTGGTGGGGCCAATTTTAGTAAAGCTTGTGTTTGGGTCTACCCCACTGTGTTGGCTGATATGGGAGGAGACAGAAAGTGAACTGCGCTGGACAACTATGATATACACATGAAAAATGCCAAGGTTTGGAACAAGATTAAAAGTGGAGGGCTGCTTGCTTTCCTGGAGAAGCTTTATGACTCTAACCAGGAGGCTATAGATCTCTTGTTTAAAAATTGGAATAACAGTAACTTGACCCTATTTGATAGGAATGTGGAACTCAGCGAAAATCTTATTGCTGAAGTTACGAGATTATCTACTAAAGGAAAGAAGTTCTTTAGGGGCAGGGCTTTTTCCGATGAAGCTATGATCAGATTTCCTAAACAGGACAAAGAAAGGCAAAGTATGGTTAAAATTGCTAATAGCTACTTCGATGTTGACACCATAAAGGCTATTTGGAGAAAGGTTTTGCGGGTCATCATGGAGTACATTACGGTGGACGGGCACTTCACTAAAGTCTATGGCTACCACTTTGCTCTTCTCAACCACTTCTGATACAAGGTAAGGGTCTCCATCCCCTATTATCTTTTATGTTCCTTGAAGAAAAGCTTGGAGGATAATAAGAAAAACCCTAAAAGATTCCCCATTCTGCACACTGGGTTAATAAGGCTGATTGTTGAATATATCTATGTGCCTGCTCCTACTATTCTGGAAACCATCCTTGATTCTGAGAGTGATGACACTGAGCCCAGTGGCTCGGAGTATCTTCCTAACTCTAATCTAGCTAGAAAAGTCCCTAGCTTGCATGTTGTTCCTTCTGGGAATTCTGGTAAAACTTGCATTGAGCTTGAGCCCAACAACCCTTCCCTTAAGAATAGCTCTTTTGATAAGAAACCCCAGGCCAAAAGCCTTGTTTCCTATTCCAAAGAGTACTTTGAGTTAGAGGAGTCTGATGCCAACAAAACTAAGCTTTGCGATGATCCTCTGCTGGATAAACACATTAATGATTACCCCCCTATTATTCCTAACCCTGAGTATTCTTGCCCTAATACTAGGAATGAGCCCTCTCTGGATATTCTAAACCTAGCCAAAACCAATTCTGAGTCCCACTTCAAACTCTTGGAATGGACTTTCACTGAAATTAATGAGTTGAAAATAAAAAAACTAGGCTTTGCAAAGCAAGATTGATGAGCTGGGCGAAAAGATGGCAGAGATTGAAAAGAAATATGTGGGTCACAGTAACAAAAATATGGACTCCAAGGTTGATAACATAAGGAACACCATCAAAACCATTGTTGAGCAAAACAACCGTATGACAAGACACAATTCCATTATCATTAACGCGATGACTGAGAAGCTAGATAAAGCCCAACAGAGTTCTCTGGTGGTGGATCTAGAGGAAACAGAGGATAAAAGTCAAGATACGGAAGTGGGAATTTCCAGAAGAACCAAAGCCAATTTAAAGCACAAGGCCCCCTTTACTTTGAAGATGATTCAAACTTTTAAAAAGGGTGTCAATGATATGCATAATCTGGAGGTGGAGACGGAGTCTGTCCTCAAGATTCTGAATTAACGGCTGGGGTTTTCTTGGTACTTACTTTGCTATTCCTTTCGACTTGACCTTTCTGGTCTTTTTCATTTGGTTGCTGCTGGTCTTTTCTTGGGCTGCTGGTTTTCTTGGTTGGACTTTGGTGTCCTATTTTCTGTTTTGTAAACGTTGTGGTTTCGGGTCCCTGTAAAACCCGTTTTACCCTTTTATCAAAAACAATAACAATAATATGTTCTACATAGAATTTCATTAGGTACTAAATTATGAAGGTTTCCATGTTGTTGTTAGGCATCAATTAGAAGTCAACCAAAAAAACTAAGAGGCCTATTTCATAAATGCTAGTATCAAGACTAAGATCATTTCATGTAAAACTCTATAATTTTTCTCTTACAAGATAGTAATCACCAATTGGCTAGTCTTGAATCACCTAATAGGATTTTCATGATAATTTAACATCACTTAAAAATTGTCATAAAATACATCTAGTATCAATAAGATAACATTATCGTAAAGTCAAAATATTGTTATGAATAACAAATACAATTGCCTTCGTTTGATTTTATTGAGTGTTAAATTACAAACTAGCCTTTTTTCGATGATAAGGCCCTCATATCAGTAATGAAGGATTTCAAGAAATAGTAATATTCATGACTGTTATGTACCTTAGAGCATAGACTTGTAGCTTATTTTCTCATTGATTGCTATAAAACCACCATAAATAATATTACAAGAAAGGAAGTGATAGGGAGGTTGGGTGAATCAATCACTGATTCATGCTCTAGGTCTTGCTTGCAAGACCTCTAGGGTATCGTTTCCCACCCCTTGCAACCTATAGGATCTCTAATAACTTAAGATCCCCTGGTTCTATTTTCCAACCCACCTATCACCATAGTTCTTCCTACCAAGTCCACCTTGGTGCAATCTTGCAACTCTAACCTAGCCCTTAATCCACTCTAAAGGCTACAATCCTTCCAATTCTTGAATTTAGCTTTGCAGGGGTGTGGAGGTATTTCTATTAGGTTCAATCCATTCCATTATGGCTCTTGAGGGTCCACCTAACTCCATCTTCTCATCGCTTCCACCAAACCCTCATTTAGGGTTAAAAAGGCTTCTAGCCTAGGAGCCCCAATTAGGCCTCCTTCTCCAAGAAAAAAAGTTGGTTCTCCAAAGTTTCCCAAAGAACACATAATTTTTCCTTGGGGTTCCTGATCCTTATGCCTATCCCTCAAAGATTCTAGAGGTTTTAACCCTCAACTGTCCGTACATAGCCTGAACCTTCTTTTTGGCAAATTAGGCCTTTTGTCTAGGTTTTCTTAACCACACAGCAATCTATCAAGTTGTTCTCTCACCAAATGGATTGTTGGAGCTTCCTCCTCCATTCTATGCCATGGAAAGGTTCATACCTTCCCTCTCCACACCATGATTTGACAGGAAATGGACACCCCTGCAAATCAAGTGCTCTGCACTTCTTGTCTTCCCTAGCCGGACACTACCTGGCTTGCCTAGAAGAAGACTTCCATGGTGCTTTCAAACTATCAAGACCTCCTAACCCTACAATATGTACAAGCATGGAGTCTAGTCACAATTCCCAAGGGGCCGTACATTATGTACAGTGGGAATGTGATCTAAACCTCCATTTTCCACAAACAACCTGTCAGATTAGCAAATGAAAGGAAACAATTAACTACAACAGTGCTTGAAACTGAACTCAAAATCTAAATTGCTACCACACAATGCTTATTTAACTAGTTTAATACATCCTTCACCTCCTACAACATTCAACTCAATCCATTAAAGCTCTATTTCAATGCAAGAACAAAATTTCACACCAAAACACCACTGTTTCCCTTGAATACAAAAACTCCAAAACATTGTAAATGCTTCCAACCTCAATTCCAGGGTGAGGTCACCCTTAAATAGGGTCTCTAAAATAGTTAGGCTCGATCTTAACTACTCCTTGGCATCTTGTGGCTTCCATTAAGCCTTATTTGCAAATTTAGAACATCTAACACCTAAAAAGGTCAAAAAGGCTTAAACCATACTTGTAGCCAAAACCTCAACCTAGCCAATGGTCAACATGACCTTGATCAACTCAGCACGTGATCTCAAATTCCACTAAGGCACAAACATAAAGGAACAAGAAGATGAAGATAAGTTGGCCTAGACAAAATTGGCCAAACATGACCTTCTAGACAACCTTCCTATGGTGACCTTCTAGACAACCTTCCTATGGTGATCTATTGGGTGCCCCTGCACCATTCTCTCCCCTCTGCATAAACACTAAGGAATGTGGGGAGAGATCAGTGAGAAATCAATACCATGCTTCTTGAACTGTGCTTCATCCACCCATGTAGCCTCCGAGTCTAGTTTGTCCTTCCATTTGATGAGATGTTCCATGTATGCCTTATGCCGGGTAGACTTCTTCACCCTTGACTCCAAGATCCTCTTTGCTTGTAGCTTGTCTTGAGTAGGTAAGGCTATGTTACTCACATCCTTTAAGATATCCCTGCTGTTCTGATCCATGCCAGTGACTGTTCCCTTATATCTGATTAGATCAGCCACATTAAACACTGGTGAGATGCCCAAATCTGCAGGTACCTCCACCTTATAGGAATTCTTTCCATATTTGGCTAACACCTTACATGGTCCAACTCTCTTCATCTACAACTTGGTTGATGTTCCCTTATGCAACCTAGACTTGTTGAGGTGGACCATAACATAGTCTCCTACTGCAAACTGTAGATCCTTCCTAGATAGATCTACCTTACCTTTCAGCTTGTGAGTAGCCTCTGTAATAGTCTTTTTCACTTGCTCCTATATCTCTTTCATGGTCTAAGAGAAATCCTTAGCCTGACCACTCCTATTCTCCATAGCTCCTAAATCTCTAAGTTCACACACACCTCTTGGGTGCATTCCATACACTATTTCAAAAAGACTTCTTCCAGTAGTCCAGTTCACACTGTCACTATAGGCATATTCATCTTGTGAAAGGACCATGTCCCATGTCTTTCCATTCTCCTTGGTTAGGCATCTTAGAAGGTTACCTAACACTGTATTGATTACCTCAGCTATCCCATTGGTCTGAGGATGGTAAGCTGATCCAAAAGACAAATTGGTACCCAACCTACTCCATAGATTCTTCCAAAAATGACTCATGAACTTCACATCCCTATCTAAAACAATGCTCAAAGGCAATCCATGGATCCTTACAATTTCTTTGAAGAAAAGGTGAGCAATATAGCTAGCATCATGGGTGGTCTTGCAAGGGATAAAGTGACTCATCTTACTGAATCTATCTACCACCACATAGACACTATCAAACCCTATCTTAGTCTTAGGGAGTCCTACAACAATGTCCATGCTAATACATTCCCATGGTCTGTTAGGAGTGGGTAGGGGTTGATACAAACCTGCATTACTAGCTCACCCTTTGGCTTTCATACACACTACACACTGCTCCACATACCTCTTGACATCCCTTGGCAACTTAGGCCAATAGTAGAACCTCTGCACTAGTTCCATTGTCTTGTTGATGCCAAAATGTCCACTAAGACTACCATTGTGCTTCTCCTGGATGAGATTCTCTCTCATTGATCCTCTTGGAACACATAGCTGATTCCCCTTGAATAACAATCCACTTTGCAATGTATAATCTGAGTATTGACTATGAAAGTGATTCTCAAAGTCAGAACATACCTTGTATGCCTCTGAGAAGTCTTCATCTTCCCCATAGAGATCCTTGAAACTATCTATTCCAATGCTCTTTACTTGTATCTCTTGTACTGTCAGCAATCTCCTACTTAGTGCATCTTCCACCTTGTTCAACTGTCCCTTCTTGTGCTTGATGGTAAAAGTGAAAGCTTGGATGTATTCCATCCATTTCAAATGTCTATTGCTCAACTTCTCTTAAGTGTTGATGTAGCTAAGTGGCTGATTATCAGTAAACACTACAAACTCTTTAGGTAGAAGATAATGCCTCCACTTCCTAAGTGACTCTACTAGAGCATAGAGTTCTAGGTCATAGGTAGAATACTTCTTCTTAGCTTCATTGAGCTTTTCACTAAAGAAAGCTATAGGCCTACCTTCTTGGCTTAGCACTCCTCCTACTGCAATTCCACTAGCATCACATTCCACGGTAAACAGCTTATCAAAGCTAGTTAAAAAAAGTATGGGTTGAGTTGCCACTTCTTGTTTCAGTTTCTCAAAACCCTTCCTAGCTTCTAGAGTCCACTTGAACTTAGTTTTTAGACCACCTTTGATTGTATCAAGGATTGGTGCACATATTCCACTAAAGTTCCTTATAAATTTCCTATAAAACTGAGCCAACCCATGAAAACTTCTTACCTCTATCCTTGTGGTTGGTGTAGGCCAATTTAGTATAGCTTCCACCTTGCTTGGATCCATCTTCAATGAACCTTGGGACACTACAAACCCCAAATACACAAGCTACTATTTGAAGAACTCACATTTCTCTAGGTTGATGGCTAACCTCTCCTCTTGCAATATTTTAAGAACCAACTCCACATGCTTTAGATGTTCTTCTACTGTCTTGCTAAAGATGAGTATATCATCAAGATATACCACCACAAATATCCATGTAAAGTCTTTGATCACTTCATTCATGAGCCTCATGAATGTGCTAGGAGCATTAGAGAGGCCAAATGGCATAACTCTCCACACATACAACCCATCAGTTGCCTTAAAGGCTATCTTCCACTCATCCCCATCTTTCTGATCTAATGGTATCCACTTTTGAGATTCAATTTGGTGAAGTACTGAGCTCCTTCAATACAATCCATCAAGTCCTCAATCCTAGGAATAGGCAACCTATACCTAATTGTGATTCTATTTATAGCTCTAGAATCAGTGCATAATCTCCACTTACCACCTTTCTTGGTTGCTAAGACCACTGGTACTGCACATGGACTGATGCTCTTCCTAATTAAACCTTGATCCAACAACTCCTGCACTTGCCTAGCTACCTCTAGGTTCTGATCCGGTGTAAGCTTGTAAGCTGCTTTGTTTGGAAATGAAGCCCCTGGTATGAATTCAATTTGATGACTGATGGCTCTTTTTGGAGGTAAGGTTGCCAGTGTCCCATCACTAACTATGTCCTTAAACTATTCAAGCAACTTCTGGACTGCTTCGAGTATGACTATTTTTTTGGCTTTGTCTTCTTCCTTGGGTTGCACCATACCACATATCCTTCACCTCCTTGATGTAGAGTGTTAAGGAACTCCTTGCCACTGCTCAATAAGACACTAGGGGTCTTTGACTATCCTTCTTCCTCATCTGATAGTGACTACAATTTGAATGTCTTTCCATCCTTCTTGAATGAGATAGTATTTTCCTTTCCATCATAGATGGCACCTTTGTCATACTGCCATGGTCTGCCCAATAGAAGATGGCATGCATCCATGGGTAACACATCACAAATCAACTTATCCTTGTACCCTCCAATGGAGAACTCCACCGTTGTTTGTTCATTGACAAGAACACTCTGCCCTTTGTTCAACCATGTCAGCTTGTAAGGGTTAGTGTGGGGTACTTTCTCCAACTTCAACTTCCTTACTACCTCCTCTAAGATGATGTTATCAATTGAACCTGAATCCACAATAAATTTACACACCTTTCCAAGTACTTTGCATCTTACCCTGAATAAGGCTCTCCTTGACCGATTTTCTAATCAAAACTCTTTTAAACATTAGGTTCTCCCCCATTTCTGATTCAATGTGACTAACCTCTAGTGATTTGGTACTCATGGTGTCCTCTTGAGCATATGCCACTCTCTTTTCAGTATTTGATGAAGATTCTTTCTTCGGGCACCTATAAGTTGGATGTCCTACTTGACCACAATTATAGCACTTCATACTAGCAAAGTATGAGTTGCTTCTGCCTGCTCCTCTTCCTCTATTTGATCCTCCTTGAGATCC
Organism: Sequoiadendron giganteum; assembly: GCA_007115665.2. Lineage (NCBI taxonomy): Eukaryota > Viridiplantae > Streptophyta > Pinopsida > Cupressales > Cupressaceae > Sequoiadendron > Sequoiadendron giganteum. The sequence goes on along the minus strand of CM021107.1, from coordinate 191,157,698 downwards.
TCTACCTCCTCCATAACCTCCTCTAGAAGGTGTTTCACTTCCATTCTCTGTGAGTTTAGACTCTCCTTGGTTTCTTTGTTCAGTCCCTCTACCTTGGTAGCCACCTCTATGTCCTCTTTGATCTCTACCTTTGCCTCTACTCTTAGAAGCTTGGTCTTGTTTCCTCTTGCTTCTTTCCTCAATCTTTATAGCCAATTGGTAACATTAGTGTACTATCTTGGGACTTAAAAGAGTCATATCCTCTTGAATGTTCCACTTCAAGCCGTTAAGTTATCTAGCCACCTTAAGACTTTCATCCTCTAAAACATTAGACCTCATACAAATTTTTTGAAACTCCTCAGTGTAAGTATTCACATCTTGGTCTCTTTGTCTCAAGCTCTGTCTCTTCTTATGCAACTGAATCTCATAATCATCTGGCATGTATGCTTCTCTCACTTTGGAAACCATTCCCTTCCAAGTTGAAATAGGCTTCTTGCCTTCCTTTTCCCTCTCTGTCTGAATGAATTTCCACCATGTCAAGGCAGATCCTCTCAATCTTGATTTGGCCACCTTCACCTTATGTGCTTCAGTGACTCCATCACACTCAAAATGGTCTTCCATTCCCTCTATCCAATCCATGACTAGATCAGCTTCCAATTTCCCACTAAACAGTGGTATGCCTTCAAGTGCTTTCCCACTCAAAGCTTTCAATGCCTTCAAGAAAGGTTCTTCTTGCAGAACAGGGCCAGTTTCAGGGATCGTGTCTTCCTCTGCAACCTCTTCACTCTTAGGTACCTTGCCTTCCAACATATCACTGACCTCATCGGCCTTGGTCTGCACATTACTCAATGCTTCCTAAAGTTGGGCTAATCTTTCCCTCAATCTCCTACTGTCTTCCTCTTGATCTTCGACCTTCTTGGCCAACTCTACATTTGTCACCATGATTTTTGAACCACTCGACTCAAGCTTTGACATACAATATTCTATCCCAAATCTTGTGTTGCTCTGATACCAATCTGAGAGGGAGGTTGGGTGAATGAATCCCTGATTCATGCTCTAGGTCTTGCCTGCAAGACCTTTATGGTATCTTTTCCCACCCCTTGCAACCTATAGGATCTCTACTAACCTAGAATCCCCTGGTTCTCTTTACCAACCCACCTATCACCATAGTTCTTCCTACCAAGTCCACCTTGGTGCAATCTTGCAACTTTAACCTAGCCCTTAATCCACTCTAAAGGCTACAATCCTTCCAATTCTTGAATTTAGCTTTGCAGGGGTGTGGAGGTGTTTCTATTAGGTTCAATCCATTCCATTATGGCTCTTGAGGGTCCACCTAACTCCATCTTCTCATCGCTTCCACCAAACCCTCATTTAGGGTTAAAAAGGCTACTAGCCTAGGAGCCCCAATTATGCCTCCTTCTCCGAGAAAACAAGTTGGTTCTCCAAAGTTTCCCAAAGAACACATAATTTTTCCTTGGGGTTCCTGATCCTTATGCCTATCCCTCAAAGATTCTAGAGGTTTTAACCCTCAACGGTCTGTACACAGCCTGAACCTTCTTTTTGGCAAATTAGGCCTTTTGTCTAGGTTTTCCTGACCACACAACAAACTGTCAAGTTGTTCTCTCACAAAATGGATTGGCGGAGCTTCCTCCTCCATTCTATGCCATGGCAAGGTTCATACCTTCCCTCTCCACACCATGATTGGACAGGAAATGGACACCCCTGCAAGTCAAGTGCTCTGCAATTCTTGTCTTCCCTAGCCGAACACTACTTGGCTCGCCTAGAAGAAGACTTCCATGGTGCTTTCAGAATTGTCAAGACCTCCTAACCCTACAATATGTACAAGCATGGATTTTAGTCACAATTCCCAAGGGACCGTATGTTATGTATAGTGGGAATGTGATCTAAACCTCCATTTTCCACAAACAGCCTGTCAGATCAGCAAATGAAAGGAAACAATTAACTACAACAGTGCTTGAAACTAAACTCAAAATCTAAATTGCTACCACACTGTGCTTATGTAACTAGTTTACTACATCCTTCACCTCCTACAACATTCAAATGAATCCATTAAAGCTCTATTTCAATGCAAGAACATGATTTCACACCAAAACACCATTGTTTCCCTTGAATTCAAAAACTCCAAAACAATGTAAATGCTTCCAACCTAAATTCCAGGTCAAGGTCACCCTTAAATAGGGTCTCTAAAATAGTTAGGCTCGGTCTTAACTACTCCTTGGCCGCTTGTGGCTTCCATTAAGCCTTATTTGCAAAATTTAGAACATCTAACACCTAAAAAGGTCAAAAAGGCTTAAACCATACTTGTAGCCAAAACCTCAACCTAGCCAATGGTCAACATGACCTTGATCAACTCAACACCTGATCTCAAATTCCACTAAGGCACAAACATAAAGGAACAAGAAGATGAAGATAAGTTGGCCTAGACAAAATTGGCCAAACATGACCTTCTAGACAACCTTCCTATGGTGATCTTCTAGACAAACTTCCTATGGTGATCTATTGGGTGCTCCTGCACTAGGAAGGAAATTCGGTTATAAAATACCATAATACTAATATGGATAGTCCTTTCCTTCTAAGGAAGTCTCTGAGTCTAATGGTATCATTGAAATCTATGAGAAAATTATGATAAAATTTGGAAGACTTATAAATGAGGAGAATTACATGAGTGATGCCAATCATGGTATTAGAAAGACAATGAAGGGACTCCATTCAATATGAGTCATAATGCCTTAGCCTTATACAAAATACACAATACAATATCCCAAGTATATTGTATAACCATAATTGTAATAGACACAACTACTCATATGGTCATGACAATCATCACTATCCTTAATCTTAGAAATAATATTATGGTATGTTGTGTTATATGTGTCTTCTCAAGTCAAAAGCATCATGGTAAATAATAATATTCAAGAAGTATACAAATTATTATGGAGCTACTATAATGTCTTACCTTATAAAGGGGAAATTTTCATTATCAGTATCAATGATAATCATGGCACTTGGGACCTCGCTACCCTCAAACTCTAACATTGACCTCTAGACATATTGATAATCATCATTACCTCAATGACTACCATAAATAAGAGAGGTATTATCATGATGAATTCAATGCACCTAGTCATACATAGGACAATCATCTCCATTAATAATCCCATACCATAGAAGCCATGTGCACATGAAATTTTTGAGTAACCACTTTCAACTAAATCCAATAATCTTGAGAAATGACATCTTCATTTTAGTACTCAAAAAATCATAATTTTCACATTTTCAAAAAAAAATATAGGGCTGAGATAAATTTAAATTACTATAGGTAGTTCAAACATATCTTGAAATCAAAGAAGAAAAGAAAAGAATTAATTTATCTATCATAAATCCTATTCTTTTTTACCTTAAAACAAGATGATACTCTAAAATAAAGTATTCTACTCTCTTCACCATTTCTACTATTCAATTGTAAACCTCTAATTTTAGTATTGGTATATTTCTTTCCTCTCTACCAGGAAAGACACACCCTTCTTATTAAATAGATCAAACAACCCACTTTGGTGCCAAATGTTAATTTCTAGAGATAAAATAAATAGTAATATTAATAGTTAAATCAAAAATAGAAATAACAGAGAGAAATATAAATAGATCAAACAATCCAATTTTTCAGCTTTCTTATAACCCTAAAAGACTCACGGTACTCCATGGCTTCTCTTGTGATTTCAAGTGGTGTCTTTTCCTCGCTATTCCATGATTTTTTTTCCATTTCCTTGCCTACGTTGCATGTATATAAACTACCCTCACCAATAGAGACAAATCGGGTGTCACATTTATGTTTTGAATGGAGTAGCTAGTTCTTGTAGGTAGGTAGGAGACTCTGATCATGACTGTTGGATGGGTGGGAGAAGGACTATTTAGATAGCTTCTTTAGTATTTTTAAATATATTAATTTTTTCTTTGGTTTAAATAAATGCTTGCAATTGATCTTTACACTTGTGGAATTGATTATGTGTATAAAATTAAACTTAGATTGATGGAGATCAATTAATAAAGAATATTTGAATGTATTAAATTTTCCTCACCTCATTATACCTAAATGTTTGAAGTGAGAGTGTGTCTATAGACACCATTTAGGAGCATGTTACACAAGGATTTATTCTCTTATAATCAAGCCCCTAGGTGGACTAATTCAATGGCTTTGAATAATGATTTAAGGCAATAAGAAAGTATGTATTATTCCTAGAATGATGATGTAGGCTAATAAATGATCTCAAGATTATGCTAGATAATCAAAATGAATTATGATTAGTCCTTGAATACATCATGCTAGTGTGCAATTTGAAATTGTCCTTTAGTTTACATATAATGACTAGTAAGGGAGGGAAACATTGGCCCACATTCAAACAAATGAATTAAAATAAAAGTACACTCAAATACACAGCCATCACACACATTTCAAATGGATGAGAAGGTTGAGAAAATCAATGTTTTTGGATAGAATGTTCTCACAAACTTATTTTTATGTAAACGAGTTTGAAAAGCCCTATAAATTTATGATTACAATACAGAGATTTTTTGAAATTTTAAGATTCCCTTTCAAGATTTCACTTTTAGATATCTCTTACATAATTTTTTTTATATTTATTTTACTAAGATTTCTTTAATAATTATTCAATCTATATAAATTATTCTTCCATTTATTTAAATTCAAATATTGACCAATTTATTGGTGTTCTAAAGGCTCTTCCTTTTAAGGTTGGATATGAAGCCATTCTATGTAATTTTGAATGACTATTATTATATGAAAACCCTACCAAAGTCAATAAAGTTTCCCATTGGATTTAAGCACACTTCCTGGGTGCAAAAAGTGGACAAGGACCTAGAGCTGTAGCCATCTTCACTAAATATCACATCTCTACTTATCACTTGTTTCATACTTACTAGATCATAAAAGATTTATGTTTTATTTTTTATCTATATCGAAGGAAAATGTATTTTGTCTTTATGATTAAACATATAATTTTTTTGTTTTGGTATGCATACACAAGAAACACATCCAAACACCCTCAAATAGTCAACTTTTGACTTAATTCCAAACCACTATTATTCTAGCTCGACATTCCTATAAATGCTTTTGTAAGACTCCTATTTAGAATATGTACTATTATATATACTAGTCCTATCTACAGATTTTGATCCAATTTTTTTAATTTTATCACATTCCTTTTCATTTTGAAAAATGATCATATTCCTTTTTTTGGCAACTCCATTTTGTTGTAGGGTATAGGAAGTACTAAATTCTCTTGATTTCATGATTTTTGTAAAAATTTAAATATATAATTGATTTATATTCAACTCTATTATCTAGTGTGATTAAATTAATGTAATTATCACTCTAATATTCAACCAACCTCTTAAAGCCTATAAACTAATTAAATAGTACTGATTTATTATGTAGGAAGTATGCCCAAGTTTTTCTTGAGTACTTATAATAAAGTTAGAAAATATTTTGACTTGTTCATAGAATTTTTTTCTATGAAACCAAAGAAATACCTCAAGCTATTTTTTAACTCTTATTAATTTATCAATTAAAAATTATTTTTCAACAATACACTCTTCTTTTGTATCTTCAATGAAAGGTAATCCTTCAATCATTAATATTTTTCTAGGCAAAAGTAAATGACTAAAAAAAAGATGGCTATATCTTTGCTACTAGATTTTGGTTTAGTTAATTCGACTAGTTTTTAATGCTTTATTTCCTTGGGTGAAATAGAGAAAAGACCTTATATCACCTACAATTTATATTTTTGCAACATCTAAATTACTTTTTAAATTTATATGTGGTTATTCACTCATCTTCATTAAAAGTCACTTAATAATTTTGTTATAGCATTTTTCTAACAAATAACAACTTCTTTTGAGTGATGGAACTACTAATATTTTGTTGATATTCTTTACCTCACAATTTTTAGAGCTATAAATGTAATAGTATTTTAAGTTATTTTACTTTAGTTAAGTTCACTAGTTTTTAATGCTTTATTTCCTCGAGTGAAATAGAGAGTACGCATCCTAGGTATCACCTACAATATATATTCTTGTAACATCTAAATTACTTTTTAAAATTATATCTGATTGTGCACTCATCTTCATTAATATCCACTTGATAATTTTGTTGTAACATTTTTCTAACAAATAACAACTTCTTTTTAAGTCATGGAAATAATAGTGTTTTATTGATGTGCTTTACCTCATACTTTTTGGTTTCATGAGATTGATTATCTCAAAATTTTATTTTTATGCTTTTCTTTTCATTTAAATTGATGAACAAATTATTATTATATTGCATACAAGAAGAACACCCAAAATCAATGTAACATGCAATATTATCACCTTTTTTTTCATTGAAATAAAAAATAAAAAATATTGTCTATCTTCAATAGTATTATAAACATTCATTTTTCCCATTTCAAATTGTTTATTAGAAGATTTTAATTCATAGTGACAAAATTTATTACAATGAAACCATTGGACGATTATTATCTTTCACATTATTCCTATATCTCCCTCTTTCTTTGGAGCTACTACTTCTACCTCTAAACTATTTACCACTTTCTTGAATCTTTTAGATTCACCTTTAGGCTAATTTTCCTTATTGTTAAGTCATCTCTAGGTTCACTTTTCTTTGGTTCTTGGAAAAATTATTTCTTTTACCTCTTAGACTTTCTTTAGAAGAACATGTTTGTTTTTAGCCTTTTCATAACTCTCATCCTTTATTTGATAGTAAAATAAAAATTACTTAATTCCTTCATTTTTATAGTTTTCATATATATATATTAATTTCTACTATAGAAACTGCATCATAAAATTCAAGAATAAATTTGTTTACAATTTCTTCATATCATGTTTGTTAGTCACATCACCTAAAATCTTCATTTAGCTACTCAGTCCTTCCACTTCTATCAAGAAATCATTAACAAATTCACTATTGATTTTTGTTACATTTTGAAAAAAATTATAGATGTTTACAATTTTATAGTTTGAGAAACTTAATATGCATTAATGAGTATTTTCATGGTTTCTTAGAATGAACATTGCCGCATATCATAGGAAATATTATTTGATTAATTATACCTTGAATAGAAAAATAAAGCTTCAATAATTTTTTTCACATTTGTTTTATCCTTCGTTTTTTATTATGTGAATCATCTAATGGATTTTCATCTGTTTGCTCTATAAATCTTAGCTTTACAATTTCTTAAAAACAATTAGATTCTAATAGAATTTGTATTTTATTGAAATATCTCCTTAAAGATGAGAATTAACATGCTAGATATCACATTCCCTACAATATGTGCTATGATAAAAATGGACACAATAATCTAAAAACATAACACAACTTTTTAAAAAAATAAAAAATCTTTATATTATTTTATCTTACTGTTACCCTTTTTAATGAGCCAAGATATTGTGAACTTTTATATGATTTCAAATCAGAAGCTTTACAATTATCTCTAACAATGTTCCAGGAGGAAAAAAAATAAAACAAAACAAAAAAAACTCTCAAATAAACCTTGCCTTTTATACAAGAACTGGATCCCTATGCATATTTAAAAAAATATATGAATTTTACCATACAAAAAGAAAACATATAATATTTCAAAAGAACTCAAAACAGAAAATCAATTAACACTCTTTAAGAAAATCAGCCCCTTAATCAAGAAGATCAGGCAAAAAAAAGGAAAAATAAATTACTAGAAAGTGGGTGCTAAACTCTCACATCTTACAGCTGGGTGACAATCTACAGGGTCTCAAAAATTCCCCATGATACCTGGAAAAGGACACTGGCGATTATTTAATCCAATCGCACTTATCATAAATGAGAAAAGAGAAATCCTGAAAAATTTCACACAACATACAAAATGAGATGATTGAAAAGCCAACAAATTTTATAGTGTAAAGACATTCTGTGCAGTTAATATTCCATGATCTCAGTAAATATTGAGGTAACTTTTACCAATTGTAATGTTTTTATTTGTGGCCTTTGATTGTTGCGTGTATACTGTAGACGCAAACGACATTGAAAAAAACTAATAGAAAAGGAGTGCAAAGCAGGATATATGAGAAAGAAAGATTATGAGCCGTGTGTAGTGGAGGAATCAAATTCGAATGTTGAGCAGCAACACAGGAAGAGGAGTGAGGCAGAGGCTGTGGGGTAAATGGGCTGCAATAGATAAAATAGCGCCCAAAATTTTGAAGTGGGAAACGGGGAGTGGTCGACGCGAACATAGCAGCAATAAATTTTTCACGGTGGACATAACGGCAACGGGAAAGGCCACAGCACGTCCACACTTTTGATAATAAAAGGGGAAATTACAAGTTAAGAGTGGACCCACAGCACGTCCACACTTTTGATAATAACACACCTCCAATTTTCTTCTACCCATGCTGATCGTTGCTGCAAGCAATCACTGTTTATATACACCTACGTAAAATATCTCAAGATACGGTCTATCTGTATGCATGTAATTACGCGTTCAATACTTTGAACCTCTTCTTCCGCCTAGGGGATCTTCACTCCCTAATGCTCACAAGACTGGCATTCATAGCTCACTTTCTGTTCAAGACTGGCTCTCACCCTTTCTCTCACAGGGGCTGGATCTTCAACAGCTTCCTCTCCTTTCAACGATCTTCAACACTCGTTAGCTCTGATTTAGACAAGTATCAATATACATAATGCTTAATCGAATTAATTCTAGTAATGAAAAAAATAGCATACCCTACACTTTTCCCATTCATTATGGACTCTCCTTTGTATAATAACTAGAATAAAAGTGTTGCATTTTGCACAAAATTTGACCATTTTTTAATCATCGAGTAGTCAAGGATCAATTTTGTACCTCTCTCAAGTCCTCAAATGTCGAATTAGATCTTGTTCATTTCCTCTCAAATTGAATATTGAATTTTAAATATTCACAAAAATCTAAAGAATTATTTCTCCTCATCTGAATTTTCCTAGGTCATGTGTTCAATCCATAAAATGGACTGACCAGCATCCTAATAAATAACTGCTCATTGTCTGCAGTTGCTTCACTGTTGAGGTGTAAATTCCAAATGAATTTCGTGAATAACTTTGTTCTATATCAAACTAATTCATCACACTTATAACTGAATTACAGATACAAATTGATCAAATCTTGAAATGAAGAGTGATTTTATTTACATCTGTAAAAACCTGCTAGAGTCCCTTATTTTCTATATCAAACTAATTCATCACACTTATAACTTAAATGCCATGCAACAATTCTTAGAGTCAAAAAAGTAAACTATTTGGCATACCCCTTTTTCCAGATGCCTTCACTACCTTGAATATATTACTGTCTCATAATCCCTCGAATTCCATTTCAGATTGTTAGTTTGCACCATTTTATTGGTTTGAACAGCATCGAATTCATCTACATTTACCTTTCTTTCTAGTACAGATTTTTTGATGAGTGATAACTATTTTAGTAAATACAATACATACATTGATAACAAGATAATAAGTCAGTCCCCAAGAAATCTACGATGCCTAGTTCATAAAACTACAACATGATTTGGAAAAGAGTATGCCAACAAATTGATGATTGCCAGTATATCTTTGCTTTATTTCATCGATGGTAATGTGCATAATTATCTGATGGAGCAAGAAAGCGAAAATTCTTTTCATTAATGATGGCATGCAAACAAACACATTTAGATAAATAAAATTACATCAAGAAATAGCTTACAGAGAAGGGATATACTTTAAACCCTAATCCATCAACCCTCAACCCTTCAAGCCTAGTCCCTCAACCCTAATCCCTATCCCTAAACCCTCAATGCTTAAACCGTAAACCCCTAAACCATTAAACCCTCAACCCTTAAACTCATTTTGCTATATTACCAGTTTGCCCCATTTTCTTGGTTTGAACAGCTCCGCATTTATTTAGTACACACAATCAGACAGTGATAATAATTCTAATCAAATGCTCAAAGTGATGAACAAATTTGGAAATACATAAACTCAGAAAATCAATCACATAGAAACACAATAACGTGCTGCTGCACAATCTTCATTAATTGATTACATCATTACATGTACTCAGAATGCTACAGCTTTCAGCTTACATTCTTGATCATCTCAACACTTGATCTGACACAAATAATCTTTGTATTCCAAGCTAACCTAACATTGTTTTTGATAATGCCATTAGAAGGCATTTAGAAGTTCCAAAGATTATCAGTTGCCCGCCATAACTCCTGCTGCTTGAAGAAATCATTGTCAGTAGAATAAAGCCTTTCTGGAGATTGAAATAGAAATTCTGATGAGATAATTGCGTCTTTTTCAGCAATTGAAGTCTCTGTATTCTGAGGAAGAATCAAGCTGTCTTCCTGACTGCACATAGGAACTGAATTCATCTGAGGATGAATGAAGCCGTCTTCTTGAGGAATTGAAGTCTCTGCATTCTGAGGAAGAATCAAGCTGTCTTCCTGACTGCACATAGGAACTGAATTCTTCTGAGGATGAATGCAGCCGTCTTCTTGAGGAACTGAATTCTCTAATGAGATAATTGCATCCTCAAGATTTGCCTGTTGAGGATGAATAAAATTTTGGTTTTGGCTACAAGAAATTTCAAGATTTGCATGTTGAAGATGAATCAAATTTTGTTGTTCAAGATTTACCTGTTGAGGGTGAATCAAATTTTGCTGTTGGCTGCAAGAAATTTCAAGATTTCCCTGTTGAGGAAGAGGAAAAGATCCCTGTTGATCCGCATTCGCACCAACATAAAAATAGTGTGCAAATTCCTCACCAACTTCAGACACAATTCTGATGAAAACTTTGCAACCGCAAAGTATAGAAAGCTCAGAAGATTTCTTCCACAGTCCCTTCTTTCGCTTTAGAAAAGTCTGACGTCGTTTGCTTTTGTCTACCCTGTAACACGCCTCCAATTTTCTTCTCCCGAATCTTCTTCTACCCATGCTGATCGTTGTTGTGCTGAAACAGTTTATATGTTGGGGATGAATCAAATTCTGCTGTTCAAGATTTGGCTGTTGAGGATGAATCGACAAGTTCTGCTGCTGAGGAAGAGAAAAAGATCCCTGTTGATCCGCAGTCGCACCAACATTAAAATAGTGTGGAAATTCCTCACCATCTTCAGACACAATTCTGATGAAAATTTGGGAACGGCAAAGTATAGAAAGCTCATAAGCTTGCTTCCACAGTCCCTTCTTTCGCTTTAGAAAAGTCTGACGTCGTTTGCTTTTGTCTGGCCTGTAACACACCTCCAATTTTCTTCTACCCATGCTGATCGTTGTTGCAAGCAATCACTGTTTATATACACCTACGTAAAATATCTCAAGACACGGTCTATCTGCATGCATGTAATTACGCGTTCAATACTTCTTCTTCAGCCTAGGGGATTTTCACTCCCTCATGCTCACAAGACTGGCATTCATAGCTCGCTTTCTGTTCAAGACTGGCTCTCACCCTTTCTCTCATAGGGGCTGGATCTTCAACAGCTTCCTCTCCTTTCAACGATCTTCAACACTCCTTAGCTCTGATACCATGAAAACAGAGAAACAGAGAAGAGTAGAATTCAAGCACTGACCATGATATCTATCTACATGCATGTAATTACGATCTTATATACAAATCTGAAGACACGGTCTATCTCTATGCATGTAATTATGCGTTCAATATCTTCCAAATCAACGGCTCAGATGAGATCTGACTGCCTGTGTCGCTTTCAAGAAATAATTTTTTTTCCACCTACCTAATTAAAATTCACGGTATCATGAGAAACACGGCCGGGCCTAACCGGCACACTCTAAGGGTACGCTGGTCCATTCACCTGACATTTCCGTACTTTGTGAGGTATTTCCATTTCAATAAACTTTGTATTCCCGTATTCCCGTTTTCCCGTTTAATGTTATGTTTTTTCTTTACTACCACATTCTACACGGGAATTATGTTGGTATCTTTTCTCATAAATATCTGGCCAAAGAAAATAAAAATATTGCACGGTATTTTAAAACAATACTATGCGCGCTTGTTTGTAGGAGATGATTTAGGGGTATGGGAGTTTAATTAGAGATGCTTGTAATAAAGGTGTTTAAATAATATAATTTTTTTATTAATTAATTAAAAAGTATTTGGTAAAAGAGAAAAATTAATAAAACAAATTTAAAAAAAAATAATAATAAAAATATATAATGAAGGATTTTTAAATAAATTTTATATAATAAATTATTTTTAAATTATTTGATTTTTAATTTTTTTGAATTATTTTTTTTTTTTAAATATATTTTTGTTATGTTTGTCTTTAATGTACACAATGATTTCATTATAACACTTATATAATATATTTATATAATATTATTATTTTATTTTTAAAATAATATAAATATACTAATTAAAATTGTTGATACATTAATATACATTATTTTTCATAATATGATAACATCTATGATAATATATTTATATAATATTATTATCCTACTTTTAAAATAAGATTAAAATTGTTGATACAATAATATACATTATACTTTATTTTTATTTACTTAAAATTTATTTTTTACTTTATAACTATTTATGAATTTTTAATTTTATTTATTCAAGAGTTATTTCTATTTATAGTTAATTTTTTTATTTTAGTATGAATTATAATTTCTAACATATTACAACAAAAACTAATTTCAATAACACTTATTAAAATAATTTGTGAAAAAATAATTCTTAAATAAAATTTGATACTAACATAAAAATATAAACAAATTTCAAAATATTATATTTCATAAAACATTCAATGGACAAAATATTTCTATAGTCCCATATTGATGGACATGAATGGTAGGAAAATTTATAATATATAAATCTAATATCATTTTCTTTCTCTTTTTGTCATTCATAAAAAAATTATTTGAATTTATTAAATTTAAAATATTAAACAATAATTATTCCCCCATTAGATTATAATCATACTTCAAATTCTAAATAAATAATGGATATCTACAATATAGTAAGACACAAAGTGTCATGCCATAATCATATATAAAAATTGACACAACTAAATATTTAAAATTTAGAACTATTGAAGAATTATTTGATTTTTTATTTACTTTAAAATTATTTAATATGTCATGATCATATATAAAAATCAAAACACAATTAAATGTCTTAAAAAGTTAGAACTATATAAGAATTACTTAAGTTTTCTATTTACTTGAGAGTTATTTTATAAAAAAAATAAAAATTATTTATTTAGAAGATTGTTATTTTTAAAACAAAAGTTAAATAATATAATTTATATCATTTTCCATTATGTTTATAGAGAAAATTATTATTTCCTGTTTATAATGTCTACCTCTATCAAAGTTTATATACATATATATATTCTCCCTCTTCATCTCCAATGTGCCAATTAGGTTCAAAATTTTCTAAGCACGTGCAAGTTTTAAAAGTTTCATATATCTTCATCCTATCATATCATTTACTTAAACTCAGCTCTTTCCTTTATATTCCCATCAAAACTTTAAAATTTCTCATCCTAGCATGCCTTTTTGACCAACATTTCGTTAATCCTTATTCCTATCAAAAGCTAAGATGTCCCTATCCCGACATGCTTTTCTACATAACTTCATTGTTTCCTTTATTCCTATTGAGATATCAGACTTTCCCATGGTGGCATGAATTTCCTTCTAAGTTTATTTTTTTCCTTTGTCCCCCTATTCTTTTAGTTCACCTTCCCAACATTCCTTTCCGTCAATCCCCCCACTTTTACTTAGTTTCATCATATTTTTGTGTTATTCCTTACAAATATGCCTTTAGCCTAGACCCCAACTCCCCAACACTTACATCAAATTACCTTTCAATATTGGATCTTCAACCTTTACCTAACTCAAGTACCTTATACATGGTACCCCCAAACTCTAATCCCCAACATATTAAACTATGTCAACTCAATTAGATCAAAATTTTGTGTATGTATCTTCCTATAGTTTGGGTATCCAGGGTGCTATACTCCCAAACATTGACCCTCAATATGTGACATGAGATTTAAGCTTTTCCCAACCTAAAAACTTTGATATTTTCACCTTTTCACACTATTTACTCTCATATTCCTTGTTGCACACCCTAGAGTACCATTAATGGCAAATTTTAATGTTGAAACTATTGCATAAGGGTTTTCCCTATACAAAAATAAGTTGTAAATAATAAGGTAATGATTTCACATGACCTCATAATGCTAGAGGTAGAATACAACCATTTTTCATTAATGTGGTGGTTGCATCCTCTACTACCTTGTTCCATATGTAATCTTAACTATTATTTTAGAAAAATAGTATACCAATAATTAATTGGAAGGATATCAAGAGTGAAAACATCCAATTGAAGATTATTATTCATATTCTACACAAAACAAACTTGCAAAATTATTCTAAACATGTTCTCAAGCAACCAAATTTGAGGATAGAAACCCTTACACGTACTGGAGATCATAAAATGAAAATACTTCAGTTTTGAGGATTAGAGGATATAAACCCTTACATCTACTGGAGATCATAAAATGAAAATCCTTCAATTTTGAGGATTAGAGGATGAAACCCCTTTGCACCTATAGAATGATCTCATTCTAAGGTCATTAATGAATTTTTCTCTTGGTAAATAATAGATACATAAAGTTTGTATAATTTCTAGTTATTGTGGATTCCAACAATGTAGTCACAATTTGTTTTTTCTATTATTGTAACTATTATCCCTACCATTATCACAAAGTATTTTGATGTAATCTTATAATTCATTTAAATAGTAAGGAAATTTCTAAATTTTATCTTCCTTCACTTACACAATAATTAAATTTGGGCTATGAATATTGATGTTTAAGTTGTAAAGAAATATAGGTTTTTACAAGTTATAATTAAAATATTAATATTTTTTTTCATAAATAATCATTAGGCTTATTGCAATCATATCAAATTTGTGATCTTTTCATAATATAAATCATGGAGTTATTATATCTTGTTGCTAGCTTCAATATATATGAAAATCTACCTAGAGGGATTCAAAGAGATTATCTCTTTACACTTCAAGGAATTAAATTGATATCATCAATAGAAGAAATTACTTTAAGGTTTGTAAGTAACTAGAATCTATCAAAATATTTGAAGGAAATTGTCATTTCAAAAATATATAGAATTTTCTTTCCCAAACTATTTGAAATGGATAAAAATAAGGGGTGGACAAATACAAAAATGGAAAAGCCACAACTATTACTAGCATATAATTAATTTCCAAAATACCATATTTGAACAACTCAAAGGAAGAATCACATAAGAAGGGACATCATGCATCCATTAGAGGACAACACTACCAATTATTACAAAGAAGATGAATGCATATACTAGAAATAATTTGAGAAGAAATAATTTCTTCTTTTATAATGGACCTTGTGAATTAAGCCACAAATATTAAAGAAAAAATGAGATAATTCCAAATTAAGAGTTAAATAAATTTTCTAAAGAGCTAGAAAAATATATCACAAAACCAAAAAAAATTATGGGTATACTAGATTCAAACCTACAATAAAGGGTCTTAGCAAAAATTATGGAGCATGAACAAAAGAAAGAAGAACAATTCTAGATTTGCAAGAGAGGGGATAATAAATAAAGCATGGAAGAGTATAGAAAAAGAGCTAGAGTTTTAAGAATTTAAAGTCATCTCTAGTTCAATAGAGGGAGCTAATAGCTTTGACTATATGCATGTTATTGTATATCTTTCACTTCATACTTTATAATGTTTGATTTGTTAGCATCATGGTACAAATCACAAGAGAGGTGAAATAATTCAGACTTATCATTCCATAAGATTATGGAATCCAGGTGTTCATTGGAGACATGTGAAAAGAAATGTAGAAGTTTTTCCTATGGTATTAATCAAACAACTAAAAGGGGAAGATATTAAGGAACACATGGAATTGTTGGAATATTTGATATATTTAATATTATCATTACTAATAAATTCATCATACTATTTTCTTGGATAATTAGATGAATTCATTTATCTACAAAGGGAAGATATTAAGGAACACATGAACTTGTTGGAATATTTGATGTATTTAATATTATCATTACTAATAAATTCATCATAGTATTTTCTTGGATAATTAGACGAATTGATTTATCTACGGGAAATCATAAGGTAGGTGATTAATTACATATGTTTAGAAATTTGAGATTAATTTTTATTTATTTTATAAAAAAAATATTTAAATAGAAGGTTTTAATGTTAAAAAAATAAAATTAAATAATTCTAGGTAAATGTAAAAAATTATATAAATATATTAGCATACATGTTATCATATTGTGAAAAGAATGTATATTATTGTATCAACAATTTTAATTAATATATTTATATTATTTTAAAAATAGAATAATAATATTATATAAATGTTATGATGAAATTATTGTGTACATTAAAGATAAACATAACAAAAATAAATTTAAAAAAATTAAAAATTCAAAAAATTCAAAAATAATTTATTATATAAAATTTGTTTCAAAATCCTTCATTATATATTTTTATTATTATTATTTTAAAAACTTGCTTTATTATTTTTTCTCTTTTATCAAATATTTTGTAATTAATTATTAAAAAAATTATACTATTTAAACACCTTTATTATAGAGCATCTTTAATTAAACTCCCAATACACCTAAATTATCTCCTACGAATAAGCGTGCATAGTATTGTTTTAAAATACGTGCAATATCTTTCCTTAGGCAGGAAAAGATTCCAACATAATTCAAAAATATAACTTTAAATGTGAAAACGAGAATACCAGGAATACAAAGTTTAATGGAAATCTCTAACAAAGTGGATAAGGTACAACAATGTCAGGTGAATGGACTGGCCACCTGAACAGTCCATTCACCTGAACAGTGTACCCTTAGAGTGTGTCGGTTAAGCCCAACCGACAAACACATGCACTCCTTTAATGCTCTCACCCTTTCTCTCACAGGGGCTAGATCTTAAACAACTTCCAAATCAACGGCTCGGACTGACACGTTTGATGAATAATGATGCCGACTGCCTGTAGACATCTAAAATCTATTATTAACTGATTGTTAACATAAGAAGTGTGGAAAGTCTATCAGAATAAATTTTGTTCTATTTTGGTACTATATAGAACTATAATAATAATTAATTTAAAATTTTAATTATTTTATGTAATTAATAGTTTTTATATAAAAATAGAATATATAATATTAAGTATAATTAAATTATTTATTATTAATTACAAATTTTAAGCATTTTATGTAATTATTAGTTTTATTTAAAAATATAATATATAATAATAAGTATAATAAATTCTATAAAATAAAATTTTTTTTTCAAATAAATGAAAACAATGATTTAAAAATAAAAATAAAACAAGATGTCGTAATGTTAAAACTTAAATGCGTGGATCTTTGCTATAATTTTCATTTTTATTTTATTATACATTTTCCAATACAAATATTTTAAAATTTAATATCAATCTTATTCATAAAGTGTTTTAGAAAATATAATTCTATAAAAACAATTGAAGTTTAGTTAATATGATTTTACAGGCTGAGTGGCTCGGCATTACGTGTTCAATTTTTAATATTATAGATACATCCCTGGACCGATTCACAAGGATGTTAATTGCTCAGCTAAGGACCGGTTTGCACCATCTCAAATGGAGACCGGAAGGTGGAGGATACCTAAGGAAGCGTGGGAGAATATAATTTGCACTTTTTGTAATGAAGGGGTGGTGGAGACAGAATGACACTTTATCATGGATTGCGCTGCTTATGGGGACATCTGCACCTAGTTTGAGAGCAACTTAAAAGCTGACAATTTGCACGAGTTATTTGAGGAAAAGATCAACAAGACTGTTAGTTTTTTGGTCAAAATTCATCGCAGAAGATCCAACATTGAAAAGAGTTTGGATATTTCTTAGATTTTTTTTCTGGTTCTCAATCCCATAGGTTGTTTGGTCTTGTGGAAGACATTAAAATCTCTCATTCATTCATTCATTCATTCCCAGTAGCATTTAAAAAAAATGACGAAAATGAAAACAATATGGCACGAGAATAATTACTGCACAATTTAATTTTAAAAATTTAAACGTGCTAATTACAATTCTTGAATAACAATATTATTGTTTAAAAAAGGTTCACCGCTTTCCTCTAACAGGTGTTCGAAAACCAATGTAGGTTCAGGCTACTCTAAAACCCTCGCCAAAACCTTATTTTTAGGTTCCAGCTCACCAAATTGAAGAAGTGAAAGGTCAATACCAACGAGGATGAGTTTCGAGGAGCGGCGGGTAAAGCAACGAAAAAATGGCAGAAAAATTCCAAAAAATTAGCAAAAAATAATGAACAGCTAATATTCGTTTAATAGTCAGCAACTAATGGGTGATCCCACAAAGCTGGTTTACAATTTCTGAGAGGAACTGATTTTTGCTGAAATCACATATTTTTAGAAAATATAATGATTTAAGCCTTTAAAAGTTCCATTTTAAGGATTCCAATTGAAGAGGGTTTGATCAAACCACCTTAAATCAAACCCCCTTGGATAGAACCTCACTAGCTTTAAACCATACCTATAACTGAGTCTCCTTTACACCTATCAAAATACTGATAAAAAATCACTTTTGATATAACTTTTGGGAGATCAAATGAATTCATTTAAAATTTATTTTAAATTATTATGGTAGTCCTCAAAATGAGCTATCCCATGAATATAATTTTAATATTTTTTGGTTTTATTAAGTATGTGTTTTTTTAGTTTTATTAAACACAGGTTTTTCACCGAAAATCAAGCTCTCTGCTTTGCACAGGTGGAAAAATAGAAAATTATCAAAATAATTTTTTTAAAGATATGCTCATGCTGGGTATTGATGTCCTTGATCCATTAAAAAAAAAAATTGAATTTTGATACATACAGAAAACGTTATGTTGTATACAGTCCGCTTATGTCTGAATTGCAATTGGTTTGACTTCAAAACTCTATTAAGGAAAAAGTATTCAATAAAAAACTATGAGACCAAATGAAAGTTCTAGATATCATAGTTAAAAATCCAAATTCAAAAAAAATATAATTTTATCCTTCATACAAAAAAATTTATGTTGTATACGGTGAGCGTCACTTTTTAAAAATGTTGTTTTCTGAAAAAAACCAGTTTTCGTGGGAGATGGAAAAAGAAGTGCAATCTTATTCAAAAAAATTTGGGAAAAAATATTTTTAGAATCTATAGATAAAATGTGATGAGACTCTAGTTCGCATCATCTTCAAATTCCTCACGGTTTAGCCACTATAGGTGTCCGAATGTGAAGATTTAGTTAAAAATAATAATTTCAATGTCCAATTTAGCCAAAAATTGTAAACCACTATTGTGGGATCAGCCTAATATAAACCATTGATTGGGAATTTTAGCTTTGTCTTCTTCAAATAGGATACGCCGTAGACATAAATTACTAATTAATTAAAAAATATATGATTATATTATACTATATTATTGTATAGTATTAATATTTACATATTATTTACTATATTTATATAAAAAATATATATTGTACATAAATAATATAATAATATATTACATATAGATTATTTATCTATTTATTTTAGATATTATATTATACTTATATTCATATATCTCTCTCACTCCTACTCTCCTACTCTCTCTCTCACTCCTTTACATCTCTTTCTATTCATATCTTTCTCTGCCTCCATCTCTCTATCTTTCTCCCAATTTCTCTCTCTTTCCATATCCCTCTCTATCTTGCTATATCACCTCTCCTTTCTCTCTTTCCCCTCTTCTCTCTCTCTCCCTCCCCTCTCTTCTCCCTCTCCCTCATGCCTCTCTCTCTCTTTCTCTCTCTCTCTCTCCCCTCTACCTATATCTCCCCCTTTCTCTCTATCCCCTCTCTCTATCTCTCCCTCCCTATCCCCTTGTCCATCTCTCTTTATCTACCTCTCTCCCTCTCTCCCTTATTTTTCTATCTATACTTCTCTCTATTTGTCCCTCTATCTATCACATTGCCTCTCTCTCCTTCTCCCCCTCTCTCTACATCTTATATCTCTATCTATCACTCTCTATATCTCTTTGTATCTCTCCTTCTCCCCTCCCTCTATATATCTCTCATCCTCTCTATCTTTCTATCTCTCTTAATCTTTATCTCTCCCTCTACCTCTCTCTATCTATTTATCTCCCTCTTCCTCTCTCCCCTTTTATCTCTAAACATGACTCCCTCTAAATCTATCCATCCATCTCTCTCCCTCTCCCTCTCCCTCTTCCTAGACCTTTACTCTAATTATTTATATCTCTATCTCTATCTATCTCTATCTATATATATCTCTATCCCCTCTTCCTAAACCTCTATAACTAATTATATTTTTCTTCTCTATCTCTATCTCTCTAATTATCTTTTCCTTTCTCCCTTCCTCTCCCTCTATATATTAGCTCTTTCTCTCTCTCTCTCTCTCTATATATATATATACATATCCCTCTCCTTTCCATATCCCTTTTCTTCTCCTTCTCCTTCTCCTTCTCCATCTCTAGCTCTATCTCTATCTCTATCTCCTTGATTATGTCTCCTTCTTCTCCCCTTTCTCTCTCTCACTTTTTATCCCTATCTCTTCCTTTATCTACCTCTTTACCTATTGCAACAATATCATGAGCCTATTGATAATGAAACCTTTAGAATTATCTTCCTGATTCAAAAGTTTTGTTTTGAAATCATCTTTGGATTCTTCTAAGTGGATGCATAGTTGCTTTGAATTTTGTTTCAACAATGTTTGGAGTTCTAAGTGGATGCATAGTTACTTTGAAGCTATCACTTCTCATGTGAGACCTTTGTTGCACAAACTACATAATTTTCTAATTGGCCTACTAATTGACCTCATCTGTTGCACAAATGTATGCAAATAATAGACATTTTTTTTCTTAATTGACCTTCCACACCTCTTTGGCGTACCCATTGCACACCAAGGTGTGATTGTTGGTAAATATAATATTTAATGTGTTGAAAGAGTTTAAATACATATACTTAGTAAAATAACAAAAGACAATTAAAATGATAAACAATTAAGCACTTCTTGAAGTCCACTGCATGTAAGACAACAAGATAAAATAAATTAAATAAAAATAAATAAATATGTATTATATATATTGTGTAATGTAAATATATATTTGAATTTTTTTAATATAAATTTAATAAATTAAATATAATTATAAGAAAATTGTAATCAAAATTAATTTATAATCAAAATGTGATAATATTTTATTTTTTAATATTTTTCATATTTTGTCTATATATGTACTTTCTTGTGGGCAACATTTTGGTTGTGAATTCCAATCATCACCATTTCAGCTTCCCCTTCTAATGAATCTTTCTTTTTCTAAGGAGAACTTATAAATATGCATCTCAATCACTTGGATAAATAGATTAAAACCTTGTAATTTTTTACAACTACTTTAATAAAAGAGTTTCCCTACTTTTCTTATGGATGTAGTCATTTTGGTGAACCATGTAAGTTGGTATCATTGTTTTATTCCTAAATTTTGTTCTTTTAATTGTTGTTCTATTTTGGATTTCAATTTTGTATAATTTGATATTAATCTACACTCATAACTCAACAAGTGGTATTAGAGCTAAGGTAAATTAAGAAGAGACAGAGGAAGGAAAAATTGAAAAGTTTTTGGGCCAAAAATTTGGCATGTGGAAATTGGAAATGGAAGTGTTGCTGATTCAAAAAGAGAACACAATAATATTAGAGGAAAAATCCAAGAAATCTGCTATTATTTCGGATGAGGATTGAGACATATTGGACAAGAAATCAAAGGAAACCATTATCCTTTTTCTCTCAAGCAATGTGTTGTTCAATGTTGCAATGGAGAAGATAGTGAAGGGTTTATGGGATTGATTGTTTGGCATGTATGAGAGGGATTCCACATGTAATAAAGTTTTCTTAATAAATAAATTGTTCAACTTGAAGATGAAAGAAGGTAGCAACATTTTCAACCACTCAAATGATTTTAATACTCTAATCAACAAATTAATTTATGTCAATATTAAATTTGAAGATGAAATCAAAGCCATCTTGCTATTGTGTTATCTTCCCAACACTTGGGAAGGTGTTCTGATGGCAGTTAATACGTCAGTATCCAAAAATAAAGGATCCAACATAAAAGGGAATGTGTTGAACTTTGATGATGTGGCTGCAATTATTATCAATGAAGACAAGCAAAGAAAACATCAAAGTACTTCATTTGAAGAGTCTTTGATTTTATACAATAGGGGGATATCCCAAGAATAGGGAAGATATAATAGTAAAAGAATATATAAATCTCACAAGATATCTAAATCTAGGGACATAAATGCAAGTTATTGGTTTTGTGGCAAGGAAGGCTACATAAGGAATATTTTTTGGTCATTCAAGAAGGTAGAGAGTTAATCAAAATAAAATGAGGTACATGAAAAATATGAAGAGTATGCAAATGCATGATTTTTATCTACAAGTGAAACTACAACCGACGCGTGGGTGTTGGATTCTTATGCTTATTTTCATGCCTCTTCATGTTGAGAAGTTTTTCAAAAATTATCAAGAAGGAAACATTAGTAAGGTTTATCTTGGTGTCAATGAACCTTATGCTATTGTTGCCAAAGATGTGATATTAAAATAAAAAAATGAAAATAATTGGTTTTTGCATAATGTGACACGTTCCTCAACTCAAGAAGAATTTGATTTATGTAGGATAGCTAGAAACTCAAGGTTGTAGCATCTCTTTTAAGTTCAAGACTTGGAAGGTGACCAAAGGAGCCTTAGTGATTTTAAGAGGCACTAAATTGGGAACTTTTTATGTGCTAGAGAGTCATATTGAAGTTGGAGTTGTGATGCCAGTTGTGGACAGTGAGATGGAGCTTTGACACAAGAGGTTCAATCATAAAAGAAAGAAGTGCCTTGATATTTTGCACAAATAGGATCAACTTCTAGGTTTGAAATCTATTGATTTAGACTTGTGCATGGGCATTGAATTTATGAAAAATATAGGAGGATCATCTTCTTTATTCAAGTGCATGACAAGAAGATATGACCATTGAAACTAGTGCATTCAAATATTTTTGGTCCCATTGAGGTAACTTTTATTGGTGGATCTAATTATTTTTTTACCTTTCTTGATGATTGCACTAGAAAGGTTTGGGTTTATATGATAAAAAGGAAGTCTGAAGTATTTGAAAATTTTAAAGATTTTAAAGAAACTATTGAAAACCAAACCATAAACAAAATAAACTTCTTAAAACTAATAATGGTGGAGAGTTCTTGTTCCTTGGAGTTTGATAAATTTTATGTAGATAATGGTATACAATGAATCAATATTTTCCTTTTAATTCCTCTAGAAAATGGTACAAATAAGAGTTTGAATCGAACAATCTTGGAGAGAGCTCACAACATGCTTTCAAATGCAGGTTTGGGTAGAGGTAGTTAATATAATAGTGTACTTGACTAATAAAGGTCCATCTTCTCGATTGGAGTTTAATATTTTGAAGGAAAAGTGGTTGGGAAGAAGAATTACTTAAAATCACTTGCAAGTGTTCAGGTGAAGCATGCATTCACATTCCACAAGAGAAAATAATGAAGTTGGATATCAAGTCAAAAATATGTATTTTTGTTGGATATGATTATAAGAAGTATGGTTACTGATATTGGGATCACATCACCAAATTGGTAACTCATAGTCGGGATGTAATTTTTAATAAAAGAGTAATGCCAATTTTTTCAAAACAAGGGAAGTTAGCAAAATAGTATGTGTCAATCAATGATATTGGAAATAGCAGTGATTTTTTTAAATCACTATAAAATACTCAATCACAACATACACATCTACAACCCCATACTCTAGACCTAATACCTATGTGCAAGATATATACAGTCAAGTTTTAATGTAGCCAAATCAAGAATACATCTCCATTAGATGTGGTCCTTTTGAATCACAAGGTCTAGCATCAAAAATTATAAATTCTAAAGAAGGTAATTCACTAGATTCAATTCCTTAGTTGAGGAGGTTCACTAGGGAGCACCAACTTCTTGCTAAACATGATGATTTTTTGCATCATCTATTGATATCTGATCCAGTAGAGCCAGATACATTCAGAGATGCTTGTAGTGACAAAGATAGTGATAATGGATGGATGCCATGAGAGAAGAAATATATTTATTGATTGTAAATCACACATGGGACTTGGTACATCTTCCACCAAATTGGAGAGCCTTGAAAGCAAGTAGGTTTACAAATTAAAGGAAGAATATGATGGTAAGAAATGGTATAGGGGCAAATTAGTGGTCAAAGGATATGACTAGGAGAAGGTTGTGGATTTTAAAGACATTTCTTCACCCATTGTGAAAATGATTACCATCTAGGTATTTTTTGGTTTAGCAGTTGTATATGACCTTGAGTTGGAGCAACTTGGTGTTAAGATAGTGTTTCCACATAGTGACTTGGAAGAAGAATTGTATATGCAACAACCAAAAGGTTTTGAAAAAGAAAAATAAAATTTCATGTGTAGATTGGAAAAAAGCTTGTATGGTTTGAAAAAAGCCTTGAAAAAATGGTACCTCAAGTTTGATTCCTTCATGGCTAAGCAAAAATTTACCAAGTTCAAATCTGATCCATGTGTGTACTACCTAGTTTTGAAGAACGATGAGTTTGTTAAATTATTGTTGTATGTTGATGATATGCTAGTAATTGGCACTAGTATGAATGTTGATAGCGAGCTAGAAAATAATTTGGCTAACAAGTTTTGATCTTGATTTTTTAAATATATTAAATAATTTTAACTTGATTTTAATTTGTAATTCAATCCTAAACATGTATTAAACATTTATGTTGGTTCAAGGAAGTCATATGACTTCCACATCAAATCCACCAAAGGGATTGTCTGTTGGGCATCTCACATGAGCCACTCGAATGTATATTTTTTTAAAAACCTATACTTTCAATTTTGTATTTTGAATTACTATATCCAATGTATGCATGTACTTATATTAAAAAAATATTTCTATGTATAGGTTGACACAAACATGAGAATGGGTATTGCACACCCATTTGATGCATGAAAATTTCAGGAGTCAACTGAAATTTAGGTTGTTTAACAAATTTTCTACATGTGTGCATAATTTGTAGGTATTTTAAATAGATTAAATCACCTTGTAATACCCCTTCGTTTTTCCTTCTGGTTGGATAGTATGTCCTTGTGTTGTTTTGTTGCTTTGATGTGTTTTTGGATATTCAGATACCTTATTATGTGTGTTTTATGTTTGTACCTTGACTTTGGTACTCGGCTGCTATTTGGTCACTATCTATAAAGCAACATGAATGTTATCTTTTGATGTGATAGTATTTATTATGATGTTATCATTATGACATTTTTTGGATTAGCATAAGTGGATAATTGAATTAATGATGTTTATGCTTTTGATCATATTAATGATGTTAGATTCATTAGTTGGTAATACTGTATTGGTGAAGGGGACGATATCGCATCACTCGCTTGCTAGCGCCCTGCAATTCTGTGATTTCCTCTTCATGGTGTGTGTTATTTATGACATATTTATGCATGTGAATATACTCTTTGTTCGTAGGTTGACAGGTACAAGACATCGACTCCACCTGGTTTCACAGGTTTGAGCATGTTCATTGCCCAACGGTATTCGATTGGGAGATAGTAGCTAGATTTTCCCTGCCAAGTCATCACCCTAGTCCTAGTGTGTCATCAGGTGTTAGTTGGGTTGTGTTGCTTTGAATATTGTTCCCTCTCTTTCATTATTTAATTGCAAGTTGAAAAGGGTAATTAAATGGCTTTATGTATTTAAGTGGTTGATTAAATTAATCTGGTAATGATGTTAGAAATGTTATTTAATTTATTAGTTAATTTAATTTAATTAATAAAATGATTTAATCTTGGATTAAATTAATTTTATTGATTAATTAAATTGATGATGTTTAAATCAGATAAGTATTTCATTATGAAATTATGGATTTAATGTTTGAAATTGAAAGGATTAAATTGGAAATTTAGAAAAGGAATTTAAATTGCATTTTTATAAAAGTTTGAATTCAAAAAAATTGAAAATAAAGATATTTTGAGATATTTTGAGATATTTTCCATTTTCTATTTTGAAAATTTATGAGGGTTGGTGCATGGATATTTTGGGGAAAAAAATTCCTTATTTGGTTTTTTCTTCACAAGTTTTTTTTCAACAAGTTGGAGACATTGAAAATAGAGGAGAGTTGGAAGAATTTTGCATTTTTGGTGGGTTTGGAATGAATATGAGGAAACTGCTGATTTGAAGAGGGAATCGAAGCAAGGATTTGTGCATCATCTAGATATTTTCAAACTCTTGAATACCAGGTTCATGTATTTTCAATTTTATTGTTTGAAAATATATTTATAATTGTTTTGTTGTTGAATATCATATTTGAAAAACTCAAGATCTGATCTATAATGGAAACTTCATGTTAAATTTTATTTCAAATTTTAAAACCTCTGTTGAAAAGGAATCTCTTCAAGAAATGAAAAGAGTTCTTGGCTATAATTTCAATTTTATGTGCTCAATTTATTTCTTCAAATTCTTAAAGGGTTGTTGAATCCATGTTTATTTATATAAATATATATATATATATATTGCTATATATATAAATATATATACCTGTTCTTTTCTTTTAAAATTTCATCTCAAAGGGGTTATGCTATCAATAAAATTTCAAAATGCCCCTATGTGAGGGCGTGGACTTCTAAAAATCTGCAGGTTTTAAAAATGTTAAAAAAATAAAAATATAAAAAATATATATAAAAAAAAGAAATTGTTTGGAGGGAAGTGTTGGGGGCTCACCCCCACCATGCCCCCCATGGGAGGCATGTGGGGAGAGCCGCGCCAAGCGCAGCCCTCCGACCGCCACTGTGGGACAGCTGTGGAAACATAGCCACCGCCCACTGTGGATTCGGCTATGTTTACACAGTCGTGCCCACAGTGAGGGGTCAACTATGTTTACACAGTCGCCACCCCTGTAAAAACCGCTGCCCTCTCACAAAATCCACGGCCAAGGAAAGCATGTGGCCGCCCAGCCCTAACCCTATGCGTGCGGCCCGAGGATGACGTGGGGGCCGTGTTTTAAATTCCTTTTTTTATTATTAAAAATATATATATATTATTTAATGTTATATTAATATGTTATTAAATATTAATATATATATAATATTTAATGTTATGTTAATATAATATTAGATATTAATATATATTAATATTTTATATTATATTTTTATAGTATTAAAATATTAATATATGTTAAATAATTATATATATATAGTTGGGGATACCAACTTAATAAATATATATTAAGATTGTTGATTTTTTTGGCATGATCTAAGTATATAATTGAGGAAATTAAAATATTGTGTTCTTAGTTAAATTATTGATTTTATTTTAAATAATATATTTGATGGAACAATATGTTTGATTTTAAACAATACGCTCATTAAAGATAAGTTAATTGTCTTAGAAATGATATGTCGAAAAGAGGAAACAAATATTTATTTTTAAACGATGTTTTTTTAAATGATTGAAATAAATGTCTAATTTATATTTATTTTAAAGTAGTTGGTGAAATTAAACACTTGATTTGAATTTTATCTTTTGTCTGAAAGAGATGATATTTAATTTAGTTTTCTTAAGGCTATTAAGTGTTGAATGTAAATGAAAGATGTGGATTTAGGAAATCCGAAGTAGATTTAATTATGATTAAACTGCTTGTTTAAAAGTAATCTCTTATGTTATCGCATTGGGGAAATTGGTCAGAAGGGTTGTTAAGTCTTCTAGATGGGGATCTTATATTATGTGGGTTGTCGTTTTGTGATGTCAACCTATTGTGAATTCTCTTGGGTAGTGCATGAGGTTATGTCAATGTTAGTACTCGGTTTCCACGAATGGGGATGTTTTGTACCTCCTTGGATTAGGAGTGGATTATGTGATTTGTGACTCCTAATAGAGGAGTGGCTTTGTTATGTTTGTATCTCCAGTGTCAAAGTGAGTTTCTTTTTATGTTTCCTCCTAGAGTTGGAGTGGTGGTAATATCTATTATGTATGCACTTGGGTTCCCTTGGTAATTGGTTTGATTGTGTGTTGTCAAGTAGAAGAGTGGCTTCTGTTAGGCATCAGAGCCCAAAGAGGTAAACTGGAAACCTTCGGAGGTGGTTAATCAAGTGATAACTACAACAATACTTAGAAGATTAGGACTAACTTCTCACTAATCAAGATAATTTTTCCTCACTCATAGACACAAGGGCTCATTTAGACTTGGGATGGGTGGGAAGGCCTGGAATGAAAAGGTCATTTATCCTGTCTATACATAAGGTTTTTGATCCCACATTAGTAAGTATGAGGGCCGAGGATCGGTTGAGGCCACCAAGTTAGCAGGAGCCTATGAAGATTCGCATTGGGTAACTCATGACGAACTGTGTTATAACACTCTGTCTAGGACAATAGTTGGTATTTGATTCTGTGTGTATGGTTTTCGTAACATACTTGATCTGATTTTTATCTCGAAGCAATATGACCATGTTAGAGTTGTACTTTTGATGTACTTGTGTTGTACTTGTGATGTACTTTTGTTGTACTTGTGTGGTACATGTGTTTGGTTATGTCAGTTTGGTTCAATTACATGTTAGCTTGTGTCTAGAGCTAGATGGCCTTGGCTAGGATTCCTTGTTACTATCTCCTAGCACAAGGGGTGGGCCTTTGGGTTCCACTTGGTTGGGTGGTGTGCACTTTAATCTGTTGGGATTTCTTCATCTTACTGTGGATGAGACTTCCAGTTGGAGAGCTCGTGGAATTCAGTTTCAGTTCTTGCTTTATTTCATTTCAATTGTTCTTGTGATTTATTAACCCCTCATTTGTTATCGAGGTGGAAAGATGTAATTGTAATCATGTTTATTGGATTTACCTCATTTTGGAAATGAGTGATGTAACCTTATTGTTTAATTATGGTTAAATGGAATTGAAAGTTATCTCTTATGCTTAATGTAATTATCTTAATTGGAATGTATGTGTTTTATTTTTAATTAAATTTTTGGCATGGTTTAGATTCATGTCTTTTGTTGAGGTTATATATAACCTCTGTCTCATTACCTTAAAGGTTGTTGGCATTAGATAGTGAACTTTCTTATTAATTATACTTAAACAAAACAAAAAAATTAGTCCGCTTAAGTAGTTATTTGCAACTTCCTATAGGGTTGTGTGGTGGGGCATTACACACCTATTGATACACTTGAATATATATA
Organism: Sequoiadendron giganteum; assembly: GCA_007115665.2. Taxonomy (NCBI): domain Eukaryota; kingdom Viridiplantae; phylum Streptophyta; class Pinopsida; order Cupressales; family Cupressaceae; genus Sequoiadendron; species Sequoiadendron giganteum. The sequence continues at coordinate 191,128,319 of CM021107.1, read as the reverse complement.
TAAACCTAATTTATACACGTGTTCTTTATTTGACCTTGTAGGACCTTGTTAGTGACACTTTTCGTCGAGATGATGTCATACCACCTCAACCAACACATGTAGAGGAACCTCATATGGTAATTTAAATTTTTGATTATATTAGAAGTCAATTATAAATTATACATTGTGAATGACTTAAATCAAATTTCAATTGAATATATATGATCATGTGTTAAATTATTTTTCTTGTATAGCACATGGGATAGGTCTTGTAGAAGAGCCTGTAGAGCAGCCTCATATGATAATTTAAATATGATTTTATAAATTAAATTGAATTAAATCATTTTTAATCATCTTAAATCTGATTTCAACTTTTTTTCTCTTGTACAGACTATTTGAAATCGTCTTAGTCCACATGGAGTTAAGAGGTCTCTTGATTATAGAGATGATAGGAGTTATATATATGTGTAAACCCACAAAAGTTGTTTACAATTTGAGTGAGGAAGGAAAGGTTTCATAAAAGACCCCATGCAAAAAAAAATGTTTTCTGGGGTTCAAACGAACTATTTGGTTTGAGCAAACCCATTTAATTTTGGCCCCTCATTTCCCATTCAAAAAAAAAAACTAAAGGAAAGGGAGTTCGCTCAAACTCCCTTTTTCCCCCCTTCTCCCTCTCAGGCACTAAAAAAGTCCAAAATTTTGCATTTTGAAGCTCGGGTTGAGGATGAAAATGGAGGAGACTTCACAGACCCAATTGGATGATGGCAGTACTCAAAACGAGCTATGCAACAAGTATAATTTTAATATGCTTGAATTTTATTATGTATTTGTTTTTTTAGTTTTATTAAACATAGTTTTTCCACCAAAAATCAAGCTCTTCGTTCGGCACATGTGGAAAAATATCAGATTATCAAAAAAAATATCAAATTATCAAAAAAAAATTTGAAAAATATGAGTGCACTATATATTGAAGTCCTTGATCCAACAAATTTTTTTTTAATTTCAATACATACAAAAAAGGTTACTTTGTATATGGTCCTCTTATGTCTGAATTGTAATTGTTCTGACTTTGAAACTTGATTAAGGAAAAAATATTCAATAAAAAAATATGAGACCAATTGGAAACACTAGATATCATAGTTACAAATCTAAATTCGAAAAATATAATTTTATCCTTCATGGAAAAATAGTTATGTTGTATACGGTGATCGTCGCTCCCTAAAAATGTTGTTTACTAAAAAAAACTAGTTTTCGAAGGAGATGGAAAAAGAAGTACGATCTGATTCCAAAAAATTTGAAATTTTTTTTTTAAATAATCTATAGACAAAATGTCACAAACCACTTATTTGCATCATCTTCAAATTCCTCACTGTTTAGCCACTATAGGTGCCTAAAAGTGAAGATTTAGTTAAAAAATACATTTCAGTATCTATCTATCATTCTCTATATCTCTTCATCTCCACCCTCCCTCTATATCTCTCTCATCCTCTCTATCTCTCTATCTCTCTATCTTTCTTCATATTTATCTCTCCCTCTAACTCTCTCTATCTATTTATCCCCCTCTTCCTCTCTTCCCTTTATCTCTAAACATGACTCCCTCTAGATCTATCCATTCATCTCTCTTCCTCTCCCTCTCCCTCTCTCTCCCTCTTTCTCTTCATAGACCTTTATTCTAATTATTCATATCTCTATCTCTATCTATCTCTATATCTCCCTCTCCTCTTCCTAAACCTTTATAACTAATTATATTTTTCCTCTCTATCTCTATCTCTCTAATTAGCTTTACCTTCCTCCATCCTTCTCCTTCTCTCTATATATTAGTTCTTATCTCTATTATTATCTCTCTCTCTCTCTCGTTAAATATATATATATATATATCCCTCTCCTCCTTTCCATATCCCTTTCCTTATCCTTCTCACTCTCTATCTCTATCTCTATCTTCCTCTCCATCTCTATATCCTTGCCTTTCTCTCCCTCTTCCCCCCTTTCTCTCTCTCGCTTTCTATCCCTATCTCTTCCTTGTCTCCCTCTTTACCTATTGTAAGAATATCATGAGCCTATTGATAATGAAACCTGATTATCTCTCTGATTCAAAGGTTTTGTTTCAATCATCTTTATATTCTTCTAAGGGGATGGTGATCCCACAATAGTGGTTTACAATTTTTGGGCAAACTGGACATTGCAATTATTATTTTTAACTAAATCTTCACTTTCGGGCTCTTGTAGCGGCTAAACTGTGAGAAATTTGAAAATGATGCAAACTAGAGTCTCATCACATTTTGTCTGTAGATTCTAAAAATATTTTTTTCTAAATTTTTGGAATCAGATTACACTTTGTTTTCCATCTCCCACAAAAACTGGTTTTTTTCAAAAAACAACATTTTTAAAAAGTGACGCTCACCGTATACAACATAACTTTTTTTGTATGAAGAATAAAATTCTATTTTTTTTGAATTTAGATTTGTAACTATGATATCTAGCACTTTCATTTTGGTCTGATAGTTTTTTATTGAATATTTTTTCCTTAATCAAGTTTTAAAGTCAAACCAATTGCAATTCAAACATAGGCAGACTGTATACAACATAACTTTTTCTGTATGAATCGAAATTCAATTTTTTTTTTTAATGGATCAAGGACATTAATACCCAGCCTCAACATATTTTTAAAAAAAATATTTTGATAATCTACTATTTTTTCACATGTGCAGACCAGATATTTTTATTTTCAGTGAAAAACCTATCTTTAATAAAACTAAAAAATAAAATACATAATAAAAGAAACTCATATTAAAATTATATTTGACGGATAGCTCATTCCGAGGAATATCATTATCTAGTTGGGTTTCTGAAGTTTTCTACATTTTCATTTTCAAATTGAGCTTCAAACGACAATTTTTTACAAAAAAAATCAAATTTTTGAGGAGATAGGGGAAAAAGGGTGTCCGGCCGAACCTAGGTTCTCTCGAACCACTTTAAAATAATGTGTTAAATTTAGGGGTTCCAAGAAAATGATAGGGTTTTTTTTTTAAATCCCTATTAAGGGGGTTCGACCAAACCCTAGTTCGCTCAAACCCCTTTATTTTAATATTTCCGCTCACATGTCAATGGGGTTCGAGCGAACATATTGTTCGGTCGAACCCTATGGTTCGACCAAACCATGTTAAAGGTTCGGTCGAACAATTTGGTTCGGTCGAACAATTTGGTTCGGCCGAACCCCTTCACTTTGTGTAGAGGGAAAAAATGACTTTTCCCTTCCTCCACAAAAGTGTTCACCACTTATGTGGGTTCACCCAAATGCATAGTAGCTTTGACTTTTGTTTCAAAAAAATTGGGAATTCTAAGTGGAGGCATAGTTACTTTGAAGCTATCACTTCTCCTATGAGACCTTTGTTGCACAAAAAACATAATTTTCTAATTGTCCTACCAATTGACCTCATGAGTTGCACAAATGTATGCAAATAGAGAATTTTTTTCTTAAATGACCTTCCACACCTCTTTGGTGTACCCATTGCACACCAAGGTGTGATTGCTAGTAAATATATTATTTAATGTGCTGAAAGAGTTTATACATATACTTAGTAAAATAACTAAAGACAACTAAAATGATAAAACAATTAAGCACTTCTCAAAGTCCATTGCATATGAGACAACAAGATAAAATAAATTAATAAAAAAATAATAAATATTATATATATATTGTGTAATGTAAATATATATTTGATTTTTTAAAATATAAATTTAATATAAAATTATAAGAAAATTGTAATCAAAATTAATTTATAATCAAAATGTGATAGTATTTTATCTTTAATTTTTTTTGTATTTTTTCTATATATGTACTTTCTTGTGGGAAACATGTTGGTTGTGAATTCCAATCATCACCATTTCAACTTCTCCTTCTAATGAATCTTACTTGTCTTGAGGAGAACTTATAAATATGCATCTCAATCACTTAGATAAATAGATTAAAACCTTGTAATTTTTTACAACTACTTTAATAAAAGAGTTGCCCTACTTTTCTTGTGGATGTAGCCATTTTGGTGAACCATGTAAGTTGGTGTCATTATTTTGTTTGATTAATTGTTGTTCTATTTTGGATTTCAATTTTGTATAATTTGATATTAATCTACACTCATAACTCAACAAGTGGTATTAGAGCTGAGGCAAATTAAGAAGAGATGAAGGAAGAAAAAATTGAAAAGTTTTTGGGCCAAAACTTTGGCATGTGGAAATTGCAAATGGAAGTGTTGCTGATTCAAAAAGAGATCACACTAACATTAGAGGAAAAATCCAAGAAATATGCCACTATGTCTGATGAGGATTGAAACATATTCGACAAGAAATCAAAGGAAACCATTATCCTTTCTCTCTCGAGCAATGTGAAATCTTCAATGTTGCAATAGAGAAGATAGTGAAGGGTTTATTGGATTGATTGTTTGGCATGTATGAGAGGGCTTCTGTAACACCTCTCCAACCTTAGCCTGGGTAAGATGGTATTTTAATTTTGATTTAGCATTCTATATGTTATCATATTGAGATTAGACAGTGATGATTATCATGATTAGTTATTATATTGGATGATATGCTTATATAATGTTATCATTGTTTTTTATGATTAGGGATAAGAAAGGGATGTTGTTGTAACACTCGTATCTGAGAGGCTTACGATATCATGACCCTCTTCCTGATGTTTGATGTGTTTCAGCTATATGATATGTATTACATGTACATGTACTTTGACATGTAATTGGAGTGATGTAGGTACTGAGTATCGACTCCGCTTGGATTCACAGGCCTGAGCGTACTCTTATTCCCCAATGGTGGTAACTGGAGGTAGTCATATAGGCCAAAAGTCCCCTACCCTAGCTCACTGTATCTTATTAATGCAGTGTTTTTGAGTTGATGCCATACCATCCGGTTACCTAACGGTAATGTCTGGAGCACCCTTCGGACATATGCGGTTTTCTGGTGTGCCTTATTGAGGTATTTTGTCTTGGTTCTGTAATCATTTTTGTGGTTATATTTATATTTAATTGGTTGTCGGTGTCTTGATGTGGTTTCTTTGTGTGGATGCTAAAATCTACAAATGAGACTTAAACAATTTCATGTTGCACACAAAAGTTAGTTTAAATCAGCAAATTTAAACATCCCTATGAAATATAGAATCATGTTAAACAAATGCAATTAATAAGAACAATAAAAAAACATGAATCATTCCTATCCCATAGTGGATTGGTGCTCTTTGAGTATGTGAAAGAGCCCTTTCCCAATCCTTGATAAGCTTAGTGATATGATAGACAATGAGATGCTAAGTGATCTCAAGTTGCCTAAAATGATAGTGCTCAAATTATAGATTATAGATAATGAAGAACAAGATTGATTCTCAAGTGAAGAGAATGACCTTCCATGAAAATGTGTTGTGTTGTTTGAAGGAGAGAAGCCTTCAACTTATAGTTGAACTTGAAGAGAGGAGAGGCCAAATTGATGAATGTGGGATCATTCATGGGCCAATGACAAGATGCCACTTGTCAAGGTGTGAGAGGGTGAGGAATGTGCAAGTCTTGGCCAATGTGCCAATTTGAAATTCAAATTTGGATGAAATGACATGTTTAGGGGGGATGAAAGGTGCAATAAATGCCATGTTTGACTTGTGCAAATAGCATTTAAAACCTTGTTGGAAGGGACAAGTCCCTTTTGGGGGGAAGATTCAAATTGGAAGAATATTCCATTTTGATGCCATTTTGATGCCATTTTGAATGTAATTAGAAGAATTAATAAATCAAAGAAATGATTTATTGGTGCAAGTGGGTGGGTTAGTTAAGAGTTTGGATTTGACTCTAGTTGAGTCAAAAGCTAGAGAATGATAATTAATTTAGATTAATTAAATTAGGGGATTTTAGGGATTTGACATTTGATTAAATCAGTTTGATTTATTAAATCAAATGAGAAGAACATAAGGATTAAATAATTTAATTTATTTAATGAACCTTAGGAAATTAATCAATAAATTGTTTTAATTGATCAATAGCAGAAATGAATGTTAATTTTTATGATGCATGATTGTTATTTTTGCATGTCTACATTTTGCCCCTCTTTGAAGCAATGTACTCATTGCATTGGTTCAAAGAATGATGCCGCTGACATCGAAATTAAAAAAATTCAGATTTTTCGGATGCCCCAGCGAAAATAAGTACGTTAGTACATTGCCCCCTCGAGAGATCGAGCAAAAAGATACAATTTGAGGTAGATCTCGCGAAAAAGAGGTTAAAATGAATGTATGGATGGTGATGACTATATAATCTATATGATAATGATGATGTAAATGAGATGTTATAATTATGTAAGATGCATGATGGATGTAAGATGGATGCATGCTGGATGTATGATGGATGCATTGTTAGTGTGAAAGAAGGTAGAAGAATGAGAGGGATCAACCCTTAAATTCGAGAAGATGAAGAAGTCCAACAAGTCCCCTAGTCATCGAGACTTTATTGGATATGATGATGAATGATGATGATGTATTGCTTATCCAAGGATGGGAAAAGAGCATACCTTTCTTTATGTTTGATAATACATATAGGTGCGATGCATCAAGGTATTAAGAACCAGGATGGCGTGGTGCCTAGTGTGATGGACTTTGACTCATCAAACAGATAGGAGTACTCTTGTTCACACTTGACAAACATAACCTTATTCAGAATGCAGTTCAGATATCATAAACATCTTAGACCAAAAAATAACAAGTCAAGCCTTATTACGTGGTCAACAAGACACTTAAAACATCTTTCCTACAAACAAACAAAGTACGCCTGACGAAGTTATTTTACAAGAATATCCAACAAGCACAGCAGATAAAAAGATAATGATCATTGCCCCATTCCTTTCTCTCTAAACCTGTTTTGTTTAGGCATCATTGAGAGGTCCTTGGAATGAGCGCAAAATAAGATAAGTCTAAAAGACCAAGATAAAATAAACAAACAAGCTGATGTTCATCGTACCGCTAGCCAAAGCTAAACTATTGTGGGGTACCTGATGCTTATGTCCATCGTGGGAAAGGTTCATCCTAGGACATGTAGTGATCAAGGTTTTGGTGGGACTAATTGGGTGATAAGCTATTGATACTCCGAGTTGACCAACTTGCTTGCTTACTACTCTATACTTAAGACTTTGATGATTAAGGTGTTCACTTTCGAACCTGCTAGACTTGCTTCTGACTAACTCACCAAAGGGTGAAAGCGACGATTGATTTATTATGAGTGATGAAAATCACGGGTGAAATCAAGATGAAACTGGTGCACCATTTTGGGTTTTTTCAAATGTTTTGAGGCTGTTTTTAGAATTTTGAGATGTTTTACAAATTTTTTTGGTATTTTCACATTTTTCAATGTTTTTGAATTTTGTGTCTCGGGGGCTGATCAAGGATGGCATTGCCTATGTTTAAGCTTAGAGACGGCGTAGTTCGGACGACAAACCTAACTCAATGAAAAGATAGATGGGCAAATGGATTGCCAATGCGACGGATGCCTGAAAGACTGACCTAAATGTAACAAAGATAAGCAAACGAATTCCATTGCGACAGATGCCGAAAGGATGGGCAAACGAATGCCAATGCGACGGACGCATAAAGAATGACCTAAATGTAAAAAAGATAAGCAAATGAATGCCATTGCGACGGATGCCTAAAGGATGGGCAAATGGATGCCAATGCGACAGATGCATAAATAATGATTTAAATGTAAAAAAGATAAGCAAACGAATGCCATTGCGATGGACGCCTAAAGGATGGGCAAACGGATGCCAATGCGACAGACGCATAAAGAATGACCTAAATGTAAAAAAGATAAGCAAACGAATGCCATTGCAAAAGATGCCTAAAGGATGGGCAAATGAATGCCAATGCGATGGATGCATAAAGAATGACCTAAATGAAAAAAAGATAAGCAAACGAATGCCATTACGACAGACGCCTAAAGGATGGGCAAACGAATGCCAATGCGATGGATGCATAAAGAATGACCTAAATGTAAAAAAGATAAGCAAACAAATGCCATTGCGATGGATGCCTAAAGGATGGGAAAATGGATGCCAATGCGACAGACACATAAAGAATGACTTAAATGTAAAAAAAGATAAGCAAACGAATGCCATTGCGACGGACGCCTAAAGGATGGGCAAACGAATACCAATGCGACGGACGCATAAAGAATGACCTAAATTCTCGGGGGATGATCAAACATCAACCTTGCCTACATTCAAGCTCAAAGACAACGTAGTTCGACAAGGTGGAAGACTGACAAGACGAAATGATGAATTTTGAAGATTTTCCAATATTTTGACATGTTTTTGGATTTTTTGAATGATTTGGATGTTTTTGGATTTTTGAATGAGTTTTTTTTTTTTTTAATGTTTTTGGATTTTCTGATGATTTTGAAAATTTAGATATGGATACGTGATGATATCAATGCTCTGTTTTGGGATTTTGTTGAAAATCAAGCTTAAGGTTAATCAATCGGATTGAAGGATTGATGGTTTGACTAAGTGTGTTAAGTCAAACAAAAGTGATAATGCACTTGTAAATTCTAGGAAGTTGTGTTATCCCAGAGTAAACTCGTACACAAGATGATAGTTTGACTAAGTGTGTTAAGTCAAACGAGGTGGTTTTGGATTCGATAATTTGGCTAAGTGTGTTAAGCCAAACAGAGTGATGATAATGAACTTGTAAACCCAAGGAAGTTGTGTTATCCTAGAGTAAACTCGTGCACAAGATGATAGTTTGGCTAAGTGTGTTAAGTCAAACAAGGTGATAATTGATTGGATTTGATTGATCAAGGTTGATGAAGCTTGATTTGGAACAAAATTAGCTTTGATGATTTTGATGTGATGTTGAATGTGTGCATTAGATGCGACTGATATGAATTGTTCAGATTGATGTTCCATGAAAGATAAAGCTTGATTAGGAATGTCGTCATGCTGTCAAAATATGCCATGGGCTAGTGATTTGGATTTTGGCTCATAAATGATTTGACCAAGTTGATTTCATGTTTTCCAATGCTAGGATCTCCACATAAGTTGGAGGATATAGATCAAGATTTATTCACAAAGCAAGATGTAATTATCTACCCCTAGTGTCTAGCAATGTATGGAATGCCATGGGTGGATTCTTGGATAGATGGATGGGTATGGTAAGCATGCAAAGGATGCCAAGGATTATCTTGTGACAAGATAAGGTGTTCAAATAGAGGAACGCTCATTCGAATAATGCTTCAAGGCTCATATAGCATTGGGTAGGATAGGATCAATGAAAATGACCCATGTCAAGATTTTTACCATAAGCAAGCGTAAAGTGTGCACCAAAATTTTCCAAGATCAAGATAACTTGGAGTTGGATGCAGATGGATAAAAATGGGTTGGATAAATGGTTCATGGATGAATGAATGATATGGATGGAATGTGGCCTTTATTATGGATGCGATAAGATGCTTTCTCCTGAACTAGCGCACGTAGATGCTCGATTCTACACATGACGCCTGTTTGCCAGGTTTTCATCATGGTACTTGTCCAAAGCGCCACCGAAATGGTTTTCGCTAGAGGACGATTTTTTTCTTTACTGTTTTCAATCCTTTTTCTGATTTTTTTGGATTTTTATATTTTTATGATTTTTTTTGTTGTCACCAAGATGCCTGTTTGCCAAGTTTTCATCAAGGTGACCATTTTTTCAGGACATTTTTTTTTTTTTGATATTTTCTGAGAGATTTTAAGCTGATGCTGAACCACCTGGTGGTGCTGATGTTGATGCTTCTGTCATAACGTGCCATCGGTATCCTGCTTGAAGAAGTTGCTTTGCCAAGATACGTGCACTTGAATGCAACTTTTGAGAAATTTGTCTGCTTTGCTGATACCGGAGTTAACTTTGTCTTTGTGCGCACATCGCGATAGAGTGCCTTCTGAATCCTTATGATGAAGGGTCACTGCCAACACATGGTCAATGTGAGAATTGGATATCATGCATGGAGGCGTGGATGGAGTGTGTTTAGGAGTAAAAGATGGATTGGTTGATAGTTTGGAACCTTTGACTCTCCAAACTTGGGAAGATGAGCAATAATGGGTGGATATGGAAGTGTATATGGAATTAGGACCAACTGCTTGATACACTTTGTATGTTGCTTGAGAAGCTTTATTTTGCTTTTGTGGAAATCTTTGATGGATACTTGCCCCATTTTTATTTTGCCCCATAGTTTCTTTGACTGATGGAGTTTGATAGGGATAGTCATTCTTTGTATTCTTTGGTATCCACTTGTATTTTATTTTTCCTTCGTGCTTCGTCCTTTGATTCAAATCTTTCTTTTGATGTTGGTCCCAATTTGTGGATGGGGTGATAGGTGGATGAAGATTCGTGATGTGGCGGGTTGTAGTATTGGCATTGGTTTCATCATAAGGATTCTTCGTGCTCCCTATGTTGATGTTTGCTCGAGACGAAGTTGCCCCCAGTATGGTGATAGTATTACTGATATGTTGAGATCCCTTGATTGTTGAATAACCAAGGCCTTGATGCTTAGGATTTCCAAAAATCTGCACTGGTTCTAGGATACCCTGTTCATGTAGGCCTAATCCTCTGCCTTGATAATTCATCTGCTGAAAAAACTTATTTGCAATAGGATATGATTTACCTTGGAAACAAGGTGTTTCTCCTTCTCTGCTCTGTGGCGGATCTTCAAATGTCATAGCTCTTTCATTGATAAGATGATTTTCCCTTACAAAGGTGAGTGATCCAACTTTATAAGTGATAGATCCTCCATATGTGGGATGAATGCTGATTGATATCTTTGGCTTGATCTTGTGACATATCAGATTGTAGTGCTTCTTCAAGAAGTGTTGATGCTTCGCTGTCTACACAAAAGTCTTCCTCATGACTCACTTCATAGGATGTTTCTGATTCATGACTTATGTACAAGCCTTCTTCATGATCCATTTCTGATATGTCTCTGCATTTCTCTACATCTTGATCATGTGTACAAATTTTAAGAGTAGGAGACTCTTGTTCCTTAGTAAGAGTATGAGAGTCTTGTTTTGAATGAAGATCATCTACAGGTCCATCCAAAGAAAGCATCTCATGGGTAGATGGAAGAGTATGTGCTATGCAGATATGGTCATCATTTGCAACATCTTGTATAGATAGGAGAGTGTCCATTATATCATTGTAGTAGCTTGGAGATACAAATTCTCGATCTTGAGTGATTTCGGAATTGCTTTCAACATGCTTTGGATCAAATTCTTGACATGGGTCAATTTCAAAGAATGGATTTCTTTCTTGGATATCTTCATTAGGCATAGGAATATTCTCAAATTTCATGAGGTCAAAGGATGGCCATATGTTTTGGAGAGGATCATTGCTAGACCTTGGTGAAAGATGTTGATCATGCTTTGGAACAAATTCTTGAGATATGTCTTCTAACTCATTAGGTGATGTAGAGACATTTTCAACATTATCATTGGTCAAAGAATCTTGATCATCATTTTGAATGATTTTGATGGGAATCCATTGCAAGCTTTGTTGTGGGAGTAAGGCTTGCATTTTCTACTGAGCCAACAACGCTTGTTGTTCGTCATGTTGTTTTTGTGCCAACAAAGATTTTTGTTGGGCTCTTTGTTGTGCTACTTCTTCTTGGATTGCTTGCAATAGTGCCCAGAATTCTGCTTGCGCTTGTGCTTGTTGGGCTACTTGAGCCGCTTGTGCTTGCTAAGCAACTAGTTGTGTAGCTTGTTGGGCTTGGAGTGCCTTTTTACGGGAAGCTTCTTGAGCGGTTTGCAATATGATGGAGAATGAATTGGTCGTGTTGTATTTTGGCGGTGGTGGTGGTGGTGGTGCAATGGGAATGCTGTTGATTGTTGGGATTGCTTGGATGGTTGCCAAATGTTGTTGAGATATCAATGGCAAAATAGGATGAATTGGTATGATGTTTTGATTTGGCATTATAGGTTGAATTTGAACATTTTTGTGGTTGAGAATCATACTGCCTTGATCTAGGTAACTTTGATTTTGCATGTTGTTACCTTGGCTTGAATCAACATATGGAGTTGCCAATATATTGCTAGGATTTTGAACAACATTAGGGGGATTTGCAAGCATATCTACCCCAAAATTTACCAAGTGTGGATTTGAAATAGTCATGTTTGGTAAAGTTGTACTTGGCATGTATGGATTTGGTGGGATAATGTTGTTTGGAAAACTCATGCATTGAGCATTTGGTTGATAGATTTGCAGATTTGGACTTGGATTTAAATCTATCCTTGGGAAAGGTGTTCCAAACTTTGGATTGGGTATGCTCATATTTGTTGTACCATTGATGTTTGTATGAGATAATGCTCCCATGTATGCTTTGTACAAGCTTTGAAAATCAAATGGTATTGCAAGGCTTGGATAGTTTAGTTGATCTGGGTTACTCATGATGGATGGATCAAATTTATATTCCATGTCCCTCTTGTGTTGAGATCAAGTTTGAACCATAAAATGAAGATCAATTTTCAAGAATGTAAGAGATGAACCTCTAATCCTTTAGATTGATCTAAACCTTAGGTTCAAAGAAGTGAAGAACTAGGAAATTTGAAGGATCAAAGTGATAACGAGGATGAGATAAACGAAAGATGAGTGATATGGATGAATGGAACTCATAAAGAAACTTTGAAAGAAATGCTAAAACTTTTAGAACTTGATTTGATTGATTCGTGATTGGATTGATGGATTGACTAGGTGTGTTAAGTGAAACAAAATGTGATGAATGTAATCATAAAACTCTTGGAAGTTGTGTTATCCAAGAGTGAACTCCTACAAGATGATAGTTTGACTAAATGCATCAAGTCAAATCTGATGATGATTTGATAATTTGGCTAGTTGTGTTAAGCCAAACAAGATGATACTCGTAAACCCTAGGAAGTTGTATTATCCAAGATAGAACTTGTGTATAAGATGATTATTTGACTAGATGTGTTAAGTCAAACAAAGAGGTTTTGATTTCACCTAAAAGTTTAGCATAAAAGATGTTTACAAAGTTTCCAAGAGTTGTTGGTGAGGTGACTTTTGACTAATTTAATGGTTGAGAGATGGATGAAAGTGATTGAATTTGATCCTAGACTTGACCTAGAATAACACTTCTGCTTACAAGACCTTGATGTTGAAGGACACGCTATATTTCCTATGAGAGGAAAGTAAACCTTTCAAACAATTCAGGGTCTCAAGACGCTCCTCACTAGCTTTCACACTAAGCTTTTGGAACTTTGGTTTTGGGATTTTGATCATGTTAGAAAACACATGTGTAATCAAATTTGTCTTTTATCTTGTCTTAGTGAATCCTTTTTACCAAAATCACTTGCTTGATTATGTTTTCAAACTAAATGTCTAATGTCCCGCTTTCTTCTTCATCCCACAAGGTCCATTATGTGGAAATCAAGGAAATTAGGGCAAAAGTCTCCTATGTTTATCCTTAGTGAAAACAAATGATGATAGAATTCGAGCACTTAGAAACCTCTAAGGATATGATCCCTAGGGAAAGTAAGAGTGCTTAAATTCGTCAAAGGTATTTGTTTCCTCCAAGGTGTTTGAAATTTGAGGCTCTTGTGAATGTTCATTTTTGAATGTTTTGAATCCAAGCAAAGTGTTTTTGATTCCAAGCACTTTTTACAACCCTAAGATGATGAGGCAATATCTTGTTGGGTTCCCACTTGGATAAATCCAGCTGCGCATATCTTGTGTGAATGGCTAAATGCTTGACCACACTGGCTCCCCTCCACGACACTCACTTATTCGGGTCAGCCAAGCATTAGTACCCATGAATCTCCCATGGCATACTTTCCATTTCCACAAAAAGACCGCATGTTACATGGGGCAGCTTCAAAGGACATGACCTTTTGCACCAACAAGATAGACAAGGTTTTGGCCAATTTCTAAACAAGGGGTTCTAATTCGGGCATTCCATTCATGGGGGATTATCCAACGTCGGTGAGAGTCCATTGCTGTCCATCTCATCAGAATAATCCTCGTGATATTGGCCTTTGTTCCAATATCCACACTTATATACTGGTTGGAAGTCGCTTGGCTTTAGCGTGTTCCCAGTTGGGTCATTCCCTTGGGTGAGTACTTTTTCCCACAAGGTAGGCCCTCTAAGATAAACAATAGCGAGCTAACATATCCCGTCATTCACACAACCTTTGTTGAAAAACAAAGGGGAGAACCTCCGCAATATATCGTGCTCACACTCGCATGTTTTGTTCAATTTTAAAATGCCCAAATTGAAGTGTGGAGGCAATATTTTTGACAACTTAACATCACCAAAATGCTTTTGATTCTCAAGATCACTGTGAAGCGCGAGAGAAGCGCATATGCATTTTAAATGATGTTAGTTTGTGAAAAATATTGCAAAACATGGAAACACTTGTTTATTTTAAGTCCCAAAAGCAGTGATGAGTTCATTTTAAAAGCACCAATTGAAATGTGAAGTTTGCCTTGTTCAATTTTAAGTCCAAATTGAAATCTAGTAAATGTTTCTAAGTTCAATTTTAGCCAAATTGAAGAAATCAAGTCAATGGTTAATTTTAAACCCAAAAGGAAATGTGAGTTTGTCTAAAAGCAGGAAATGAATACTCTGGATTATTACAACGAGCATTAAAAAATGCTTTAGCTAAGTTCAAATTTGGTGCTCAATCCTTTAATTCAAATTTTCTTCATAAATGGTTCCTGGTGCTTCAATGTTGCACGTCTCTTATGCAAATGAAATCGCTCCCCCTACAAAATAAAAAGATAAATCATGTGAAGACCAAGTTATCTCATTTTTTTATTTCTTTGTAAGCATGATTTCAAATGAAAAGATTAATGATTTTGGACTTAATAGATGAAGCATTAATAAAACAAATCTTAATCTGAAATAGACAATTTGCCAACAAAGCTCAAAATCTCCCTTGCTAAAATAAAAAGTTTAATGTGGATAGATAAAGATTTAAATGCAATTTAACTAAGATTTGAAATCTCATTCACTCAACCCACAAAAAGTTATAAATAAGAAACACTGATCCACAAGGACACCTGCAAAACCATTAATAAGTGACCTCAATATATGAATGTAAATGACTTTCAAGAGATTGTGACAGCGATTCAAAATGTTGTTGGGCAGGCTAATGATAAGTTCTAAATGTCTAACAAGCTAGGACAAAAGATCTGCAAACATAATCTTCCAAGTTAGGATGCAATATCTGCAACACTTATCATTGAATTGACCCATGCAAGCACACCCGTAACCTACTGCTAATTTGTGATAGTGGGATATAGACTCTATTTAATAATAAAAAATGCTCAAGTCCATGCTTCTACAGGTGTAAAGTCTTCCCCTTATTTTGATGCAACCATATTTTCTTTAAGACACGATGGAAAATTCCATAGACAGAAATGGTGGAGTAAGATATTTCCTCAGCTAGCTCAAGTTATTAATACTTCAATGCCAATATTTATGCGAGCAGCTAGCAATTTGTTGCCTGGTCATCTCAATCTGCAAATGGTTGAATCTAAAAGATCTAAAAGATCTGCATAAGATATAGCGCCATTGAGCATTTAAGATAGTACTGAAACTTCAAAAAAAATTCTAACCAAAGCAATTGATAGGTGTGAAGACAGACTCCTCAAAAAATAAACAACGAATATAGGCATTCGGAAGCTTTCAAGTTTACTGCAGCTGACAGGTGTAAAACTGACCTCTAGAACCTTTGACCCATGTCCTCTCTACCTCTCCAATTTCGTGTTTAGACATTTGAAATCCTTCGCAGAAATAGTAATGAATGTGGTGGTTGCAATGAGGTCATAAATGAGACTCTAGAAAGCCTCATTTTGAATTTAAGCGCTAAGAACCAGGGCACAAGTGTGAAATATCCATCTGCTAGTCATTTTTCAAGCGACAGCAATTAATAGATCCATTGCAGAACAGGTGTATAGAGTCACTATAGGCCGGGCTGCAAGAGACTATGCCAGGCCAGCAGTTATTGTTTCGTATGTGACAAGGCTCTTTGTGTTGCTTTCGGCCTTCTGTTACACGGAGTTTTCCATCCCCATGCCTGTTGCTAGTGGAGGCCTCAGCTACCTTAGAACAACATTCAGTACATTAAGCTTTTTGGTAAACAATGCTATGGCTGGATTTGGTTTTGGGTACAGATCTGGGATTGTGTTCTTGGCCCCTTGCAGGTGAATTGGTAGTGTCTATGACTGGTGCAAATTTTCTAATGGAGAACGAACAAAGAATAGGTATCATACCCTTTATGGTGATGGTATTATCTAAGAATAGTGGCGTGGAGAGAGGGTTGCATGCCTGCGTTGGGGTGAATGTTGTGATAGTAGAAGCAACGAGGAGGTGGCGTAGTCTGGGCAGTGTAGTGAGGGATAGAGAGAAAGAGGGATGATAATCTGGCTTTGTTTTCTTAGATGCGCAAGCATGAGAATGAGCATAACAATGCACTTTTCCTCACCGATCACCCTAATGACTTGGAGTCATCCCTCATTGCTGTGACCAAATCCAATAGCTCACCAGTCTATAAAATGCCAAAATCACCAGTGAGGAAAACAATGTCAGATGACTTGCTAAATGTAGATGGAGGCAAAATAAATGACTATGATTGGCTTCTCACACCACTTGGGACCTCGGTGTTTCCCTCATTGGAAAAGGAGATGACCACCTATTACCTCCTACACTAGACATATGGAGTAAATGGGAATACAACCACAGAGATTTCCAGTGTTCGCTTTCTAATTTTGAAAATATGGTTTAAAACTGCGCCTTCACAGATAAACAATCTCAAAGTGGTGGACCATGTTATAACTGTCACAGCAGATGCAAAAGAGTAAAAAAAAAATCTTGATTTCCTATCTCAAGTCCATATTAAATGAAATCATATTGCTATCAAAAGTCAGAAAAGTAGAAATGTGCTCGTTGATGCAAATGAAAAGGTCAAAAAAGATCATATCTCCCACAAAAGAATGTGTCATCATCAATGTATGTATATAGATATGAACATAATGGAATGCTGATATAAAAGGTATTCATTCAAAATTGATCATAACATATCCTTGACAGCTGCAAGAATGATCGTATGTAGCACAGACATAAAGGAGATGAGTATGTTTCTGCTATACCAGAGAGAATGGCACAGAAAATATAACACCAATAATGCATATATTTATAATACAAAGTAGAAGATGTATTCTAGCATTATATCACACTCTACACCAAAGATTATCATGTTCATGAAAACACTCCGATCTACCTCATACAAACGTATGAGAACCTGTAACAAGATAAATTAATAAGACTTATATCAAGAAGACAAAAAAAAACAGATAAGAGACGCCCCTCCCTCTAGCGCCATTTTGTGGATGCTAAAATCTGCAAATGAGACTTAAACAATTTCATGTTGTTAGCACAAAAGTTAGTTTAAATCAGCAAATTTAAACATCCCTATGAAATATAGAATCATGTTAAACAAATGCAATTAATAAGAACAATGCAAAAACATGAATCATTCCTATCCCATAGTGGATTGGTGCTCTTTGAGTATGTGAAAGAGCCCTTTCCCAATCCTTGATAAGCTTAGTGATATGATAGACAATGAGATGCTAAGTGATCTCAAGTTGCCTAAAATGATAGTGCTCAAATTGTAGATTGTAGATAATGAAGAACAAGATTGATTCTCAAGTGAAGAGAATGACCTTGCATGAAAATGTGTTGTGTTGTTTGAAGGAGAGAAGCCTTCAACTTATAGTTGAACTTGAAGAGAGGAGAGGCCAAATTGATGAATGTGGGATCATTCATGGGCCAATGACAAGATGCCACTTGTCAAGGTGTGAGAGGGTGAGGAATGTGCAAGTCTTGGCCAATGTGCCAATTTGAAATTCAAATTTGGATGAAATGACATGTTTAGGGGGGATGAAAGGTGCAATAAATGCCATGTTTGTCTTGTGCAAATAGCATTTAAAACCTTGTTGGAATGGACAAGTTCCTTTTGGGGGGAAGATTCAAATTGGAAGAATATTCCATTTTAATGCCATTTTGAATGTAATTAGAAGAATTAATAAATCAAAGAAATGATTTATTGGTGCAAGTGGGTGGGTTAGTTAAGAGTTTGGATTTGACTCTAGTTGAGTCAAAAGCTAGAGAATGATAATTAATTTAGATTAATTAAATTAGGGGATTTTAGGGATTTGACATTTGATTAAATCAGTTTGATTTATTAAATCAAATGAGAAGAACATAAGGATTAAATAATTTGATTTATTTAATGAACCTTAGGAAATTTATCAATAAATTGCTTTAATTGATTAATAGAAGAAATGAATGTTAATTTGTATGATGCATGATTGTTATTTTTGCATGTCTACACTTTGAAATCTCTTCGTGATTTCATTTATGACTTTTTACAGTGTTTAATTGATGGGAGATTTGCAATGGTTTTATCCATGATATTTTAAATATATTTTTTTAAATGATTTTTATTGATCATTCAAGAGAATGATACATTTCGTTTGAAAATTTTAAACGATTTTATTAATTTATTTTGTGAGCCCTCATAATTTTATTTAAATATTTTGGGGCAGTCTTGTGCAATTTTAATTTTGCTTAATTTGTGACCTTAATTAATTATTTCTTTTGGGGGAGCTTTAATAGCTAGTTTTATCTAATGCTTTATTTTTTATTTTGCTTTGGTTTTGGAAAACATAAAAGGGAAAATAAAATTTTGTTTTGGCGAATCATTATCTTTTGGGAGAGAAGCAAATTTGTTGTTTTGGCATGGAGAAGAAAACCCCATGATTTGAGCAACTGAGGTTGGGAAGATTGTGAAGGTTTTTTGGGAAGAAATCCATGGGTGGTAGATTGTTGAAATCGACGCGCCATATCTTACTGCTTGTCTGGATTTGGAGCTGGATTGTGTCTTCTTCTTTTGCAATTCCACCATTTACATTTTGGAGCATATTGAGGTATTTTTATGTTGTTCTTCAATCTTATGTGACTGGTGATTTAAGCATACACTCAAGTTTCTTGTTTGCTGGTAATTTTCTAATTTGGGTTGTTTTTATTTCATGAAAATTGGAGGAACTCCTCTATGTCATTGTTGTATTGTTTGGGGTTTGAATGATGGTTGTTTTGAAATTTAATTTGCTGCTCATTACCCTCTTAATAAAAATGAATTTAAGGGGTGGATTCTATGTAGAAATGTCAAGATCTCAACTAGGTATTTGACAGATTTTATTTCTAGGCACTTTCATTTTTGGGTCAAATTGTGCCAACTTGTTAAAATATCGTTTTTCTTTGTTGATCATTACTCTCTTGATAAAAAGGAATTTAAGGGGTGGATTCTATGTAGAAATGTCAAGATCCCAATTGGATCTTTGACAGATTTTAATTCTGGGCACTTTCATTTTTGCCCAAATTTATGCCTACTTGTAAAATTACGTTTTTCATTGTTGCTATTTTACTGCCTATTAAAAATGTAAAATAATTTTGGATTTCATGCAGAAACGTCAAATTATGAACTGGGTCTTTGTTCGATTCGAATTCTGGGCACTTTTATTTTTGTATGTATTTTTTTACCCAATTTGTCAAAATGATCTTTCTCAAAACAACGCCTCGTTTTCGATTCTAAAATAAAAATATAAGGTGTATCCCAATTTGAAACATTGAAATCTGAACTAGGTCAAGCTTGGAATTTTTAATTCGAGCACTTTGATTTTTCATGAAAACTCTATGCCTCCATTTCCTTATGGTTTTTAGCTGTTCAGTGGTTTCTTTTACAGCAATATTAGTTTGGATGTTTAAATGGTTTTCAATGATGGTTTTAATGGATTTTTCCTTGTTTCATATTTGCTTTGGGTCCCTCGTTGGTTCAACGAGATGAAGTAAACCAATGTAAGAAAATGAGTCCTCGTGCATGGCCTTGAGCACTTGTAAAAGCTAAGGATGCATTCGAGATGGCCTATCCATCTGCAGGACGTTGAGTTATCCGCCTATAGGGTGTTGATCTAGGCATGATTGAGTTCCTTGTCTATATGAAGGGTGTATTTGACTTTGTGTGGTGCCATCCCTTTGAGCACACATGGTGACACTCCATCTGATTTGCACTCTGGTATCTTGTAGTCATGAGTAGTACCCGACATCTATTGTATGAGCATCTTCATGTTGTGTCATTCGCCTCATGCTTAGTATTTTGGTTGCTCCATGTCTGATGTGAGTGTTGGTCTTATGTTACCCCTGTCTTGTTTCTTTTCTTGGGCCTTGTGACTACCTCTGAGCATGGTGGGGTGGTCTCTCTGGAGTCCACATGGTAGGGAGGCGTTGCCACTGCCATTGGAGACCGGCATACAGATTTTGGAGCACCATTTGGATTTGATCTATCCCATGTACTTGATTTATCATATTGCACTCATGTACATGCCTTTGTGTATTTATCTTATCTGGGGTTGTATCTTGTTCATGGAATTTCTATTGTATCCATTCTTGTTCCTTTATGCACATTGTACTCTCTTGAGAGAGAATGTAATCATAAAATAAATGAGAAGAAATGTGATGTTTTATATATTGTTTATGGGTTCCGGTGTTGGTATCGGAATCCCTTGTATTATGATGTTTATTATTGGCTTTATTTCCCTAATTTTTATACAAAACTAGAACTACATATGTGTATCTCATTTACATTTAATTCTGCTTAAGTTTCGGAGTAGCAATGCCTTCCGATGTTGTCTTGTGAGTTGCATCACAAGTTCTGGAGCACTAGCGCCTTTTGTTGGTTGTCTCTGTGTAGAAACAAAGTTTCAGAGCATTGGGCTCTAGACTAGTAAGTTCTGGAGCATCGGGCTCCAGAACTGCAAGTTCCAGAGCAACAGCTTCTGGAGCAGAGCAGCAAGTTCTGGAGCAAATCTCTGGAGCTATCATTTTTGCCCCTGTTTGGATTTTCTCTAGAGGGTGGTTTAGCCCTCTCCTTGAAGTTGTACTTTAGGTCATATTTGACATGTTTGTTGTTGTTTTATCGAGTTGGCAATTACTTTATGTGTATGTTATTCTTTATGTTTAAAAAAAAATTATCTTGTACTCTTTTGGCTCTTACCCTTTTGGGTTGCGTAGCGGGATGTTACAACTTCCATATGTAATAAAGTCTTCTTAATAAATAAATTGTTCAACTTGAAGATGAAATAAGGTAGCAACATTTTCAACCACTCAAATGATTTTAATACTTTAATCAACCAATTCATTTATTGTCAATATTAAATTTGAAGATGTAATCAAAGCCATATTGATATTGTGTTATCTTCCCAATAATTAGGAAGGTGTTTTGATGGTAGTTCATAACTCAATATCCAAAAATAAAGGATCCAACATAAAAGGGAAAGTGTTGAACCTTGATGATGTGGCTGAAATTATTCTCAACAAAGACATGAGAAGAAAACATCAAAGTACTTAATTTGAAGAGTTTTCTATTTTATAAAATAGGGGGATATCCCAAGAATAGGGAATACATAATATAATAAAAGAGTATCTAAATCTCACAAGATATCTAAATCTAGGGACATAAATACAAGTTATTTGTTTTATGGCAAGGAAGGCCACATAAAGAGGAATTTTTGGTCATTCAAGAAGGTAGAGAGTTTATCAAAATAAAATGAGGTAAATGCAACATATGAAGAGGATGTAGATGCATGATTTTTATCTACAAGTGAAACTAAAATTGATGTGTGGGGTTGGATTCTAATGCTTCTGTAGACATGCAAAAATAACAATCATGCATCATACAAATTAACATTCATTTCTTCTATTAATCAATTAAAATATTTATTGATTAATTTCCTAAGGTTCATTAAATAAATCAAATTATTTAATCCTTATGTTCTTCTCATTTTATTTAATAAATCAAACTGATTTAATCAAATGTCAAATCCCTAAAATCCCCTAAGTTAATTAATCTAAATTAATTAACTTCTAATCATAATTATCATTCTCTAGCTTTTGACTCAACTAGAGTAAAATCTAAACTCCTAACTAACCCACCTACTTGCACCAATAAATCAATTTATTTGATTTATTAAAAAGACTTATTTTCCGTCAATAACTCTCATCTTTGACTTTTTTGGACAAAGATTATTCCCCCCAAAACCCTCAACAACATGCATTTATTGACATTTTTCAAATTTGAATGGGCACATTGGCCAAAACTTGCATAAGCTTTGACCAATCCCATTATGACAAGTGTCTCTATCCTATTGGATGGGATTTAGTCCCACATTGCCTAATTTTGGCCTCTCTTCTATCAACTTCTCCTATAAATGCAAGCCATTTTCTCTCATTTCAATAACACATTTTGAATGCATCTAAACTATAGGAAACTTGAGCTCATAGCAACTCATTGTCTATTTCACTTGGCTTAGAAAGGGATTAGGAAAGGGCTCTCTCACATCTTCATGGAGGGCACCAATCCACCATAGAATAGGTTGTATTTCATTTTCTCCATTGCATGTTTGTCTTAGTTTTATCATTTTGTTTGGAGTCAATGATGTATGTTATTCTATGAGGATGGCTAAATCTATACAATCCATGTATAATATTTTGGCATCCTACAAATGGTGCTAGAAGGAGGGCAGCAACCTCCGTTTTCAGTAAATTACGTAACATAGTTTTCTTGTTTTTGCTGACAAACTATAGCCAAAGACTTTTTTTTGCTTTATCTCATTGCTTGAAAGTATTGATCTAATACATATTATGTTTGTATTTGGTCTGATTTCATGTCTTAATATTAGAAAAATGACTAATGGCACACAAATGTCATAGGCTATTAATAACAAATCTGTCTGGCTAGACGTATCTGGAGAAATGAATGGTTGTTTAGTTGTATCTAATATTTCATTTGTAAATAAAACAGAGATGCCTCTAATTTATCATTGATATGTGTTGACCTTTTATGCTTATTCCATAACAATATTTCTTCCAATTCTCTATCGATTCTTTGTGCCTTTTCTGATGGAATGGATAGATAGGTGATGTCTGAACATGCTATTATATTGATGTTCTTTCTCTTTTATATATTACATGCTGTAATGAATCTTATCAAATGTCTTTTTTTTGCTTAAATGATATTAACAATACTGCATGTCACCTATGTTTACACCTACCACTAAGCTTGAATTTGATTTGTTCACCTGCCAGACACATGTTGATAAGTGAGATTTTGATCTAGTGCGGCTTTGTGCCTGTCAATTACATCTGCTTGAAATTTTCAGAGCATGTCAACAAATCCATTTTGTGCATATCCTATAATAGCTGCACCTCATTCTTTTTGGTACATTCTATCTAACAGTCCACGTACCTTATTCTTCTTTTGGTTACATATCTGTTAAGGCAATCTGAACAGGACATACTATAGCTTTATTCAGCGTGCTATTTCTTACAACGCGTGATTTCCTTTATCAGTGTTTTATTTTATCATACAAAAGAGTTGGTAGAATTAAATCTGTGTAGTATCTTGCGAATTACTCTATCAGAATTCTGATTAGTTTATTACTTCATTCTCTGGTGTTGGCAACCCATCTCATTTTAAACTGACAAGATACGTTATTTGTCTTTCACCATTCTTTTGGTTTCCCTGGCCCGAGCAGATTAAGGCGAGATCTATGACCAGAATATGTAATGATAAAGAAGTGCAAACAATCCGAAAAGAAGGAAATGAGGGCCCTTTTGATTGATTGACTAATTGATAGCAGATACAGATTGTTTTTTTTTGTGTTAGTACATTATGTAGATACAGATTGACTGATTAAGAGTAATGAATGTTGGTCGGCTTTGCAGACAAAACCAGGGGCCTATACTTTTTCTCTTACAGTCTGTATGACTTTGGTTCATGTTTTGCATTTATTATTAAGACTTTGGTTCACATTACGGATAGGACAAAGATACGTTGTGACTAGGCAAAATCATCCATTAATTAAAATTTGATGGAATCTATTAGGAAGACAATGTGCTTGTGTGGTTGCTTTGAATGTTTACCTAACCTCTATGTCATGCATGTCCTGCTATCATAAATCTTTGAGCCCGTTGACAAACTAGGAATGGGCTTTACCATGATGGTTCACATATGTACAAAAGGCTTGCCTAGGTGTTAAGATATCTACGGACACATTTTATTCACTGTTGTAAGTCTTTTGACTTTTATGACATCAAAAAAATGATAGATCATCTTCTAATTTTCTTGAGTCCTAGAGCTGTCTTGTTGCTTTTGGTATTGAAGTGCCTAATTCATCCTCACTTTTATGCAAAGACTGATTGTAATCACTGTTGCATTTGTGACTTCCAATATAGCCATAAGTGGCTGTCAAAACTTCCCTTTTAGAAAAGTTGCATCTCCTACAGTTCACAACTGAGTTGCTGATTTAAAAGCCTTTGTTTGATGTTAATGCCTGCAATGAGTTTTGTCGCCTTGAACTCAAGTTTCTTTGAGAACGTGCCATTAATGTCTTTTAACAACATTCTTTTGCCTATCCGCATTCATGGTGCTATCTTTTCTCACTACATGGAGTAAATGGAGATATTATAAACCAATTAGATGCATCCATTTTGGGGAGAACTCTTCCCTAGGTGTTGATTTCGATTAGTTGTAGTATGACAACTTAGGGTTCTGGTGCTCATAGGTAAATCTCCATACAATCTAGTGTCTCTGACATATTTTCTTACTACAGGTAACTCTTTAAGTCACTAACGTATAATCTTGAATGACAAAGCTTTATTTACTTCAGATTGTAATTTTGATTTAAAATGATCTTTATTGATGGCGATAACTTTGAGTATTTGGTATGTATTAGTCAAAGTATAGTGCCTCTGACATATTTATATTCTTGCAGGTAAGTCTCTGACATATGACCTTGAATGACAGCTTTATTTATTTCAAATTTTGATCTGATTTAAAAAAATGATCTCTATTAAAGGCAGCAATCGTGGGTATATGGTCTATAGTTTTTTACCTTTAAAGTGTTTAGACTATTGAAGTAACAATAATTGTCACTCCATAATGTTCATTTGGTGAATAATTTGTTTGACTCGAATCATGCATCATGGCTTCAATAAAACAAACTCTTAAATACAATTTCTTGGGATTCATCAAATGGGATTTTTTTTTTAGCTATAACCATTGTTTGTTTTTTAGAGACTTTGCATGATGGGTAATTTCTTCATGATAATGCATTACTACATTGATTTATTACAATAAATCTCATCTCTAAGAATTTTACTTTGTCATGTTTATAGGTTGAAACTAAAGGTACATGGATAAAGGTTGAAACATCAAGGTTGAAATCAAGGTGGACATTAAAAGACGAATATTTGAATTGAATGAAGATTGAAATTGGAGGTGTTGACATCAAGGTTGAAATTAAGGTGGACATTTGAAGACGAGTATCCGAATTGAACAAAGGAACAAGGTTGTGATCAAGCGAAAACGAAGACGAATATAGTGGACTTGGAGGTTTTCTTGCAAATAGAAACTTGAAAAGCATTTTTTAATGCTTGTTTGGAGCTTCCATTTACTACCCTTTTTTTCTGTTTTTAGCTAACTCACTTTTCAATTTGGGCTTAAAATCAATCAATGATGTGATCTTTTCAAAGTTGGTTAAAATTGAACCTTAGACATTTACTAGATTTCAATTTGGACTTAAAATTGAACAAGACAAACTTCACATTTCAATTGGTGCTTTTAAAACGAACTCATCATTGCTTTTGGGACTTAAAATGAACAAGTGTTTCCATGTTTTGCAATCTTTTTCACAAACTATAATCATTTAAAATGCGTATGCGCTTCTCTCATGCTTCATAGTGATCTTGAGAATCAAAAGCATTTTGGTGATGTTAAGTTGTCAAAAATATTGCCTCCACAATTCAATTTGGGCATTTTAAAATTGAACAAAACATGCGAGTGTGAGCATGATATATTGCGGAGGTTCTCCCCTTAGTTTTTCAACAAGGGTTGTGTGAACGATGGGATATGTTAGCTCGCTATTGTTTATCTTAGAGGGCCTGCCTTGTGGGAAAAAGTAATCACCCAAGGGAACGACCCAACTGGGAACACGCTAAAGCCAAGCGACTTCCAACTGGTATATAAGTGTGGATATTGGAACAAAGGCCAATATCATGAGGATTATTCTAATGAGATGGATAGCAATGGACTCTCGCCAACGTTGGATAATCCCCCATGAATAGAATGCCCGAATTAGAACCCCTTGTTTAAAAATTGGCCAAAACCTTGTCTATTGTTGGTGCAAAAGGTCATGTCCTTTGAAGCCACCCCACGTAACATGCAGTCTTGTTGTGGAAATGGAAAGTATGCCATGGGAGATTCATGGGTACTAATGCTTGGCTGACCCAAATAAGTGAGTGCCGTGGAGGGGAGCCAGTGTGGTCAAGCATTTAGCCATTCGCACAAGATATGCGCAGCTGGATTTATCCAAGTGGGAACCCAACAAGGTATTGTCTCATCAACCTAGGAGTGTGAAAGTGCTTGGAAAAAACACATTGCTTGATCTTGAAAACATTTGGAAAACAAACATACACAAAAACCTTGAAATTTCAAACACCTTGTGGGGAACAAATACCTATTGACGAACTTGCCCACTCTTGCTTTCCCTAGGAATCACATTCCTAGAGGTTTCTAAGTGTGCAAATTCTACCATCATTTGTTTCCAATAAGGATAAACATAAGGAACTTTTTCCCTATTTTCCTCAATTTCCACACAAAGGACCTTGTGGAATGAGAAAGAGAATGGGACACTAGACATATAGTTTGAAAACCTAAGCAAGCAAGTTTCTTGGATAAAAAGAACCTCATTTAACCAAGATAAAGAGACAAATTGGATTACACATGTGTTTTCTAACATGATTTCTTGCAAGATCAAAATCCCAAAGCCAAATTTCAAGAAGCTTAGTCTAAAAACTCGTGAGGAGCGTCATGACAGACTTTTCGAATTCAGGGAAAGATTGGTTTATAACTTTTACAGAAAAGCCTCAAGGAACAATCCAACATTATATGCATTTTATTATCAACAAAATCCCGAATTGTTTCAAAGGTTTGCATTTCTCCCATAGGAAGTCAAGCATGTTCTTCAACACCGAGGTTTCATAAAGAGAGAGTTGCATCTAGGTTAAGGTTCAAGATCAAAAGTTGTCATTCCCATTCATTCATCCAACAAATCAAAGTCTCATTTCATCATCAAACCTTTTGAGAACTCTAGAATCAAACATCACACTAAACTTAGAGGGCTAAATCAACATCATCATATCTTGGCTTAACACACTTAGCCAACATAGTCTCAAATCATTGAACAAATTTTCTTTGAGATAACACAACTTCTTAAAGTCTATTAGCTCTCCAAAACATTGGCATAACACACTTTGTCAATTCATCCACTTTGTGCAAGTTCCCTTAGGATAACACAACTTCCTAGGGAAAACAACTTCACAACCAATCTTGTTTGACTTAACGCATCTAGTCAAATTATCACAATCAAATCAAATCAAAAGCCCTTTCAAAGTTTAGCACATACATTCAAAAAGTTTTCCAAAGGTTTCATTCACTCATCCCATCCATTTTAACCCATCACCATCATCACCATCTTTGATCTTTTAGCTACCCTAGTTCTTCTCTTTTTGGACTTAAAGGATTAGGATCGAACAAATCCCTATTTTTATGGTCCAAACAAGATCTCAACACAAGAAGGACATGGAGAATATCAGAGAAATATCAGCTTCTATGGACATGAGTCATCTAAATATCAAAGTGAACCTAGCAGGATCAAGCAATCCCC
This sequence comes from Sequoiadendron giganteum, assembly GCA_007115665.2. Taxonomy (NCBI): domain Eukaryota; kingdom Viridiplantae; phylum Streptophyta; class Pinopsida; order Cupressales; family Cupressaceae; genus Sequoiadendron; species Sequoiadendron giganteum. Next base: position 191,100,484 of record CM021107.1, on the reverse strand, counting down.
CAAGCAACTCTCCCTTATCATCACAAAATCCTCAAGAGGAGATTCATCAAGAGGATGACCTAAATGAAGACATAGGGATGACACCAAAGGAAATCATGGAAATGATTCAAAATCCTAAAAACCATAAAATAGTTAGTGCTATGTTCAAATGCATAAATTCAATAGAAAGAGGAGGGGACATGCCCCCTCCCAATCTTAACACAAGCACTAGTGCAGTTGCATCCCCATTGTCAAACATCAATCAAGAAGTACCTTGCACCACCTCAATCATCACACCAACCTCCCCGATTGTGAACAAGGGGAGTGCCATGTTCCAAGAATTGCAAGAACACCGCCTTGTGGCTAATGAAGAAGTAATCATCACCCTTACATTTATTCCGGAAAACTCATTTCACCCTTACATCCCACTCACATTTTATAATCCCGTTGGTTCATCCTCTTTTCACACCACACCAGCTTATCAATTGAACATACCAACTCCCCCACTGCATGAGGAAGTTGGTTTGCTTGGAATGACAGAAGCCATCAATCCTTTCTCTTTCCAAAGTGGTGCATCATCCCTTCCCCCGCTTCCTTTCGCATCTGCATCACCTCCTGGAATAGGTCTTCCACCTTTAACCTTCGAAATTTTAGCTAATCCAAGCAATCCGACCACCACTTTGAACCCGTTTCTTTTGCCCTCACAACAAATCGCAACCATTCCTGTCACCACGGTTAATGCATCTATTGGTCCTCAAGTCTCCCAAAGCATGCCTCATCAAGGACCAATTATCTCAACCACCCCGCCCACAACCCAAATCATAGTCACAACCACAATCCCTCCACCCGCCATGATAGTTGGCATGATTCCTGCTCCACCACCAATCCCACCGCTAAAGCACAACACGACAAATTCATTCTCCATTATGTTGCAAAATGCACAACAAGCTACCCGCCAAAAGGCACTCCAAAAACAACAAGCCACACAAGCTCAAGCTCAAGCACAAGTAGCGCAAGCTCAAGCACAAGCCGCACAAGCGCAAGCACAAGCTCAAGCTCAAGCCCAAGCGCAAGCTCAAGCCCAAGCTCAAGCTCAAGCCCAACAACAGGCACAAGCTCAATACCAAGCACAATTGCAAGCAATCCACCTACAAGCCTACCAACAAGCCCTGCAAGACTTCCAAGCATAGCACCAAGCTAAACAACAAGCTTTATTAGCACAACAGCAGCTCGACCAACAACAAGCATTGTTGGCGCAACAGCAGCTAGACCAACAAAAAGCGTTACTAGCTCAACAGCAGATTGAATAATAGTAGATGGACCAACAACAAGCGCTATTGGAACAACAACAAGCGTTGTTGGCACAAATGCAAGCTTACCAACAAGCCCTAAATGCACAGCCAAGCTCATAGCAAATGCCGACCAGTACTCTCCCCACCCATCAAATGCCTCCAACACCTCACCACTCATTTATCCCACCTCTCGATCCAAGCAAGGATGTCGCAACACAAATCAAACTGCTTTCACAGCAAGTGTTGGACTTGCAAGCAGGAAAAACCACAAGGACACTAGGCAACTTGTGCCCTTATCCGTTCAATAGAAGTCTCACCATGGTACCGTTTCCAAAGGGATTCGAGATCCCCAAATTTGATAAGTACAATGGGACGGGCAACCCTAAAAACCACGTCAGGGAATTTCAGGTGCACTGCATGGAAGTCGCATATGATGGCATGTATCTAATGCGGCTCTTCCCCCAAAGCCTGACTGGTCCAGCTATGGAATGGTTTTCTCGCCTACCCACGGGCATTAAAACATTCGAGGAAATTGTGGAGGCTTTCCTTAAAAACTATGCTTTTAATATGGGTGCAGATGTCAGTTTAGAAGAACTATCTACACTCAAACAAAGAAGAGGAGAGTTATTCGCATCCTTCTTGCAAAGATGGCGATCCAAATCCAATCAGAGTAGGTGGACCATGCCAGAGGAACAACAAGTTTGCACCATCATAGCCAACCTAGATGAAAACTTGGCGTTCTACCTAAAAATGCAGTGCATCACATCTTACGATCAACTAATTCCAAAGGTGCTCAACATCGAAAGAGCCCTTACTACACGAGGAGGCGCACCTACATTCACTCCACCATAGGATAACTGCCTGTCCAACAAATACAATGATAAACCTCGAACATGGTCGAGGAACAAAAATATCACAAACGATGGCATGGTTGATGCTAAGGTAGTCATCAGTGCTCCTAAGAAAAATACCCAAAATCATCATCAAATGCAAACTCATAACCACAACAATGTGTAGGCTAATGCGGTAGTAGCACAGTCACAACCACCTTCCACCAGCCAAGTCAACAATGTGGATAATCAAGGAGGACCGCCTCCCCGCAACAAGTTTCCCCCCAAGAGGAAGTTCACAGCTCTTGGTGAATCAATTGAGTCTGTCATGAAGAAATTGGTCAAAGAAAACCTAATCAAAATCTCTAACTCTGAACAATACACTGAGCCCATGACCAAACCGCCGTGGTACAACGAGAATCTCCTGTGCGACTTCCACAAATTTAAAGGACGCACCACCACCAACTGCATGAGACTCAAGAATATCATCCAAGACCTCATTGAGGATAAGGTCATCAACATCGAGCAGCCGGCCGAAAACCAAGACCTAAAAATCTACACGAATCCGATGCCGAATCATAATCAAGGAAATAACCAAGGGAATAATAAGGGTAAACAAAAGTATGCTAGTGCTAATCTAGTATACGAGGAGATAGTCGGATGTGTCCATGAGTTGGTCACTGTCATAAATATCAAGGGATCCAACAATGACTGTGGAGTCACCACACGAGGCGGAAAAGTTACCATTGCTGGGGCACCTGCTAAGACCCCCATTACCAACACAAAGGCCATCCCCTATGATTACAATGTAATTGACCAACTGAAGAGAACACCCGCACAAATATCCATCATGGAATTACTAAAAATCTCCGCCACTCATAGACAGATCCTAGATGAAGCACTAGCTGCCTCTACCGTTGCCGCCACCCTTGACACAGAACAATTTCAGGCTATGGTAGGTAACATCGTTACCCCGAATTTCATCACATTTTCGGACCAAGATTTCCCCCCGCAACTATCTCATAACTGTGCACTCCACCTCCAAGTCCTAGTCCATAAAAAGAAAGTCAAGCGAGTCTTGGTAGATGGTGGTGCAGGTCTTAATATTTGTTCTCTGAAACTTATAAAGAAATTGGGATTCGCCGAGGATTCCATCAATAAGAAAAAAAGTATCACCATAAGAGCATATGATGACCAAGAAAGAGTATCTCAAGGCACTATCAAGATCCCCATCCAAGTGGGGCCAACAACCATGGAAACAACTTGTCAAGTTCTTGACCCTTATTTGCCATATAACATCCTCCTGGGACGCCCATGGATACACAGAATGAAGGCAGTGGCCTCAACCTATCATCAGTGCATTAAGTTCTCATATCAAAATGAGGAGGTTACCGTATATGGGGATCCCGAACCTTTCGCCTATTGCAAAAATTTGGGAGCCAAGTTTTACAAGATCCCTCAAGTACCTAAAAATGATGAAGGACCATCCAATTCATTCATAGACCCAGCTAATCTCGCCTCCACTTCTGTGACAGAGACACCCGCCATCCCCGACATATCCGAGATCAAGAACATGATACAGGACAATGGATGCGATGATTACATAATGAGGAGAAATGCTTTTGTTGTAGGAGAGTTACCACAATCTCCAAGGTCACATGGGCAACCACAATTGATTCAAACACCTGTTCACACTAGAACAAAACCCACTAGATTCCATAGTTGGGGGGATCTCAATTGGGAGAATGTGGACGAGGAGGACATCATAAACACTCTGTACCAAGATGAAAGACCCACTCCCACCCTACCCATGGAGGAAACAAATAGAGGGTTACAACTGATGTTCGGCATGGGCTATAACAAGAATGAAAGCCTAGGAAGAAACAATGATGGATGATTGGAGCCCATCATTGTAGAAAGAAGAATGTAGAACCTTGGCCTTGGTTGTACCCCTCTGAGTATAACCGTGTGTGGCAGAAGTGTTCCTAATAGGGTAGTCAGGTCCTCTCCTCGGGTCTCGGCAACTAACCTTAGATTACTTGTGTCCACAGGCCTACCTCTCGATAACTTCACATTTGACATAACTAACGTTTGTAGTAGCAATGACGATGATGACACCATAGGTGGCTTACCTAGGCTCTTTGAATATTCCACCTTACTGATGATTAGTGTCTCACCCGCTGAGCTAATCCAACAAACCCACCAAATCAACTTAGTGTACCCCCAACTCATCGATCACGATCAACGGGGACCGCCGATTCTAGACTCGTTTGAAAACGATGAGGCTCTCTCATAATTCATGGGACTAAGGGATACTATTCCATGTGGAGATCACAAGGAAGGATTTGATATGATTCTAGACACACAAGCATACTATGGGGAGATGATTGAGTCCTTCAGTCGCAAAAGAAAAAGATCGAGAATAAGCTCGGAGTTATTGAGTGAAAACCACACTGTGGCACTCTCTAACCATAAAATAGTAAAAATAAAGGATGCATCCAATGGCAAAAACCTCTCTGAGGTGCCAGAGGATGAAGGATTCAATCTCCCCCTTATTGCTCTACACTAGGAGAAGTCAACAGTATTGGCAGAACAGTGCAACCCGGTCAACTTAGGAACAGAATCAGAACCACAAATTACTTTCTATGTAGAATCCCTCCTAGAAGAAGAAAAAGAACTATTGGTAGCTTTCCTAAAGGAGAGAAAGGTAAATTTTGTGTGGACCTATGCAAACATGCCAGGCTTGGACCCTAAAGTGGTAGTTCATCATTTGGCCGTTTACCCCGGAGCAAAACCAGTCAGACAAAAGCTAAGGAAGATGCACCCACAAATAGCCTTTCTTGTAAAGATTGAGCTGCAAAAACTTTTGGATGTTGGCTTCATACACTCGATCGACTATCTAGAATGGGTATCAAACCTCGTACTAGTCTCAAAACCGAAAGGGGGCATCCGCATCTGCACTGATTTCAGAGACCTAAACAAAGCATGTCCCGAGGATGACTTTCCACTACCCAACATTGACATGATAGTGGATATGACGGCCGGACATGAGATGCTCTCCCTAATGGATGGCTTCTCGCGGTACAATCACATAATGATCGCAAAAGAAGACCAACACAAGACAACATTCACATGTCCTTGGGGCACCTACTGTTGGAACGTAATGCCATTTGGGTTGAAGAATGCAGGAGCTACCTACCAAAGAGCCATGACATTAATCTTCCACAACATGATCCAAAAAATAGTCAAAGATTATGTAGATGACATACTTGCTAAATCAAAGAAGAGACAAGACCATATAGCAAATCTAAGTGCTATCTTTGACAGGCTCGAACAATATAAGGTTAGACTCAATCCAAAGAAGTGTGTCTTTGTGGTGCAATCAGGGAAGCTGCTAGGATACATAGTTTTAATGAGAGGGATAGAGGTAGACCCTGCAAAGGTAAAAGCAATCCTCAAAATGAAAGCACCAAGAACATTAAAACAACTAAGAGGATTGCAAGGAAGACTCCAGTCCATCCAAAGATTCATAGCACAATTGGCAGATAAACAGATTGCCTATTCACACCTACTTCACAAGGGAGTAGCTTTCAGATGGGATGACAAATGCGAGCAAGCATTCAGAAAAATAAAAGAATATCTACTTACACCACCTGTGTTGATGCCACCAATTGTGGGGAAATCATTAATCCTATATATCTCTGCAACAACAGCCGCCCTGGGGGCCCTTTTAGCCCAACATGATGAAAAGGGAACCGAGCAGGCTATCTACTACATCAGCAGAACAATGGTGGGACATGAGCTCAATTACACATCAATAGAAAAAGCTTGCTTAGCACTGGTATTTGCGGCTCAGAAATTCAGACACTACATGCTAGCGCACCAAATCAAGTTGATTGCCAAAATAGACCCTCTAAAATACCTATTGTCAAAAGCAGCGCTTACAGGTAGAATGGCTAAGTGGGTAATGATATTATCTGAACATGATATCGAGTATGTAGAACGAAAAGCCATAAAAGGACAAGTTATTGCGGATCAGCTGGCAGAAGCTCCCCTCTACACAGATAACCCATTCATATCAGAATTCTTAGATGAGTCCCTTTTTAACCTTGGTGCAGCAGACCACTGGAAGTTATACTTTGATGGCTCTCACACACAACATGGGTCAGGAGCTGGTGTGTTTTTCATCACGCTGCAAGGAGACTACATACCTAGATCATACAAGCTGGCATTCCCTTGTACTAACAATATAACAGAATATGAAGCTTTGACCATAGGTCTCAAGATTGCAGCACAATGGTGAATCATGGCACTAAAAGTCTATGGGGACTCACAACTTATCATCAACCAAGTCAATGGTGAATACCAAACCAAGGATGAAAAGCTCGCACCATACAAGAAGGTGGTAGAAAGCCTCAAGGAATCTTTCATCGACATTACCTTTGAGTAGATACCAAGGACAAACAACAAAGTGACTAATGCAATGGCGACAATTGGATCCTTACTCGACATCCCTCGTAATGTCTCAAAACATGAATTCCTCGTAGAGCAGCTTCTCGTACCCACATTCAAGGTACCAGAGTCAGAATACGTGTGTGAACTCATTGGTCCCAGTGATCTTTGGTATCATGATATATACACCTACCTAAAGTTAGGAATCCTCCCCACTGACATCACCCTGAACCTAAAACGCACTTTCATCAAAAGGACTTCATGATTCGTCATCTTAGGAGAAACCCTCTTCCGTAGGAGTACCGACAGAACCCTGCTATGTTGTTTAAAACCCAAGGAAGCCCTGACTACTCTAACTGAGATACACAATGGCACGTGCGGGTCACACTCAAGTGGTATGACCTTGGCTAAAAAGTTGCTAAGAACAGGGTACTACTGGCCGACGATGGAAAAAGAGGCGCACAATTTTGTTAGAAAATGCTTGCAATGCCAACAACATGGAGACCTTATTCATGCACCAGCTCAAGAACTGCATCCCATTGTTACACCTTGGCCCTTTTCACAATGGGGGCTCGATCTCATTGGTAAAATATCACCCACCTCATCCAATGGCCATAAGTTCATCATCACCGCCACTGAATATTTCACAAAGTGGGTCAAAGCAATTCCCATGACCTACATCACGGGAAAACAAATATCCAAGTTCATCCTAAATTACCTCATTTGCCGATACGGTATTCCTCAATCCATTATCTCTGATAATGGGACGCCCTTCAAAAATCAGGATGTCCAAGATTTGTGTGAAAAATTCAAAATCCAACACCGTTTTTCCACTCCATACTATCCACAAGGCAATGGCCAGGCATAAGATACAAATAAAACCATTTTGAAAATCCTCAAGAAAACAGTCAATGACTCTAGTCGTGACTGGCATCTGCAGTTAAATCCCACCTTATGGGCCTACCGCACCAGCATCTGCATGCCAACAGGCGCCACCCCATTCTCTCTAGTCTACGGATCAGATGCCATACTCCCCATTGAGATCGAGCTCCCATCACTAAGGATATCACTGCAAAACCTTATCACATATGAGGAATACAAGGTCACAAGACTCAATGAGCTAGAATTACTAGATGAAAGGTGCATGGATTCCCTTAATCATCTACAAGTGTACCAAAATCGCCTAAAAAGGAGCTACAACAAGAAGATCAGACAACGCACTTTCCAAGTTGGTGACCTTGTGCTGAAAGAAAACCAAAAGAACGTGCCAAATCCAGATACAAAGGGAAAGTTTGAGCCCAACTGGCTGGGACCTTTTTTCATCACTGCAAGTTACACATCAAGGGCATATCAACTAGCAACACCAGAAGGCGAGCCTCTGCAAGAGCCTCTGAATAGCCCTCACCTCAAAAAGTTTTATGCCTAAATCTTGCAAGGTATAGAACTAGAAAATACAAACACAATCAGAAAAGGTCCTGAAAAAATGGTTACCTCGATGAAAACCTGGCAAACAGGCAACTTGGTGACAACAAAAAAATCAAAAGATCAAAAAATCCAAAAAAATCAGAAAAGGATTGAAAATAGTAAAAAGAAAAAAATCGTCCTCTAGTGAAAACCACTTCAGTGGCGCTTTGGGAAAGTACCTTGGTGAAAACCTAGCAAGCAGGCATCAAGCGTAAATAAAGCACCTTCCCCATCTATCAGGATCTGCACGACTCATCCATTCCATCGCATTCCACTCATCCACTCGCATCCATACCATAGCCTGCATTGGTATCTGTACTATTTTCCACCATTGGAACTACTTGGCATTTCGAAGGTTAGCATCCTGCCTTTATCGAAGTAGTCTATCGCACCACACTGGGGGCACGTTCTCACAACATCGGATCGGATTCGTGTATATTCTCATGATCTTTTTCAAAAATTCATCAGAAAACCCAAAAACATTCATAAAATTCATCAAAAAACTCAAAAACATTTGAAAAATCAAAAATCCAAAACATGTCGAAATATTGGAAAATCTTCAAAATTCATCATTTAGTCTTGTCAGTCTTCCACCTAGTCAAACTACATCGTCTCTGAGCTTGAACGTAGGCAAGGTTGATCTTTGATCACTCCCCGAGATGGTTAGGTCAGTCGTTTAGGCGTTCGTCGCATTGGCAATCCATTTGCCCATCTAGTCTGCATCTTAAGTCAGTCCTTTAGGCAATAAAATGGCAATCCATTTGTCCATATTTTCATCAAGTCAGTCCACCACCAGTCGAACTATGTGGTCTCTGCGTGTATAACATAGGCAAGGCTAATCTCAAAAATTCCAAAAACAGCCTCAAAACATTTGAAAAAACCCAAAATGGTGCACCCATTTCATCTCGCTTTCACTCGTGATTGTCATCACTCATAATAAATCATCATCATTTTCACCCTTTGGTGAGTCAGTCAGAAGCAAGTTTAGCAGGTTCCAAAGTGAACTCCCTAATCATCAAAGTCTCAAGTCTAAGTTAGTAAGTCAGCAAGTTGGTCAACTCAGAGTATCAATAGCTTATCACCCAAATCAGTCCAACCAAAACCCTGATCACTACATGTCCTAAGATGAAGCTTTCCTACGATGGACATAAGCATCAGGTACCCCATAGTAATTAGTCTTGGCTAGTTTTACGAAGAACATTAGCTTGTTTGTTTACTTTATTTTGGTCTTTTTGATTTATCTTATTTTGCGCTCATTCCAAGGACCTCTCGATGATGCCTAAATAAAACAGGTTTAGAGAGAAAGGAATGGGCCAACGATCATTATCTTTTTATCTGTTTTGCTTGTTGGATATTCTTGTAAAATAACTTCGTCATGCATACTTTGTTTTGTTTGTAGGAAGGATGTTTTAGGTATCTTGTTGACCACATAAGAAGGCTTGCCTTTTTATGTTTTGGTCCGAGATGTTTATGATATCTAAACTGCATTCTGAATAAGGTTATGTTTGTCAAGTGTGAACAAGAGTACTCCTAACTGTTTGACGAGTCCAAGTCCATCACACTAGGTGCCACGCCATCCTAGTTCTTAATACCTTGATGCATCGCACTTATGTGTGTTATCAAACATAAAGAAAGGTATGCTCTTTTCCCATCCTTGGATAAGCAACACATCATCATCATTCATCATCATATCCAATAAAGTCTCGATGACTAGAGGACTTGTTGGACTTCTTCATCTTCTTAGATTTAAGGGTTGATCCCTCTCATTCTCCTATCCTCTTTCACGCTAACAACACATCCATCCTGCATCCATGCTGCATTCATCCTCTCATCTTGCATAATCATGTCATATCATTATAGGACAACATCATTGCATAATCATTTAAGTTGTTTAGGATAATATAAATTTGTTATTCTAAGCATCTTCTGAACATCTCATTTTCATTATCATATAGTCTAACCACCCATACATCCATTTTGAACCTGTTTGTCATGAGAACCATCTCAAATTGTATCTTTTCGCTCAATCTCTCGAGGGGGTGATGTACTAACATACTTATTTTCGCTGGGGCATCCGAAAAATCTGAATTTTTTTAATTTCGATGTCAGCGGCATCATTCTTTGAACCAATGCAACGAGTACATTGCTTCAAAGAGGGGCAAAATGTAGACATGCAAAAATAACAATCATGCATCATACAAATTAACATTCATTTCTTCTATTAATCAATTAAAATATTTATTGATTAATTTCCTAAGGTTCATTAAATAAATCAAATTATTTAATCCTTATGTTCTTCTCATTTTATTTAATAAATCAAACTGATTTAATCAAATGTCAAATCCCTAAAATCCCCCAAGTTAATTAATCTAAATTAATTAACTTATAATCATAATTATCATTCTCTAGCTTTTGACTCAACTAGAGTCAAATCTAAACTCCTAACTAACCCACCCACTTGCACCAATAAATCAATTTATTTGATTTATTAAAAAGACTTATTTTCCCTCAATAACTCTCATCTTTGACTTTTTTGGACAAAGATTATTCCCCCCAAAACCCTCAACAACATGCATTTATTGACATTTTTCAAATTTGAATGGGCACATTGGCCAAAACTTGCACAAGCTTTGACCAATCCCATTATGACAAGTGTCTCTATCCTATTGGATGGGATTTAGTCCCACATTGCCTAATTTTGGCCTCTCTTCTATCAACTTCTCCTATAAATGCAAGCCATTTTCTCTCATTTCAATAACACATTTTGAATGGATCTAAACTATAGGCAACTTGAGCTCATAGCAACTCATTGTCTATTTCACTTGGCTTAGAAAGGGATTGGGAAAGGGCTCTCTCACATCTTCATGGAGGACACCAATCCACCATAGAATAGGTTGTATTTCATTTTCTCCATTGTATGTTTGTCTGAGTTTTATCATTTTGTTTGGAGTCAATGATGTATGTTATTCTATGAGGATGGCTAAATCTATACAATCCATGTATAAGATTTTGGCATCCTACAGCTTCTTTTCATGCCTCTTCATGTTGTGAAGTTTTCAAAAATTATTGAGAAGGAAACATTAGTAAGGTTTATCTTGGTGTCAATGAACCTTATGTAATTGTCGGTAAAGATGTGATATTAAAATTAAAAACTGGAAATAATTGGTTGTTGCAATATGTGAGACACATTCCTCAACTCAAGAAGAATTTGATTTATGTAGGATAGCTAGATGCTCAAGGTTATAGCATGTCTTTTAAGTTCAAGACTTGGAAGGTGACCAAAGGAGCCTTAGTGATTCTAAGAGGTAGTAAATTAGGAACTTTGTATGTGCTAGAGACTCATGTTGAAGTTGGAGTTGTGATGCTAGTTTTGGAAAGGGGGATTGAGTTTTGACACAAGAAGGGTCTTGATATTTTGCAAAAATAGGATCAAATTCTAGGTTTAAAAAAAGGAAAAATAAATTACTAGAAAGTGGGTGCTAAACTCTCACCTGTTATAGCTGGGTGACAATCTACAAGGTCTCAAAAATTCCCCACGATACCTGGAAAAGGACATTGGCGATTCTTTAATCCAATCACACTTATCATAAATGAGAAAAGAGAAGTCCTGAAAAATTTCACACAACATACAAAATGAGATGATTGACAAGCCAACAAATTTTATAGTGTAAAGACATTCTATGCAGTTAATATTCCATGATTTCAGTAAATATTGAGGTAACTTTTACCAATTGTAATGTTTTTATTTGTGGACTTTGATTGTTGCGTGTACACTGTAGACGCAAACGACATTGAAAAAAACTAGAAAAGGAGTGCAAAGCAGGATATATTGAGAAAGAAATATTATGAGCCATGTGTAGTGGAGGAAGAAAATTCAAATGTTGAGTAGCAACAGAGGAAGGGGAGTGAGGCAGATGCTATGGGGTAAATGGGTGAGTGGTTGGATGCGGACGGAGCAATAGTAAATCCTTCACATGGTTGAACGTGAATGGAGCAGCAATAAATATTTCACGGTGGATATAATGGCAATGGGAAAGGCCTTTGGAAAAAATAAAAAGGGAAATTACCAGTTAAGAGTGGACCCCACGACACATCCACACTAAATAGTCAAAGCTTATTGTGTGATGTTTAAGCTAGGCGCTGTAACACACCTCCAATTTTCTTCTACCCATGTTGATCGTTGCTACAAGCAATCACTGTTTATATATACCTATGTAAAATATCTCAAGATACGGTCTATTTGTATGCATGTAATTACACATTCAATACTTTGAACCTCTTCTTCCGCCTAGGGGATCTTCACTCCCTCATGATCACAAGACTAGCATTCATAGCTCATTTTTTGTTCAAGATTGGCTCTCACCCTTTCTCTCACAGGGGCAGGATCTTCAACACTCCTTAGCTCTGATACCATGAAACAGAGAAGAGTAGAATTCAAGCACTAACCATGATGTCTATCTACATGCATGTAATTACGATCTTATATACAAATCTGAAGACATGGTCTATCTGTATGCATGTAATTATGCATTCAATATCTTCCAAATCAACGGCTCAAATGAGATCTAACTGCATGTGCCGCTTTCAAGAAATAATTTTTTTCCACCATTTGATATACACCTATGTATTAATGACGTGTTCCCTATTTGAAATCAATAGCTTACATTGGCAATGAAATCTGACTGCCTGTAGACATCTAAAATCTATTAATAACTGATTGTTAACATAATTTTATACTAGCAATTGCACCTTAGTGTGCAATGGGTACACCGAAGAAGTGTGGAAAGTCTATCAAAATAAATTTTGTTCTATTTCAGTACTATATAGAATTATAATAATTATTAATTTAAAATTTTGATTATTTTATGTAATTAGCCGATAGGCTATTTACGTGGGGAAACCCCACTGGCATTTCCAGTAGTCTGACGTTGACGGGAACCCCATGAACTTTACGGTAGGGGTAATAACTTAGTGAGGATGGGTAGATACCTAGAGCACGTCATACCGTCCTAGACAAAACAACTCATGAAATTTGAGTGTGGCAATTTCCTTCCTATTTCTCCATAGGTAATTGTACACACTATCGCAAAAGGAGATTCGCTTATACTTGAAGGATGATTAATTCCTCGTACAAAAATATTGCACGGGATTAGTTCAGTCAAATGTTGATTTCTAGATTAATTAAATTTCCATGCATGGATTGAGTATGAATATGAATGGAACTTAAACACGACATTAAATGCTTGAAAGAACATTTTATACGCATGAGATTCAAAATAGAAATAATAATAATTTATATAATAAATAAAATAAATAATTTATATGATAAATAAAATAAAATAAAATAATTTATATAATAAATAAAATAAAATAATATAATAAATTTTTAATAAAAAAAATAATTGTTTTGTGTTATAAAATCTAGACAATAAAAAAATAGAAAAATGAAAAACTAAAGTTGTATAGGAAGTGTTGTTTTTGGAATGAATTGGAGAGGAGGGCAAAGAAGTAGAGAGGGAAGGATAGAGAAAGAGAGAGAGAGGAGGGAAAAGAAGTAGAGAGGGAAGGATAGAGAGAGAGAAAGAGGAGGAGGGAAAAGAAGTAGAGAGGGAAGGATAAAGAAAGAGAGAGAGAGAGAGAGGAGGGTAAAGGGACAGAGGGAGGTAGAGAGGCATAAGTGAGATAGAGATAGGGAGGGAGAGAGAGGTGGGATAGAAAGAAGTAGAGAAGGAAAGAGAGAGCCACAGAGAGTGAGAGAGAGAGGGTGAGGGAGGGAGAGGTAGAGAGGGATAGGGGAGATATAGAGAATTAGAGGGGGGAGGAGAGAGAGGTAGAGAGGAATAAGTGAGAGAGGGAGAGAAGTAGAGAGGGAAGGAGAGAATGAGAGAGAAATAGGTGGGATGGAGGGAGGGATAGGTAGAGAGGGAAGGAGAGAGCAAGAGGGAGAGAGAAGGGGGGAGGAAGGGAGGGAGAGGTAGAGAGGGATAGGTGAGATAGAGAAAGAGAGAGGAGGGTAAAGAAGTAGAGAGGGAAGGATAGAGAAAGAGAGAGAGAGGAGGGAAAAGAAGTAGAGAGGGAAGGATAAAGAAAGAGAGGGAGGGGAGGGAAAATAAGTAGAGAGGAAAGGATATATAAAGAGAGAGGAGGGTAAAGGGACAAAGGGAGGTAGAGATGGATAAGTGAGATAGAGAGAGGGAGGGAGAGAGAGGTGGGATAGAAAGAAGTAGAGAAGGAAAGAGGGAGCCAAAGAGAGAGAGATGGAGGGAGGGAGAGCTAGAGAGGGATATGCGAGATATAGAGAATTAGAGGGGGAAGGAGAGAGAGGTAGAGATGAATAAGTGAGAGAGGGAGAGAAGTAGAGAGGGAAGGGGAGAAATAGGTGGGATTCAGGGAGAGATAGGTAGAGAGGGATATGTGATATAGAGAGAAATAGAGAGGGAAGGAGAGAGCAAGAGGGAGATAGAAGGTGGGAGGGAGGGAGGGAGAGGTAGAGAGGGATAGGTGAGATAGAGAAAGAGAGAGGAGGGTAAAGAAATAGAGAAGGAAGGATAGAGAAAGAGAGAGAGAGAGAGAGAGAGAGAGAGAGAGAGAGAGAGAGAGAGAGAGAGAGGAGGGTAAAGGGACGAAGGGAGGTAGAGAGGGATAAGTTAGATAGACATAGGGAGGGAGAGAGATGTTAGATAGAAAGAAGTAAAGAAGGAAAGAGAGAGCTAGAGAGAGTGAGAGAGAGAGGGAGGGAGGAAGGGAGAGGTAGAGAGGGATAGGGGAGATATAGAGAATGAGAGGGGGAAGGAGAGAGGTAGAGAGGAATAAGTGAGAGAGGGAGAGAAGTAGAGAGGGAAGGAGAGAGTGAGAGAGAAATAGGTGGGATGGAGGGAGGGATAGGTAGAGAGGGATATGTGATATAGAGAGAAATAGAGAGGGAAGGAGAGAGCAAGAGGGAGAGAAGGGGGGAGGGAGGGAATGAGGTAGAGGTAGAGAGGGATAGGTGAGATAGATCACTGCTTTCTTCACATCGTCCATTGCTTTTCATAGCCGTAAATAATGTGGGTTCAGCCTATCGGCATAAGTATTGCACCTTATTGGGGTGCAAGTGCTAGTTAATAGTTTTGTTTAAAAATAGAATATCTAATAATAAGTATAATTAAATTATTTATTATTAAGTATAATAAATTCTAAAAAAAAAAATATTTTTTTCAAATAAATGAAAACAATGATTTAAAAATAAAAAATAAAATAAGATGTCGTAATGTTAAAATCTAAATGCGTGGATCTTTGTCATAATTTTCATTTTTCTTTTGTGATACATTTTCCAATACAAATATTTTAAAATTTAATATTAGTCTTATTCATAAAGTGCTTTATCAAATATAATTCTATAAAAACAATTGAAGTTCAATTAATATGATTTTACAAGTTGAGTGGCTTGGCATTACATGTTCAATTATTAATATTATAGATACATCCCTAGACCGGTTCCCAAGGACGTTAATTGCTCAGCTGAGGACCAGTTCGCACCATCTCAGATGTGAGACCGGAAGGTGGATGATACCTAAGGAAATGTGGAAGGATAGAATTTGCACTTTTTGTAATGAAGGGGTGGTGGAGACGGAATGACACTTTATCATGGATTGTGTTGCTTATGGGGACATCCGCACCTAGTTTGAGAGCAACTTAAAAGCTGACAATCTACATGAGTTATTCGAGGAGGAGAAAATCAACAAGATTGCTAGTTTTTTGGTCAAAATTCATAGCAAAAGATCCAACATTGAAAGAAAGAGTTTGGAGATTTTTTAGATTTTTTTTTTTTTGGTTCTTAGTCCCATAGGCTGTTTGGTCTCATGGATGATATTAAAATATCTCAATCATTCATTCATCCCCAATAGCATTTAAAAACAAATGATGAAAATGAAAACAATATGGCATGACAATAACTACTGCACAGTTTAATTTAAAAAATTCAAATGTATTAATGACAATTCCCGAATACCAATATTATTGTTTTAAAAATGTTTGTCGCTTTCCTTTGACAGTTGTTCGAAAACCAATGCAGATTCAGGCTACTCTAAAACCCTCATCAAAACCTCATTTTTAGGTTGCAGCTCACCAAATTGAAGAAGTGAAAGTTCAATACAACAAGGATGAGTTTGGAGGAGCGGCAAGGGAAAGCAATGAAAAAACGGCGAAAAACAACCGAAAAAAATGGCAAAAAATGATTAACGGCTAAGATTCATTTAATAGTCGACAACTGATATAAACCATTGATTGGGAATTTTAGCTTTGTCTTCTTCAAATAGGATACGCCTTCAGTGTAAATTACTAATTAATTAAAAATATATATGATTATATTATATTATATTATTGTATAGTATTATTATTTACATATTATTTATTATATTTATATAAAAAGTATATATTACATAAATAATATGATAATATATTACAAATAAATTATTTATCTATTTATTTTAGATATTATATTATACTTATATTCATATCTCTCTCACTCCTACTCTCCTACTCTCTCTCTCACTCCTTTACATATCTTTCTCTACCTCCATCTCTCTATCTTTCTCCCAATTTCTCTCTCTTTTCATGTCCCTTTCTCTCTTTCCCCTCTTCTCTCTCTCTCCCTCCCCTCTCTTCTCCCTCTATTCCACGCCTCTTCTCTCTCCCTCCTCTACTTATAGCTCTCCATTTCTCTCCATCTCTCCCTCCCTATCCACTTGTCTATCTCTCTTTCTCTACCTCTCTCCCTCTCTCCTCTATTTTTCTATCTCTACTTCTCTCTATCTATCCCTCTATCTATCACATTGATTCTCTCTCCTTCTCCCCCTCTCTCTACATCTTATATCTCTATCTATCACTCTCGATATCTCTTTGTATCTCTCCCTCTACCTCTCTCTATCTATTTATCTCCCTCTTCCTCTCTCCCCTTGTATCTCTAAACATGACTCCCTCTAAATCTATCCATCCATCTCTCTCCCTCTCCCTCTTCCTCTTCCTAGACCTTTATTCTAATTATTTATATCTCTATCTTTGTCTATCTCTATATATCCCTCTCCTCTTCCTAAACCTCTATAACTAATTACATTTTTTCTCTCTATCTCTATCTCTCTAATTATATTTTCCTCTCTCTCTCTCTATATGTATATGTGTATATATATATATGTATATATATATATATATATATATCCCTCTCCTTTCCATATCCCTTTCCATCTCCTTCTCCATCTATATCACTATCTCCTTGCCTCTCTCTCCCTCTTCCCCCTTTCTCTCTCTCTCTCTCTCTCACTTTTTATCCCTATCTATTCCTTTGTCTCCCTCTTTACCTATTGCAAGCATATCATGAGCCTATTGATAATGAAACCTAATTATCTTCCTAATTCAGAGGTTTTGTTTTGAAATCATCTTTGGATTCTTCTAAGTGGATGCATAGTTGCTTTGAATTTTGTTTCAACAATGTTTGGAGTTCTAAGTGGGTGCATAGTTGGTTTGAAGCTATCACTTCTCCTATGAGACCTTTGTTGCTCAAACTACATAATTTTCTAATTGGCCTACCAATTGACCTCATCTATTGCACAAATGTATGCAAATAATAGACAATTTTTTTCTTAATTGACCTTCCACACCTCTTTGGCATACCCATTGCACACCAACGTGTGATTGTTGGTAAATATATTATTTAATGTGTTGAAAGAGTTTATACATATACTTAGTAAAATAATGAAAGACAATTAAAATGATAAACAATTAAGCACTTTTTGAAGTCCATTGCATGTAAGACAACAAGATAAAATAAATTAAATTAAATAATAATAAATATGTATTATATATATTGTGTAATGTAAATATATATTTGAATTTTTTTAATATAAATTTAATAAATTAAATATAATTATAAGAAATTTGTAATGAAAATTAATTGATAATCAAAATGTGATAATATTTTATTTTTTAATTTTTTTGCATATTTTGTCTATCTATGTACTTTCTTGTGGGCAACATGTTGGTTGTGAATTCCAATCATCACCATTTCAGCTTCCCCTTCTAATCAATATTTCTTTTCCTAAGGAGAACTTATAAATATGCATCTCAATCACTTGGATAAATAGATTAAAACCTTGTAATTTTTTACAACTACTTTAATGAAAGAGTTGCCCTACTTTTCTTGTGGATGTAGCCATTTTGGTGAACCATGTAAGAATTGGTGTCATTGTTTTGTTTCTAAATTTTGTTCTATTAATTTTGTTGTTTTATTTTGGATTTCAATTTTGTATAATTTGGTATTAATCTACACTCATAACTCAACAAGTGGTATTAGAGCTAAGGTAAATTAAGAAGAGATAGAGGAAGGAAATTTTGAAAAGTTTTTGAGCTAAAAATTTGGCATGTGGAAATTGCAAATGGAAGTGTTGCTGATTCAAAAAGAGATCACAATAACATTAGAGGAAAAATCCAAGAAAGTTGCTATTATTTCCAATGAGGATTGAGAAATATTGGACAAGAAATCAAAGGAAATCATTATCCTTTTTCTTTCAAGAAATGTGTTTTTCAATGTTGCAATGGAGAAGATAGTGAAGGGAATATGGGATTGATTGTATAGCATGTATGAGAGGGCTTCCACATGTAATAAACTTTTCTTAATAAATAAATTGTTCAACTTGAAGATGAAAAAAGGTAGCAACATTTTCAATCACTCAAATAATTTTAATACTCTAATCAACCAATTATTTTTTGTCAATATTAAATTTGAAGATGAAATCAAAGCCATCTTTCTATTGTGTTATCTTCCCAATAATTGGGAAGGTGTTTTGATCGCAATTAATAAGTCGGTATCCAAAAATAAAGGATCCAACATAAAATGGAATGTGTTGAACTTTTATGATGTGGATGCAATTATTCTCAATGAATACATGAGAAGAAAACATCAAAGTACTTCATTTGAAGAGTCTTTGATTTTATACAATAGGGGCATATCCCAAGAATAGGGAAGATATAATAGTAAAATAATATCTAAATCTCACAAGATATCTAAATCTAGTGACATAAATACAAGTTATTGGTTTTGTGGCAAGGAAGGCCACATAAGGAGGATTGTTTGGTCATTCAAGAAGGTAGAGAGTTAATCAAAAGAAAATGAGGTAAATGCAAAATATGAAGAGGATGCAGATGCATGTTTTTTATCTACAAGTGAAACTACAACTGATGTGTGGGTGTTGGATTCTAATGCTTCTTTTCATGCCTCTTCATGTTGAGAAGTTTTTCAAAAATTATCAAGAAGGAAACATTAGTAAGGTTTATCTTGGTGTCAATGAACCTTATGCTATTGTT
>CM021107.1:191017505-191081030 GCA_007115665.2 Sequoiadendron giganteum | reverse complement strand
AAAAATAAAGGATCCAACATAAAATGGAATGTGTTGAACTTTTATGATGTGGATGCAATTATTCTCAACGAATACATGAGAAGAAAACATCAAAGTACTTCATTTGAAGAGTCTTTGATTTTATACAATAGGGGGATATCCCAAGAATAGGGAAGATATAATAGTAAAATAATATCTAAATCTCACAAGATATCTAAATCTAGTGACATAAATACAAGTTACTGGTTTTGTGGCAAGGAAGGCCACATAAGGAGGATTTTTTGGTCATTCAAGAAGGTAGAGAGTTAATCAAAAGAAAATGAGGTAAATGCAAAATATGAAGAGGATGCAGATGCATATTTTTATCTACAAGTGAAACTACAACAGATGTGTGGGTGTTGGATTCTAATGCTTCTTTTCATGCCTCTTCATGCTGAGAAGTTTTTCAAAAATTATCAAGAAGGAAACATTAGTAAGGTTTATCTTGGTGTCAATGAACCTTATGCTATTGTTGGTAAAGATTTGATATTAAAATTAAAAAATGGAAATAATTGGTTGTTACAATATGTGAGACATGTTCCTCATGTCAAGAATAATTTGTTTTATCTAGGATAGCTAGAAGCTCAAGGTTTTAGCATCTCTTTTAAGTTCAAGACATGGAAGGTGACCAAAGGAGCCTTAGTGATTCTAAGAGGCGGTAAATTGGGAACTTTGTATGTGCTAGAGAGTCATATTGAAGTTGGAATTGTGATGCCAATTGTGGAAAGTGAGATGGAGCTTTGACACAAGAGGCTTAATCATAAAAGAAAGAAGAGCCTTGAGATTTTGCACAAATAGGATCTGTAGACACATAAAAGTGACCTAGGCCTGCAAGCTCTATTTTACCACTTTTGTCCTAGCATAATTATGACATTTTAATTATGTTTGTGGCCCACCTTTGACTACTAATTAAATAATTTGTAATTATTTAATTAATTCATGTCTTTTTATTCCTCATGATTATTAAATAAATAGATTTTATTTATTTATTTCATGTGTCACTAACTATCTAAAGTCTTCTCGTAATTAAATAAATTTCTCAATTTATTTAATTAATCTTTTCCATTTATGTCTTCCTAATTATTAAATAAATATATCTTATTTATTTATTTGATATGTCACTAATTCTTAACTCTTCTTATAATTCAATAGATTTATTCATTTATTTAATTATTGAGCCCATTCTCTAAATTAAATAATTATTTTTAATTATTTAATTACCTTATTTGACATTTCTCTCATTTTAAATAAAATAATTTATTTGAAATGGCCTCACATGGTTAACTGCCACTTCTTTTAGTAAATAATCTCAAAATCAATTATTTACTATCACACTAAATCCATATTTTGAATTAATTTTAAATCAAAATGGTAATATTCTTCTATAAATCAAGTAATTGCTAAAATTATTGATTTTCCAAATCTCATCTTCTTGTTCAAACTTGATCTTCTTGATTTTACTAATTTTCGTTTCATTGTCACACCTATTCTCCATTCTTGATTTGATTTCTTAAATTAAATCTTGTCCACTCATCTTGAAATCTTACCCTAACCCTAAATTGGGAGTTGTCATTTTGAATCTTGATCATTGATTCTAAGGCATTTCTCAATCTTTAATCTACTCCATCCATCCAAAATTGCATTTTCTATAAAATTCCAATTTTGTACTCATTTCGACATCTCTTAATATCTTGAAAGTTATATATATCTTCTTGAGATTAATATCTTCTCGACATTTAGCCATTTTTACTTTTCATATAGGATTTTACATTCTCTTGCATAGTAGTATAAATTCTTCAACACTTTTCTTAGGACTAGGAAATAATATAGATTTTCTCATCAAAATCTGAGGGCAACACTTCACATTTCAGCAAGCTAGAAGGTACAATGGAAGTCAATCATGGAGGATGAAGGACTTGGGTGAGATCTCTCCTTTTGTTATTTATTTATTCCTTTGCATTTCATTGAATATATTGGATTTAGGTATTTGCATGCATGATTTGCTAACCATTTAATCTTGCAAGAAAAATCCATAGTTATAGGATTAACTTCTAGGTTTAAAATCTATTGGTTTAGACTTGTGCATTGGCATTGAATTTGTGAAAAAATATAGGAGGATCATTTTCTTTATTAAAGGGCATGACAAGAATATATGACTATTGAAACTAGTGCATTCAAATGTTTTTGGTCCCATTGAGGTAACTTCTATTGGTGGATCTAATTATTTTGTTACCTTTCTTGATGATTGCACTAGAAAGGTTTGGGTTTATATGATAAAAAGGAAGTCTGAAGTATTTGAAAATTTTAAAGATTTTAAAGAAACTATTGAAAACCAAACCATAAACAAAATAAAGTGCTTAAAACTAATAATGGTGGAGATTTTTGTTCCTTGGATTTTGATAAATTTTATGTAGATAATGGTATAAAATGAATCAAGATTTTCCCTTTAACCCCTCTAGAAAATGGTGCAACTAAGAGTTTGAATCGAACAATCTTGGAGAGAGCTCATAACATGCTTTCAAATGCAGGTCTGCATAAAGAGTTTTGGGTAGAGGTAGCTAATATAATAGTGTACCTGACTAATCAAGGTCCATCTTCTCGATTGGACTTTAATATTTTGAAGGACAAGTGGTTGGGAAGAAGAATGACTTAAAATCACTTGCAGGTGTTCAGGTGAAGCATTCGTTCACATTCCACAAGAGAAAAGAATGAATTTGGATATCAAGTCAAAAATATGTATTTTTGTTGGATATGATTATGAGAAGTATGGTTACTGATTGTGGGATCACATCACCAAATTGGTAACTCATAGTCGGGATGTGATTTTTAGTGAAAGAGTAATGCCATTTTTTTCAAAACAAGGGAAGTTAGCAAAATAGTATGTGTCAATCAATGATATTGGAAATAGAAGTTATTTGTTTAAATCACTACAAAATCCTCAATCACAATATACACATCTACAATCCCATACTCTAGACCTAATACCTATGTGTAAGATATACACAATCAAGTTTTAATGTACCCAAATCAAGAATACATCTCCATTAGATGTGGTCCTTTTGAATCACAAGGTCTGGCATCAAATATTATAAATTCTAAAGAAGGTAATTCACAAGAGTCAATTCCTCAGTTGAGGAGGTTCACTAGGGAGCACCAACTTCTTGCTAAATATGATGATTTTTTGCATCATTTATTGATATCTGATCAAGTAGAGCCAGATGCATTTAGAGATGATTGTAGTGACAAAGATAGTGATAATGGATGGATTCCATGAGAGAAGAAATAGATTTATTAATGGTAAATCACACATGAGACTTGGTACATCTTCCACCAAATCGGAGAGCCTTGAAAATAAGTAGGTTTACAAATTGAAGGAAGAAGATGATGGTAAGAAATGGTATAGGGCCAAATTAGTGGTCAAAGGATATGACTAGGAGAAGGGTGTGGATTTTAAAGAAAAATTTTCACCCATTGTGAAAATGACTACCATCCAGGTAGTTTTTTGTTTAGCAGTTGTATATGACCTTGAGTTGGAGCAACTTGATGTTAAGATAACTTAGTGTTTCCACATAGTGACTTGGAAGAAGAATTGTATATGCAACAACCAAAAGGTTTTAAAAAAGAAAAATAAAATTTCATGTGTAGATTGAAAAGAAGCTTGTATGGGTTGAAACAAGCCTTGAAAAAATGGTACCTCAAGTTTGATTCCTTCATGGCTAAGAAACAATTTACCAAGTGCAAATCTGATCCATGTGTGTACTACACAATTTTAAAGAACAATGAGTTTGTTAAATTATTGTTGTATGTTGATGATATGCTAGTAATTGACACTAGTATGAATGTTGATAGCAAGCTAGAAAATAATTTGGCTAACAAGTTTTGATCTTTATTTTTTAAATATATTAAATAATTTAAACTTGATTTTAATTTTAGTTCAATCTTAAACATGTGTTAAACATTTATGTTTGTTCAGGGAAGTCATATGACTTCCGCATCAAAACCACCAAAGGGATTATCTATTGGGCATCTCGCATGAGCCACTCGCATGTATATATTTTTTTAAACCTATACTTTCAATTTTGTATTTTGAATTCACTATATCAAATGTATGCATGTACTTATATTAAAAAAATATGTCTATGTATAGGTTGAGACGAACATGAGAATGGGTATTGCACACCCATTTGATGCACAACAGTTTCAGGAGTCAACTAAAATTTAGGTTGTTTAACATTTTTTCTACATGTGTGCAAAATTTGTAGGTATTTTAAATAGATTAAAACACCTATTGGTACACTTGAATATATATATATATATATATTAACCTAATGAATACATGTGTTCTTTATTTGACCTTGTAGGACCTTGTTAGTGACACTTTTCATCCAGATGATGTCACACCACCTCAACCAACATGTAATGCCTCGCCACGCAATCCTAGAGGAAGTTGCATTTAACTATTTAAACGGAATAATTTTTTTTTTAAAAGGATAATTAATAAGCAAGTTCACTAACAAATGCCAACAACCTCTAAGGTTACGATACAGAGGTTATATAGAACCTTAACAAAAAACATGATTTAAACCATGTCAATTAATTAACCAATAATTAAAGCACATACATTCCAATAAGAGGAACTACATCAAGCAAAAAGATAACTTTCCATTTCATTAATCCATTCATTACAATAAGATTACAACACTCATTCCCTAAATGAGGTAAGATCAATAACATAATGAGATTACAATTAAAACATTCCACCTCGATAACCAGAGGGGTAAAATAATACAAGATTAACTGAAAGGAAATAACACATGAACTAATACTGAAACCAATGAGCTCTCCAACTGGAAGTCTCATCCACACGAACATGAAGAAAGAACCCAACGGATTTAGGTGCACGCCACCCAACCAAGTGGAACCCAAAGGCCCACCCCCCATGCTAGGAGATAGTAACAAAGAATCCTAGTCAAGACCATCTACCTCTAGACACAGGTTAACATAAACTAAACCAAACTAGAACAACCAATCACATGAACCTCACAAGTACATCCCAAAGTACAACTCAAATACACGCAAGTACAACACAAGAACAACTCATGTACATCTTAGATACCATGCAAGTACAACACAAGAACAACTCCACATGGTCACATTGCTTCCAGAAATAAAGCAGGACAAGTATGTTATGAGAACCATACATACAATAATCGAATACCAACCAAGGTCACATCAGGTATGTTATGGAAACCATACCCACAATAAACAAGGACCAACTATGGTCACACAAAGTGCCAGCACACAACACATCATGAGTTACCCACTGTGGATCGTCGGATAGTGGCCCTAACCGATCCTCGACCCTCATACATACTAATACAAAACAAGGTCAACTATTGTCCTAGACAGAGTGTCATCGCACAGCTCGTCATGAGTTACCCAGCGGATCGTAAGGAAGGTAACCCAAACCGACCCTCGACCCTCACACTTACTAATGCGGAGCCAAATACCTTTCGAACAAACAAGATAGACGACCTTGCCATCCCATGGCCTTCTCACACATCCCAAGTCTAAACAAGCCCTTGCACCTATGAGTGAGGCATACTTATCTTGATTAGTGAGAAGTTAGTCCTAATCGTCTAAGTGTTGCATTTAATTATCACTTGATTAAATCACTTCCGAAGGTTACCCAATCTTACCTCTTCCTAGCTCTGGCCCCTACAGAAGCCACTCTTCTACTTGACAACCCACACACACCAACCAAACATCAATGGAACCAAGGTGCAACAAACAAGATAACACGTCCACCCCTTTCTCAGGATTCGACAATGATGAACCCATCTCCAAACACTGGAGGTAGTCATCAATAACCAAAACTGCTCCTAATCGCTCCTGACAAGGAGACACACATAACAAAATCCACTCATTTCTCAGGAGGCTACATAAACTGAAACACACTCCAACACCGGAGGAAACAAAACATATAACAAGGTCACTCCTTACAAGGAGACACGGACCCCATAAGCCGCTCCTAAACCAAGGAGGTATAAACATTCCCGTTCATGAAAATTGGGTACTAATATAAACACAACTCCATGCACTACCAAGAGAAGTTACAACAGGTTGACATCACAAACGACAACTATAGAACTGAAATTCACATCAGGAAGACTTATTAAATAACAGGCACTTAATCCCATTTCCAAAACAGAACACGAAGGACATGTTCACTGAATTCAACTGAAGGAAACTACCTTTGGATATTCTAAATCTATTCCTCATTAACGTTTAGTAATCTATTGCACCGATAAAACTGATTTAAAATTCATCTTTTCAGATAAGGGAGAGATTACACTAGTATTTAATTCCCTAATTTCTCACAATAAAATAGGCATTTTCACTATAACTTTGAACATTTCATTTTAAAATAAATAATCGATTTCCCTTGCAACTAAATCATTATAAAATAAATCGATCAATCTCATTAATAACACATTAATCTCAAAATCAACATTTTCCCTTTTCCAATCTATTGTTTAAATTAAATCAATAGTTTGACTATAAACCCAAATGTTCAATTTCACAATTATATTTAAATTAAATCAATAAATTGGCCTTTTGGCATCCAATTTGAATTAAATTTAAATCAAGTATTCCCTAAGACAATTATTTATTTTAACCAAAAATATATAAAATATAATCTCTCATTTTCCAAAATGCCAAAACATTAACTTTATATTAATATATAAACTTATGAATACAATTAAAATAAATATTAATATATAAATTAATATCATAATATAATAATAAACATATTATATATATTATAATATTAAAATAAATATTATTTATTTTATTCTCTTTTTATTTTTCCCCTTGGGCCTCGGGCTGTGTGCTCACGTTTTAGGGTTAGCTAGGCGGACTGGTTTTGGGCCGCGGTTTACCCTAAGGCCTGGCCACGGATTAAATGCAAGGGCAGTGGTGGTTTGAAGTGGGCGTCGGCTAGGTGGAGGTGGAGGAGGCAACGCTTGTTGTTGCACAACCGAGCATCCCTGGTGGTGGCGGCTATGTGAATAGCGGTTGCGGGTGGCTGCTGTGGGGGTCACGCTGGGCACGGCTCCCCCCACGCACCTCCCATGGGTGCGGGGGGGGGTTGAGCCCCCAACCCCCCAATAAAAAACTTTTATTTTATTTTATTTTTATTTTTTAAAATTTTATTTCCATTGCCAAAACCTACGGATTTCTCGAAATCCGTGCCTTTTCTAGAAGCATAAAAATAATATTTTAACATCAGAAATTGCACAAAAGAATTTTATAATTATTTCAATAACAATATCTTCAATATATATATATATATATATATATATATATTTATTTATTTATTTTTCCATACATAAATTGCAATTCAAATAGAGGAAAACCAAGTTGAAACAACAAGCTACAGCCAAGAACACCCTTCTATTTATTTGAATTTTCTAACATAATAATCAACCACAAAACATATACAATTTATAATCTCACAACAACCAATTACTAAAAAACATGAACCCGATTCCCTGAGTTTGAGAGGAGATCCAGATGATGCTTAGCCTCCAACTTCAACTCCACCAATTTTTCAGAACTCAGACCCAAAACCCACAAAATTTAAACATGCTTCCTCTCTCAAATTCTAACTTTTCTTTTAACTTCATAATCCAAAAAATTGGGAAAAGAAATTCAATAAAAATGTAATTCCAAAAATATCTCATTCAACCACTGCAATAAATTTCAGAAAATAGAAAATGGAAATATCTCTAATTTTCAATTTTTTTCAATTCAAATTTCCAAATTGACTTTTAAATCCATTTTCTAATTTTCAATTTCAACAATTAAATCAATAACTTCAACATAATAAATTAACTTTTCAACATCATAATTTAATTAATTAATAAATAGATTTAATCAACGATTAAATTATTTATTAATTAAATTAAAATAATAATAAAATAAATTATATTTCAACATAATCTCAAAACAAGCTGAACCACAACTTAAATACATTAAGCTATTTAAATCACCCTTTTATAACTTACAATTTAAATAACAAAGAGAGGGAACGATAAACAAAGCAACACAACCTGACAAACAACTGATGGCATACAAGGACTAGGGTGATGACCTGACATGGAAACCTAGCTACTATCTCCCAATCGAATACCATTGGGTATTGAACATGCTTCAACCTATGAAACTAGGTGGAGTCGATGCCCTGTACCTGTCAACCTACAAATCAAGTAAACAACAACATATAGTATAAACAACATAAAATACACACTGTGAAGAGGGAATCACGGGATCGTAGGGCACTCACAAGCAAGTGATGCGATACCGTCCTCTTCACCAATACACTGCAAAGAACTGACAATTCTAACATGTTGATATAATTCAAATCATAATCATCTTTAATTCAAATAATCACTATGCTAATCCAAATCATGGAATAAAGATAACATCTGAATAACCAGAAACACAACACAGCAACAAACCCACATACAAGGACACACTATCCAACCAGAAGGCACAATGGAGGGGTATTACACAACACATGCAAAGCAACCTCATATGGTAATTTAAATTTTTGATTATATTAGAAGTGAATTATAAATTATACATTGTGAATGACTTAAATCAAATTTCAATTCAATATATATGCTCATGTGAAATTCTTTTTCTTTTATAGTGCATGAGATAGGTCCTATAGCAGAGCATGTAGAGAAACCTCATATAGTAATTTAAATATGATTTTATAAATTAAATTGAATTAAATCATTTTTAATCATCTTAAATCTGATTTCAACTTTCTTTCTCTTGTAGAGACTAATTCAAATCATCTTAGTCCACGTGGAGTGAAGAGGTCTCTTGATTATAGAGATGATAGGAGTTATATATATATATATGGGTAAACCCACAAAAGTGGTTTACAATTTGAGTGAGGAAGGAAAAGTTTCAAAAAATGACCCCATTCAAAAAAAATTACTTTTTGGGGTTCGAACGAATTATTTGGTTTGAGCGAACCCATTTAATGTTGGCTCCTCATTTCCCATCCAAAAAAAGAAAAGAAAAAGCTAAAGGAAAGGGGGTTCGCTCGAACCCCCCTATTCCCCCATTCTCCCTCTCAGGCACCAAAAAAGTCCAAAATTTTGCATTTCGAAGCTCGGGTTGAGGACGAAAATGGAGGAGACTTCATAGACCCAACAGGATGATGGTATTCCTTGAAACGAGCTATCCAAAAAGTATAATTTTAATATGTTTCAATTTTATTATGTATTTGTTTTTTTTAGTTTTATTAAACATAATTTTTCCATTGAAAATCAAGCTCTATGTTCTGCACATGTGGAAAAATATCAGATTATCAAAAAAAAATTGAAAAATATGAGTGCACTAGATATTGAATTCCTTGATGCAACAAAAAAAATTGAATTTTGATCCATACAAAAAAGGTTACTTTGTATACAGTCCTCCTATGTCTAAATTGTAATTGGTTTGACTTCGAAACTTGATTAAGGAAAAAATCTTTAATAAAAAACTATGAGACAAATTGGAAATACTGGATATCATAGTTACAAATCTAAATTCAAAAAAAAAAAAAAAATTTATCCTTCATGGAAAAATTAGAATTTAGGATGAATCATCATAACAATCACATACTATACCAAAATAGTGTCAATGTTAATATAATTTGTGTCCTAATAGGATGTCTTAAGGGGGTCCTAATAGGATGGCTTAAGGGGATCAAAAAAGCTCTCAAAACTTGCTTAAGGGGATCCAAGAATTAAAAGTATGTCTCATGTTCAATCACAATTGATATAATTAATTAGGATATATATGAATCAAGGGGTCCTAGGAAAAATGATGTCTTAAGCGGTCCTTGTAGGATGGCTTAAGGGGTCCTAGGAGAAATGTCTTAAGGGGATCAAGTAAGTTCTCAAAATTTTCTTAAGGGGATCAAATAATTCAAAGTATGTCTCGTGTTCAATCACAATTGATAATTAGGATATATGAATTAAGGGGTTCTCGTAGGATATCTTAAGGGGTTGTAATAGGATGGCTTAAGGGGATCTATGAATTAAGTTCCTAGGAAAAATGATGGCTTAAGGGAATCAAATTTGGTGAAGTTTCCTAAGGCAAGCAAATTTAACAATAATATACATGATAAAGTGATTATACATTCAAATTTAAAGTTTTGAAGTAGGAAAACATGCACATAACAAGCAAAATATATTAAATATCAATTTTATATATAAAAGTGTAGAGTAATTGTGTATGTACATATACGAATTTGGCATATATGTCAACTCAAAAGAATGTTTACAAAAAGTGGCTATGCCATCTCAAGAAAATCCAAAACATCCTGGTGAATCATCAAAATGTAGCCTCTTCATGCCACCTAATATCAAAATGAAAATTAATCAATTTTAACTATGTATATAAGGAATACCAATATATCATCAAAACATGTATTTAAATATACAAAACTATATATATACTTACTTGTATTTACAAGTATTCCATGTTGTCTAGGTTGAATTTGTATCCTCTCTTTTTTGTCTCAATTTTAACATAAGGATACATAAGGGAAATAAATCAATTTTAACTATTTGCATAAGCAATATCAATATATATCATCAAAACATGTATTTAAATATATAAAACTATATATACTTATATTTACAAGTATTCCATGTTCTAGGTTGAATCTACATCCTCTCTTTTTTGTCTCAATGTATGCGATGAGTTTGTGATGATGGCTTTAAAATACAAAAGGACAATAAAACAATTTTAACTATTTACATAGAAGAAATATCAATATATCATTAAAACATGGAGCATCTTAGTGGGAGAAGGAGTGAGGCTCCAAATTTGAAATCCATAGGTGAAGATGGAGATGGGATTCAGATTTAGATGACAATGATGAGGATTTTAGGCTCTTGGTGGTTCAAAGGTTCATTGTGTTGGGTTTCAATGGGATTTTTCACCAATTTCTTATTGTTAATTTTATTGTGTATGATGCATATTTATGGGGGGTTTTCCTTGCCCTACAAAAGATGTTGGATTTTATTTTGAAGCCTTTCAAGTTTGCAGGTGTTGGTAGTTTGGTGGATGTTGTGTTGTGTGATGTTCTTGGGAGTTTGTTTTTTCTACTTGGATGTCCAGTTTTGGTGATGCTCGTTATGTAAGGGTGCTCTATTGGTATGTTCTTTGGGTCCCTAGTGTGTATTTTGACTATGGAGTGGCTTATTTTCGGCTCTAACCAACGTGTTGGGGCAGATGGTGTGCTTCTATTTTTGGCTTACTCCCTATTTCCTTTCTACTTGGTTTACCCTTTCCCTCATGGCCTCTCTTTTCTGTTGTTTGTTCTGGAGCATCTCTCTGGTGGCCTTTTCTCTTGGTGTTCATTGGTTTCTCTTGGTTATTTGGTTTTCGCTTGGTGGTTTTCTCTGTTAATTGTTCCTGTGGAGTTTAGACCTATATATGGCTCTAACGGGCGTGTTGGAGTAGCTGATATGTTTAATGGTTTGGCCTTCTTCCAATTTTCTCCTGCTTGGGAAATCCCTTCCTTCCTGGGTTCCTTTTATTGTTGCTTGCTTTGGGCTTGGGTCTCTATTTGTAGTGGGCTTGGGGCCCTATTTTTTGGCTTTTGTTGGGGGTTGTTTTTCCCTATGTTGTTCAGGCTCCTTTCTATGTTGATTCTTTTATGCTTCATTTTTGTGGGGTTCTTGTGGTGGTTTTGTTGCATGTGAACTCTCTTGATGAGTGCTTTAGGTCTCTTGTGGGGATGTTGTCTATGGAGTATTTTATTTATGGCTCTAACCAACATGTTGGGGTTGATGGTCTGCCTTTTGTATTGGCTTTCTCCCCAATTCTTTCCTCCTTAGTTGACCCTTACTCTTTTTCCTTATGGATTTCGATGGATACTACTTTGTGGGTGCTCTTCATTTTGGAAGATCTTTACTTGTTCTACAGGAAGGGAGATTTTTGTTCTCCAAGTTGAAGTTTATGTTTTTCTGCTAAAACCCCATTTGTTTTAAGCTCTTTATGTCTCTAGGGTTTCTTTATTGTGTTTGTAGATTTGTATCTTCTTATTGTTGCTAAATGGTATGTTACACAAGAAAGTTGTGTTGTATCCCCTTGAGATTTTGAAGATTTTGAGGATAAAAGGGGGTAATAGTTATTATTTTCAAAAGGATTTCTATATTTTGTGGGTCTAATTGAAGTACCATATGGTTTCCTCATCTAAGATGCACTTGGGAGTGATAGCTACCCCTATTTTAATTTTTTGGCTGATGGTTGGGATATATTCAAGTGTTGAACTTGAAGACCTAGATGATTAAGTTGCTAGTGGGAGTTAAGTTTTCCTTTTGGTTGATGACCCAGAGTTACTTGGTGTTCCTCTTGAAGCTCCTAATGGTTGGTTTTCCAAAGGATGGTGCGCTTATACTATTTTCTAGAATTTTGGATTTCTTTTGGGTTCTACAGTTAGTTTCTTCTATAGAGGTTGAAGATTGATCCTTTTGAGGTGAATTCCTCTTCTTTTGAAGTGGATATGGGTGTTGTGGAATTGGTAGAGATCTCTTTGTTGTTGGAGATTTTTGGCTTTAGTGGAAAAGGTGTTCATATCATCATCTCCAATAGAGGGAAGCTCTCTCTTTTGGAGGTGGATATTGAGTTATTTTGTAGGGATGATAGGTGTCTCAAGGGGATTATTACCTCCTTATTCATAGTTTTTCCTTGTAATTCTCTTATTGAGATAGGAATTTTGGTTGGACTTGTTGTTCTAAAAGAGAGCTCTTGTTTCCCTCTTCTTAGTGGCTCAATGTTACTTTTACTAAGTGGATGGTTTGCTACAGCTTGGCTATCTCATGTAGTGTTGTTGGGATCATCCTTTTCTGAGAATGATGATGATACATTCTAGTACATATGCATTCTTGGAAGCAGATCTAATGTTTTTATCTAGTTGTTGGCTAGTGTTTGATTTTTTCCTAGCTTTGGATCTACCTTTATTGCACAGATTTTCATTAATGGTTGGCTTTTTTTTCTTTATTTAATCTTTGGCAATGTTTCATGTAGATTGGGTTTCAAGTCCCATCAAAAATTATATGTAAAGGGTTTTGGGTCCCTTCAAAACCTGTTTTTCCCCTAATCAAAAAAATATATTATTAAAACATGTATTTAAATATATAAAACTATATATATACTTACCTATATTTACTTATTCTATTATACCATTTGCACCCTCTCTTTTTTGCAATGAATCTATGATTGTCTCATGCTCTTCTATAGAAATTTACCATAGCTCTTTATTTGAAGGTCTTCCACGATATTTTACTAGTTTTATATTTTTTGCCACCATAAAATGTGAGTAGTGTATAATCATCTTATTTTTTTCATAATATTTGAATGTAGACAAACCATTCTTCCTTGTTAGGTACTTTCATAGTCAAGTGCCAAAAACCACCGCTGAACCTGTTGGATAATAATAGCCATTGTCATCTTCTCGAGGTGCTACTAAATTATGTTTAATCTTCACACATCGATCCAACCAATAGTTTATTTCCTCTTCATTCTCCTTAGGTGCAACAGCAACATACACATGTCCTCCAAACAAAATATAATTCAATAATTTGTGTGACATATAATTTGACCAATCCACATACATGCATTCATATATATAATTAAATATATTACAAAATAGTAATAAACTGAAATAAAATGAAATAAATTGAATTAAATTACTTTCTTTTACAAGGTCTAAAACACGATCATAGTCATCTGATGCTAACACTTAATCATTATCTTCAATTGTTGTTTCATATTGATTGTGTGTTTGTGTAGGTGCCAACAATCTTTGCTTCCGCTCTTCAACCCATTATGTATTCTCACATGCTTCCCAATCTCATAAAATACAAAACTAAAAAAACACATACAAGATCCCTTATCCAAATAGTCCATGTGCTTGCATTTGAACTCTTAAATGAATGTGATTTAGTAGATCCACTGATTGTCTCACAATAAAGTCTAAGTAAAATATTCTCTTCTTCAACCAACGAAAAGAATCATCAAAATATGAATAATGTATTACATTCTTGTGTTTTTCATAATCTTCAAATGTAGGCAATTCATTCTTTCTTATCAAATATTTTTGAAGCCAAGTTCCAACAACAACCACCAAACCAATTGGATACTCAAATTTGTTAACATTTACTCTAGGATGTACCAACTTATGTTTTCTCTGAACACATCTAGCCAACCAATATTGTCTCCTCTTCATTCCCCTCGGGTGCAACAACAACATACACATGTCCTACAAAAATAAATAAAAAATTCAATAAAGAGTGACTTATATTTAATTCACATATAAACATGCATACAGATAAAATTCAATTCAATTTAATGTACCCTCTTGTACAAGATATGAAACACGATCATAATCATCTAATGCAAACACTTGATTATCTTCAATTTTTGTTCCACGTTGAACATGCGTCGATGTAGGTGTTAAGGCTCTTTGTTTCCATTCTTTGACCCATTCCATATTTTCACACGCCGCCCAATCACATGTAGTAAGAAATTGAAAAAATCATGCAAGCTCCCTTGTCCATATTTTCCATATGTTTGCATTCAATCTCTTAAATGAATTCCATTTTGCAGATCCATTAATTGTTTCAAAATCTTATCGAGTAAAAATGCCATTTTCTTCAACTAACCAAAAGAAGCATTGAATTATTGAGCTCTCACTTGTTCTTGTAGATAATTTGGTATTACACATGCATCTCTAAATTTTGCAGCATCCTCAAATTTTAGTTGTTCTCTAGCAAGAGCTCTTTTCACACATGCACCTACTCAATCGTGTTCTCATTTACCATGTCCAGGTGCTAGATATTATTTTCCTTATGAACTCTACATAAACAATAAAACATTCTAGCATTCTTGAATTGCACTGTGCAATTA
This sequence comes from Sequoiadendron giganteum, assembly GCA_007115665.2. Classification (NCBI taxonomy): domain Eukaryota; kingdom Viridiplantae; phylum Streptophyta; class Pinopsida; order Cupressales; family Cupressaceae; genus Sequoiadendron; species Sequoiadendron giganteum. The sequence continues at coordinate 191,066,024 of CM021107.1, read as the reverse complement.
TCCAACCATATGAGATGTTCTCTTATTTGAATTCTTCTCTTTTTAAACTTTTATAAAATATATCAAAATAATATTGAACAAATGAGCAGATGAATATAATTGATTATCACTTACATAAAAATGTTACTCTCTCAAAAATGTTCTATTATCTTCTCTACTATATCATCAGTATGTTTATATACAATATGAACAAATATAGCTACTTGCATTGAATTACAATATTGTGATTGAATTTCTTCTTATGGAGCAAGAGAATAATTTTCAGAAAAATAAAAAACTGACAATATAATTCCAATTGAGAATGTGTTTTTACATAAATGAAATTGATTATCAATCCAATGAGCATATTAAGAGTGTTAAACATATTTAGGTACAATCTTATCTTTAAATTATTTAATAAATGCATGCACACTAAATTTTTCCACAATTAACTCACAACGTTTTCCAATTTTTCCATCTTTTAAAGAATACTCAATATTTTTTATTTTTTTTACATCCACTAATTGTTTCCTAAATTCATCTAAAATACTTTCGTGCATACATTCTCCTAACAATGAAAAGTTATGACATCTATCACATTCTCCAGAAATACATACTTTTAAATAAAATAAGTTTCTATTAGAGGGTTCATAAAACAACCCTATTATAAATCATTTGATTGTTTCAGGTGGCATATTAATACAATAAATCTCTTGCATAATTTGGTTAGCATGCAAAGTACAACATATATATCAAAAAATGTCATAATAATAATGAAATTGTACATGATTCTTACAACAACAAGAGATTCATTGTTTATTAATTCTAACATACCAAGGTTTACATTTTTTGAATGATCTTTGTCTTATGCTAATAATAAATGGTAAAATTGAATCATCCAAAAAAATTATATAATTCAGTTTGAGTCATATCTAAGAGATGGTTTGTATGAAGCTCATGAATTTTGGAACCCACCCTTAATTTTAAAACATCTCTAATGTTAGGTGATGTACTCTTGTATTATCATGCCAATATTTTTCGAATAAAGATTTTATTTCATTAGTTAATTTCATGTCTGATCTTGGGAGTATACCACTAAAAATCCAACATTGATTAAATGGATCATGTTCAATACTTTCTCTTCTTTTAGCATCTCTTATCAAAGTTTTAGGATTTACTTTTATACATTTATTAATCTTACTTAATATTATTTTATTTGAAGCTGCTTTATTAACTAGAGCAGTTCTTATTGCACAACGAGTTGTATTCTTATCTTTAGATCTAATTTTCTTACCTATAAAATCAATAGTATTAGCAACACTAGATATGACTTGTTCTACTGAATCATTTTTCTTTTTTGGTTTTACAAAAATGCCTAATTTTTTCATCACTTTTCTCATTTTCGACATTCTCATCAATTGCATCATGAGTTGACATTGAAATCCTAATTTCTTTCTGTAGACATGCAAAATTGACATCATACATCTCGCTCTAGCATCGTGCATCGAATTCTGCTATTAATCAATTAAAGCAGTTTATTGATTAATTTACTAAGGTTCATTAAATAAATCAAAATTATTTATTTAATCCTTATGTTCTTCTCATTTGATTTAATAAATCAAACTGATTTAATCAAATGTCACCTCCTAATATCATCCAAGTTAATTAATCTACATTAATTAGCTTTTAATCACAATTACCATTCTCTAGCTTTTGACTCAACTAGAGTCAAATCCAAACTCCTAACTAACCCACCCACTTGCACCAATAAATCATTTATTTGATTTATTATTTCCTCTAATTACATTCAAAATGGCATCAAAATGGAATATTCTTCCATTTTGAATCTTCCCCCCAAAAGGGACTTGTCCCTTCCAACAAGGTTTTAAATGCTATTTGCACAAGTCAACATAGCATTTATTGCACCTTTCATCCCCCCAAAACATGTCAAGTCATTCAAATTCAAATTTGAAATTGGCACATTTGCCAAAACTTGCACATTCCTCACCCTCTCACACCTTGACAAGTGGCATCTTGTCATTGGCCCATGAATGATCCCACATTCATCAATTTGGCCTCTCATCTCTCCAAGCCCAACTATAAGTTGAAGGCTTCTCTCCTTCAAACAACACAACAGCCACATTTGAAAGTATTTGCACTATAGGCAACTTGAGTTCAAGCATCTCATTGTCTATTTCACCAAGCTTATCAAGGATTGGGAAAGGGCTCTTTCACATACTCAAAGAGCACCAATCCAATATGGGATAGTTTTATTTCATATTTTGCATGTTTGTTCATGTTTGTTATTTAGTTACATTTGAATCATGAAATAATATCTCATAAGGATGTGATTTCTGTTATTTTGTTTGTATCATGTTGCTAACACACTTGCAGATTTTCATGTCTTACAAATGGCGCTAGAAGGAGGGCGGTTATAGTTTTTCTCTATATTTGTCGTGCATTGACTTATTTCTAAGTTCTAACTATTTATTAGCACATATGTGAAAGTTTTTGTAGCTTCTTCAATAAATATATTATAAATATATTCTAGATTACTTTTCTTTATAAAAAAATTAAAAAAATCTTGCAAATAAATAACTTGACTTGTCTATGCTTCCGCATTTTGAAGGTGCTTACCCATTTTGGTGTAGTTCCTATAGAGATGACATGTTCACTTTCTAGAGGAAAGAGAATGAATCTTAACATATGCAGTTGATAGATATGCATATGTAAGTGAAATCAAAGCATTTACATCTAAACTGCTGCTCTGTGCCACTGATTAATTTTTTTTACCAGTCACTATTTATTCTCAACGCTTAATGTTGCACATCATATGGCTTCTTAATGATTACCAGTTGCTGTCTATATCTAAAAAGCTTGTATGTATTCTGATGTATTGATGTTTATTAAGTTGTGAGGGTAAAGAAAGTTGTTATGAATCATTAAGATCATTAACGCAGCAACTTTGTATGATTTTTTATGGGTTTGACTTTCTGTGTTATGTTGTTATCCATCATTTAATAAATCTGTTAACACTATTGACACCTTTTTGTCATGAAAACGTTGTATGATCTGTATTGGAGGTAGATCAAATCTGAAGTCTATCCTTTGCCTACGTTTCCTTTGCTGAGATACAATGTACTCCTCTGAATGCGCGCAGGGTTTCTCTATCAGCTCCTCCTTTGCAGATTTGACCAATGAAGGTTGAAGCATCACAAACAGTAAGCACACCTTATCTATGCTTCTGCACTGCGCATATACCAAGGAAGGAGGACATACCTGCTAATTGCATTTAGTTGGAAAGAAGTCCTTTGGCAGCCTTTCCTTGTAGAACAGTTGAAACACACCCATGATCCCCAGGAGTAAGTATTGATCAGAGGCGTTCAAAAGGAGCATCAAAAGTGTTCAAGAAGAATCCACTGGAAACCAAAACTCCCAGCACAGAGGCATGTGCTTTTGACAGGAAGCTATGAGTAAGTAAGGTGCGGGGCTTTGCCAAAGAAGCAGCGTGAGTCTCTGCAACTCCCGATTGCTAGGAAGCAATCTCTGCAACACTTTTTCGAGAGGCGCTAGGATAGGTGGAGGGCCAAAGCTCCCTATGCAAGAGATGAAAATGTAGAAGCAAAGCCAACTCTAATTCCACATCCCATCTTTTCCTCGCCTACTCTTCCTGCTAACTAGAGTTTGTTTAATGCTGAAAATGAGTGTCTGGAAATGGTGTATAGTTATCTTTTTAATATTATTTGCTGTAAATGCAGGAAAGTAGATCTTTCTGACAGGTATTTCTGTTCCAGAAGATATTTGTAGGTCTTACGTACCTATATATGCTTTAATATTTTACTTAGCGCTCTCCCTTCAATGACCTATCACCAATCCTAGAATCTCTGCGTAAATATTGGGAGCCTCTAAATCAACTTAAGACACCTCCAGCATGACCTTGGCTAGTTTGGATAGATCGCTAGCTCCTCATCTTGCTTTGAATGTTTGCTGCTTTGAATGATTGCTACTTTTACATCTTGTTGTCATCCTTTAACCTGCTTTTGAACGTATACACATTAAAAGTTGGTTATGTTCCAAGATTTTGAAATCCGATGGAGACTTCAACCTCCCCCTTCAACTCCTTGTCAAGCGTTTGGCTCGAGGTGTCCCATCAAATAGATAATGTGCCTGTCAAAACATTTACAGCTTGGTTACAACTTGTTAGATTTGTACAGGCCTGAGTATTTAAACCGCCCATCCCATTTCCATTAACTACAATCTGTAGTCGGTGGCCATTTGTTTTATATATACATTACTTTGAAATTGGTGAAAAATGAATAAATTCAAAGCTGCAGGGTACCACCAGAGTAAACAGGAAAATGAAATAGGAGATGCATCTCAGAAAGAAAAGTGAATAAAAAATCATTTTCTAACTTGAAGTTGTTGACTGGTAATTGGTTATGCTTTGCTAACTTCAAGATATTGGGTGCAGATTTCTAGAGGAGGGTGAAATTTGTTGATTACATATGAAGATATAATTTTGTATTAGTTCTTCATGCTTAGGAAATGAATTGATATATCAAACATGATGTCATTTAATCTTGCTACCTAATTATCTTTGATTATATGCCTTCTTTGAAACTCCTAATTTTTTTATTTATTTTTATTTTTAGCATTCTAATCATTGCTTCTTTATTGTTTCACAGCTACTTTGCATCAAGAAGGATAAATCAAAGAAGATTTGAGTTGGATAATTAAACATTCAAACAAAATTTGAACTTAACAAAAAGCATTTTTTAATGCTTGTTGTCACAATCTAGAGCTCCAATTCCTACTCTCGTTTTCTGTTTTAAACCAAACGCACATTTCAATTTGGGTTTAAAATTAATCACTTAACTTGATTTCTTCAATTGGGATAAAATTGAACCTTAGAAATACTTACTAAATTTCAATTTGGGATTAAAATTGAACAAGGCAACTTCACATTTCAATTGGTGCATTTAAAACGAACTCATCATTGCTTTGAGGAATTTAAAATTGAACATGTGTACTTTGTGTTTTGTAAACTTTTTTGCAAAGTAGTGCCATTTAAAAGGGCGTATGCGCTTCTCTCGCGCTTCACGGCAATCTTGAGAATCAAAAGTCTTTTTGATGACCCTAAGTTGCATAAAAGATTGCCTCCACACTTCAATTTGGGATTTAAAATTGAACATAACATGCGAGTGTGAGCACGATATATTGCGGAGGTTCTCCCCTTTGTTTTTCAACAAGGGTTGTGTGAACGACGGGATATGTTAGCTCGCTATTGTTTAACTTAGAGGGCCTGCCTTGTGGGAAAAAGTAATCACCCAAGGGAACGACCCAACCGGGAACACGCTAAAGCCAAGCGACTTCCACCCGGGATATAAGTGTGGATATTGGAACAAAGGCCAATATCACGAGGATTATTCTGACGAGATGGACAGCAATGGACTCTCGCCGACGTTGGATAATCCCCCACGAACGGAATGCCCGAATTAGAACCCTTGTTTAGAAATTGGCCAAAACCTTATCTATCTTGTTGGTGCAAGAGGTCATGTCCTCTGAAGCCGCCCCACATAACATGCGGTCTTGTTGTGGAAATGGAAAGTATGCCATGGGAGATTCATGGGTACTAATGCTTGGCTGACCCGAATAAGTGAGTGCCGTGGAGGGGAGCCAGTGTGGTCAAGCATTTAGCCATTCGCACAAGATATGCGCAGCTGGATTTATCCAAGTGGGAACCCAACAAGGTATTGTCTCATCAACCTAGGAGTGTGAAAGTGCTTGGAAAAAACACATTGCTTGATCTTGAAAACATTTGGAAAACAAACATACACAAAAACCTTGAAATTTCAAACACCTTGTGGGGAACAAATACCTATTGACGAACTTGCCCACTCTTGCTTTCCCTAGGAATCACATTCCTAGAGGTTTCTAAGTGTGCAAATTCTACCATCATTTGTTTCCAATAAGGATAAACATAAGGAACTTTTGCCCTATTTTCCTCGATTTCTGCATAAAGGACCTTGTGGAATGAGAAAGAGAATGGGACATTAGACATATAGTTTGAAAACCTAAGCAAGCAAGCGTCTTGGATAAAAATAACCTCATTTAACCAAGATAAAAGACAAATTTGATTACACATGTGTTTTCTAACATGATCAAAATCCCAAAACCGAAGTTCAAAAAGCTTAGTGTGAAAACTAGTAAGGAGCGTCTTGAGATCCTGAATTGTTTGAAAGGTTTACTTTCCTCTCATAGGAAATATAGCGTGTCCTTCAACACCGAGGTCTTGTAAGCAGAAGTGTCATCTAGGTCAAGTCTAGGATCAAATCCCATCACTTTCATCCATCTTTTCAACCATCAAAATCAGTCAAATTTCCATCTCACTAACAACTCTTGGAATCTTTGTAAACATCTTTTATGCTAAACTTCTAGGCGAAATCAAATCACTTTGTTTGACTTAACACATCTAGTCAAACCATCATCTTATACACAAGTTCTATCTTGGATAATACAACTTCCTATGGTTTACGAGTTCATCTTGTTTGGCTTAACACACTTAGCCAAATTATCAAATCATCACCTCGTTTGACTTGACGCAATTAGTCAAACTACCATCTTGTAGGAGTTCACTCTTGGATAACACAACTTCCAAGAGTTTTCTAATTACGTTCATCACATTTTGGCTGACTTAACACACCTAGTTGAACCATCAATCCAATCACGAATCAATCAAATCAAATTCCTAAAAGTTTTAGCATTTCTTTCAAAGTTTCTTTAAGAGTTCCATTCATTCGTATCACTCATCTTCCATTTATCTCATCCTCATTATCACTTTGATCCTTCAATTATCCTAGTTCTTTGCTTCTTTAACCTAAGGTTTAGACCGATCTAAAGGATTAAGAGGTTCATCTCTTACATTCTTGAAAATTGATCTTCATCTTATGGTTCAAACTCGATCTCAACACAAGAGGGACATGGAATATAAATTTGATTCATCCATCATGAACAATTCGATTCAACCAAACTATCCAAGCCTTGCAATACCATTTGATTTCCAAAGCTTATACAATGCATACATGGGAGCATTATCTCATACAAACATCAATGGTACAACGAATGTGAGTATTCTCAATCCAAATTTTGGAACACCTTTCCCAATGATAGATTCAAATCTAAGTCCAAATCTGCAAACCTATCAACCAAACACTCAATGCATGAGTTTTCCAAACAACATTATCCCACAAAATCCATACATACCAAGTGCAACTTTACCAAACATGACCATTTCAAATCCACACTTGGTAAACTTTGGGGTCGACATGTTTCAAATCCCCCTAATATTGTTCAAAATCCTAGCAATATATTGGCAACTCCATGTGTTGATTCAAGTCAAGGTAACACCATGCAAAATCAAAGTTACCTAAATCAAGGCAATATGATTCCCAACCACAACAATATTCAATTTCAATCTATCATGCCAAATCAAAACATCATACCAAATCATCCCATTTTGCCATCGATATCGCAACAGCAGATGGCAACTATCCAAGCAATCCCAACAATCAACACCATTCCCATTCCACCACCACCGCCACCACCGCGAAAGCACAACACGACCAATTCATTCTCCATCATGTTGCAAGCTGCACAAGAAGCTTCCCGCAAAAAGGCACTCCAAGCCCAACAAGCTACACAGCTAGTTGCTCAACAAGCACAAGTGGCTCAAGTAACCGAACAAGCGCAAGTGCAAGCAGAATTCTACGCACTATTGCAAACAATCCAAGAAGAAGTAGCACAACAAAGAGCCCAACAAAAAGCTTTGTTGGCACAAAAACAAGATGACGAACAACAAGCGTTGTTGGCTCAGCAGAAAACACAGGCCTTACTCGCCCAACAAAGCTTGCAACAGATTCCCACCGCAATTGTTGAAAACAATGATCAAGAGCTATCCATCAATGAACACATTGAAGATGTTCCCGTCTCATTCAATGATCAAATCATCACACACCAAAAGCCACTTTTCAATCATGATCAAAACTCACCAACGATGCCCAACAATGATCCAATCCAAGAAACATTAACATCATTTGATCCTATGTTTGAGAACATTGACAATCCCTCCACCAAAATTGTTGAAAACAATGATCAAAATCAATCCATCAATGAGCACATTGAAGATATGTCTACCCCATCCAATGATCAAATCAATATTCATCAAGAGCCACTTTTTAGTGATCTATTCCAAGATGTGTTAACGTTATTTGATCCCATTGACTTAATCCAAGATCCATTCACTAATGATTTTGTTGAAAATCTCTCTACACCGCCTTATGAGCTAGAGGACATATCTCAAGAACGTATTCCAAAGCATGATCAAAATCTTCCATCAAGGTCTATCAATGGCCCTTCCAATGACATATTGACATCCTTCGACCTCACGATTGAGAATAGTGAAAGAATCTTTGACTTTACACTTGATCCAAATCCATTCAAAGAACAAGTGGAAATTAAGCCACTTCCCATGCCTAAGGACAATTTCCAAGAACCTGCTATAAGCAATCCATCCTTTGAAATTGACCCATGTCAAGAATGTGATCAAAAGCATGGCAAAAGCAATTCCAGAATTAGTCAAAATCAAGAATTTGTATCTCCGAGATACTACAATGATCTAATGGGCACTCTTTTATCTATACAAGATGCCGCAAATGATGACCACATCCACATAGGACATACTCCTCCATCTACCCATAAGATGCTTTCTTTGGATGGACACATGGATGATCTTCAAAAACAAGAGTCTCATACTCTTGAAATCATTACTAGGAAACAAGAGTCTCCTACTCTTAACATTGGTACACATGATCAAGATATAGAGAAATCCAGAGACATGTCAAACATGGGTCATGAAGAAGGCTCCTACAAAAGTTGTGAATCAAAAACATCCTATGAAGTGAGTCATGAGGAAGACTTTTGTGTAGACAGCGAAGCATCAACACTTCTTGAAGAAGCACTACAATCTGATATGTCACAAGATCAAGCCAAAGAGATCAATCAGGAATTTATCCCACATGTGGAGGATCCTATCACTTATAAAGTTGGATCACTCACCTTTCTTAGAGCAAGCTATCTCATCAATAAAGAAGCTGACACTTCTGAAGGTCCACAACAGAGTAAAGAAGGAGCAACACCTTGTTTCCAAGGTAAATCATATCTTTTTGCAAATAAAATGTTTCAGCAGATGAATTATCAAGGCAGAGGATTAGGCCTACACGAACAAGGTATCCTAGAGCCTGTGCAGATTTTTGGAAATCCTAAGCATCAAGGCCTTGGTTACTCAACAATCAAGGGATCTCAACATATCAGTAATACTATCACCATACTAGGGGCAACTTCATCTCAAGCAAACGTCAACATAGGGAGCACGAAGAACCGTTATGATGAAACCAATGCCAGTACTACAACCCGCCATTTCATGAATCTTCATCCACCCATCACCCCATCCACGAATTGGGACCAACATCAAAAGAAAGACTTGAATCGAAGCATGCAAAATAGTATCAAAGAAAAAGAAGCTAAGAAGCATATTGGAAAAATCAAATACGAATGGATACCAAAAAATACAAAGAAAAATTATCCCTATCAAACTCCATTAGTCGAAGAAACTATGGGGAAAAATAAAAATGGGGCAAGTATCCATCAAAGATTTCCACAAAGGAAAAAGCAGGCTTCTCAAGCAACGTACAAAGTGTATCAAGCAGTTGGTCCAAATTCCATGCACACTTCCATATCCACCCACCATTGCTCATCTTCCCAAGTTTGGAGAGTCAAAGGTTCCAAACTGACAACCAATCCATCTTTTATACCTAAACACACTCCATCCACGCCTCCACGCAGGATATCCAATTCTCACATTGACCATGTATTGGCAGCGACCCTTCATCATAAGGATTCAGAAGGCACTCTATCGCGATGTGCGCACAAAGACAGAGTTAACTCCGGTATCAGCAAAACAAATCAGGGATCTCAAAAGTTGCATTCAAGTGCACGTATCTTGGCAAAGCAACTTCTTCAAATAGGATACCGATGGCATGTTATGACAGAAGCATCAACATCAGCACTACTAGGTGGTTCAGCATCAGCTTAAAATCTCTCAGAAAATACAAAAAAATTAGAAAAATGTCCTGAAAAAATGGTCACCTTGATGAAAACTTGGCAAATAGGCATCTTGGCGACAACAAAAAAAAATCAAAAAATACAAAAATCCAAAAAAATCAGAAAAAGGATTGAAAATAGTAAAGAAAAAAATCGTCCTCTAGCGAAAACCATTTCAATGGCGCTTTGGACAAGTACCATGATGAAAACCTGACAAACAGGCGTCATGTGTAGAATCAAGCATCTACGTGCACCATCCTAGGAGAAAGCATCTTATCGCATCCACAACCATATCATCCGTTCATTGATGAACCGCTTATCCAATCCATTTTCATCCATTTGCATCGATACTCCACGTTATCTAGATCTTGATGAAATTTTGGTGCACACTTTACAGTTGCTTATGGTAGACATCTTGACATGGGTCATTTTCATTGATCCCATCCTACCCAACGCTATTTGAACCTTGAACCACTATCCAAAGGCGCATCCGCTTTTTGAACACCGTATCTTATCGCAAGATAATCCATATCCATTCGTATCCAAGAATCTACCCATGGTCGTTCAAACATTGCTAGACACTGGGGGCAGATATTTACATCTTGCTTTGGGAATAACTCTTGATATATATCATCCAACTTATGTGGTGATCCAAACATTGGCAAACATGAAATCAAATTGATCAAAGAATTTTTTAGCCCATGGCATATTTTGAAAAGAAGACATTCCTTATCATGCTCTACCTTTCGTCGAGTATCAATCCAAACAATCCATATCAGTCGCATCTAGTGCGCACATCAGCATCACATCAAATCATCAAAACAACTTTGTTCCAAACCAAGCTTCATCAATCTTGATCAATCGAATCCAATCAATCATCACATTGTTTGACTTAACACACTTAGTCAAACCATCATCTTGTGCACAAGTTTACTCTAGGATAACACAACTTCCTTGGGTTTACAAGTTCATTATCATCACTCTGTTTGGCTTAACACACTTAGCCAAATTATCAAAACCATCATCACCTTGTTTGGCTTAACACACCTAGCCAAATTATCCTTTTTGTATGAGTTTACTCTGGGATAACACAACTTCTTGGAACTTACGAGTGCATTATCACTTTTGTTTGACTTAACACACTTAGTCAAACTATCAATTCATCAGTCCGATTGATCAACATTAAGCTTGGTTTTCAACAAAATCCCAAGACAAAGCACTGATATAATCACATATCATATCCAAATCGTCAAAAACATTCAAAAATTCATCAGAAAAAAACCAAAAACATGCAAAAAATCCATCAAAAATTTCAAAAACATCCAAATCTTTCAAAAAATCCAAAAACATGTCAAATATCAGAAAATCTTCAAAAATTTCATCATCAGGTCTTTTCAGTCTTTCACCTTGTCGAACTACGTTGTCTCTGAGCTTGAACGTAGGCAAGGTTGATCTTTGATCATCCCCCGAGACAGTTTGCGTCCGTGGCATTGGCATCCATTTTCCCATCTAGTTAGGCGTCCGTCGCATTGGCATTCGTTTGCTTATCTTTTCTTTTACAATCAGGTCCGTCCTTATGCGTCCATCGCATTGGCATCCGTTTGCCCATCTAGTTAGGCGTCCATCGCATTGGCATTCGTTTGCTTATCTTTTTTACCTTTAGGTCATTCTTTATGTGTCCGTCACATTGGCATCCATTTCCCATCTATCTCATAAGCAGTCAAGTCAATTGACACAAAATCCAAAAAAAACATTCATAAAATCTTGAAAATACCAAAAACATTTGTAAAACATCTCAAAAATTCCAAAAACAGCCTCAAAACATTTGAAAAAACCAAAATGGTGCATCCATTCCATCTCGCTTTCACTCGCAATAATCGTCATTCCTAATAAATCAGTCGTCGCTTTCACCCTTTGGTGAAGCAATCAGAAGCAAGTCTAGCAGGTTCCAAAGTGAACACCTAATTGTCAGAGTCTTCAGTCTAGATTAGTAAGCAAGCAAGTTGGTCAACTCGGAGTATCAATAGCTTATCACCCAATCAGTCTCATCAAAACCCTGATCACTAGATGTCCTAGGATGAAGCTTTCCCACGATGGACATAAGCATCAGGTACCCCACAGTAGTTTAGTCTTGGCTAGCGGTACGAAGAACATTAGCTTGTTTGTTTACTTTATCTTGGTCTTTTTGACTTATCTTATATTGCGCTCATTCCAAGGACCTCTCGATGATGCCTAAACAAAATAGGTTTAGAGAGAAAGGAATGGGGCAATGATCATTATCTTTTTATCTACTGTGCTTGTTGGATGTTCTTGTAAAATAACTTGGCGAATACTTTCTTTGTTGGGTCCGTCCTAGCAAGGTTTCTGTATGTCAAGTGTGAACAAGATCACTCCTATCTAATTGCCGAGTCAGAGTCCATCACACTAGGCGCCACGCCATCCTGGTTCTTAATACCTTGATGCATCGCACCTATTTGTGTTATCAAACATAAAGAAAGTTACGCTCTTTATCTCCCATTCCTGGATAAGCAATACATCATCATCTTTCATCATCATCTCTAATAAAGTTGGCTTGTTGAACTTCTGCATCTTCTTGGATTCAAGGGTTGATCCCTCTCATTCTTCTATCCTATCTCATTCTTCTATCCACTTTCATGCTAACAATGCATCCATCTTGCATCCATCTTGCATCCATCCTGCATCCATCCCGCATCCTGCATAATCACGTCATCTCATTTTCATAATCATATAAGTTGTTTAAAATAATATAGATTTGTTATTCTAAGCATCTTCCAAACATCTCATTTACATCATCATTATCATCCATACATCCATTTTGAACCTCTTTATCGTGAGATCCACCTCAAATTGAATCTTTTCGCTCGATCTCTCGAGGGGGCAATGTACTAACATACTTATTTTCGCCGAAGCATCCGAAAAATGAGAAATTTTTTAATTTCGATATCAGCAGAATCATTCTTTGAACCAATGCAACAAGTACATTGCTTCAAAGAGGGGCAAAATGTAGACATGCAAAATTGACATCATACATCTCGCTCTAACATCGTGCATCGAATTCTGCTATTAATCAATTAAAGCAGTTTATTGATTAATTTACTAAGGTTCATTAAATAAATCAAAAATATTAATTTAATCCTTATGTTCTTCTCATTTGATTTAATAAATCAAATTGATTTAATCAAATGTCACCTCCTAATATCATCCAAGTTAATTAATCTACATTAATTAGCTTTTAATCACAATTACCATTCTCTAGCTTTTGACTCAACTAGAGTCAAATCCAAACTCCTAACTAACCCACCCACTTGCACCAATAAATCATTTATTTGATTTATTATTTCCTCTAATTACATTCAAAATGGCATCAAAATGGAATATTCTTCCATTTTGAATCTTCCCCCCAAAAGGGACTTGTCCCTTCCAACAAGGTTTTAAATGCTATTTGCACAAGTCAACATAGCATTTATTGCACCTTTCATCCCCCCAAAACATGTCAAGTCATTCAAATTCAAATTTGAAATTGGCACATTTGCCAAAACTTGCACATTCCTCACCCTCTCACACCTTGACAAGTGGCATCTTGTCATTGGCCCATGAATGATCCCACATTCATCAATTTGGCCTCTCATCTCTCCAAGCTCAACTATAAGTTGAAGGCTTCTCTCCTTCAAACAACACAACAGCCACATTTGAAAGTATTTGCACTATAGGCAACTTGAGTTCAAGCATCTCATTGTCTATTTCACCAAGCTTATCAAGGATTGGGAAAGGGCTCTTTCACATACTCAAAGAGCACCAATCCAATATGGGATAGTTTTATTTCATATTTTGCATATTTGTTCATGTTTGTTATTTAGTTACATTTGAATCATGAAATAATATCTCATAAGGATGTGATTTCTGTTATTTTGTTTGTATCATGTTGCTAACGCACTTGCAGATTTTCATGTCTTACACTTTCTATAAAAAAACATTATATATGTTCTATTTTTATGAGTTCTCATTTGTCTCCAAGAAACGTTACTAGGAAGGTTATCTAGCACATCTTTTTCAATTGCAAAAAAAAAATCATTTTCATTCATACAAGGGGTTTCATTTTCATTCACACAAGGAGTTTCATTTTCATTTTCAAACATAAAAGAGATTTCATTCTCATTTTCATCAATATGACGGATTTCATTCTCATTTGCATTCTTATAAGATATTTCATCATTTTTTTGTTTTTACATTGTTTCAACCCTAGAATTATTGATACAATCAATGGTGTATCTAGCTTCCTCTAAATAATTAAGATCAATATTATCAAGACTTGGGTTTGAAGACATACTTGGATAAATTGTTTGAATAGGTACATTTTCTATATCATTGGGAGGTGGATTTGAATACATACCTAAAGTTGTTTATATAGGTGCTATTTCCATATCATTCAAAGTTGAAGTTGAAGACATAGTTGGGTTTGTCTCCATAACTGCATTTTCTTCCATATTCACCATCTCCACGTTTGCATCATCTACATTAATCTCATCCTTCATGGTTTCCTCTTCAACATTCATGGAACTAAATGCTTCCAAATTTTTTATTTGAAGACTCCTTTCTCTTCTATCCCCTTTTCTTTTTTCCTCCATTTCTTTATTTGCTTGAATTTTTTCAATTGTCATTAACTTTCTACAATTTTTTTCTTTGTCTTTGTTTTGATCCCATGGTTACCAAACCCTCTTTGATAACAAAACAAATTATTCTTAGCCTATTTTCAAATTGATATCTCCTTCAAATATTCAAATAAAATAATTTAGTATGAAGATCCTTTCTTCCATAAACTTTGAAGTACAAAAACATCATGAATACATCCAAAAGTTCTCTTTTTCCAAATCTTCTTGTAAAATGTTCTTGTACTTGATTCCATTTTAAAAAAGTCAACCTACACTTGTCTCTTCCAACAATTTGAATAGAATATGCCCTATTAAGATATTGCACAAGACAACATTGCAATAAAAAATGCATAAAATGGGGCTTTGGACCGTACTACAGAAAAAGTTAATGTTGCAAAAAAAACATGTTTTATCAGTATTTTTTAAATGGGGAAAAAATGGCTAAATAAGAAATACATGTATGCATTATAAAACATCTATGTGTTATATTTTAGGAACGCGTATGCGTTATAAAATGCATACATGTTCTATTTTACCCAATGGGTAAATAGGTAGCGAGTATGTGCTCTATTTAAATAGCATGTATGCATTTTAATAATGCGTACACATTATTAGAAATTTGAATCTCCAACCCACGTGTAGCCTTGGTTTTAGGCTTAGAAAATGCTTGGCAACCCGACCCTTAGCCTTTGACCTGCAACTAAAAAACTAAGGCAGATTCAATAAGAATGTCCAACTTTGGCAATATGCCTGGTGGACTTTTTTTCTGAATCAATCTATGAAATAAAAACCCATTAGAGAACATGATGTCTAGTTTCCAAATATATAATTTTTATTAATATTGAATTATATTTATTATTTTTTAATTAATTTCTAAGCGAACTGGTCCATAAACTTGAAATATTAGGCTTTTTTTGTTTTTAATAACTTTTTTTTGGTTAAGCTTCTTGTAAGATTCAAAAATGTTTAGTTTAGGTCCAATTATGTTGGACCCATACATGTTGATTTTTAAAAACAACAATTAAGGCCAATAAAAATTCAATAAAGAAAAATATTTTAAAAAATTACAAAAAAATATCCTCATCAATATTCATGTTGTTAGCTCTCTTTCCCCAAAATTAATTAGAAAAATAATTTTATTTGGGTCAAAAAGTGGTGTTCCTACACATACATGGTATGGTAAAAAGAACTTTTAAAAGGTGGTTTTTATACATCCCTATCAAAATTTAATTTCGATCACCTGGGTATTTGAATAAATTGCATATTTAGAAACTAAACTCAAAATGCTAAATTTCATATTACTGACATTCTTTCAGATTCATTGTGTAAGTGCCTCAAATTTTCAATCCGAGTGTGACAAATTTTGAAAAATAGAAAAAACACTTCCACTTTTTGAGCTTTTTATGGACCCAACTTCTTGCATCAACCCTAACCATAGATATAACAATGAATATGAAGAACATAATTATACTATCAAAGATATCAAAAATCAATGGTAAAAAAAATAAAAATTAAAAAAAAATCATATACCAAATCATTAATCAATACTTAAAATGTAAAATGTATAGAATAAGCCAAAGCCTTCATATAAAATTAAATATAGTTAGATCTTTATCTAAAAATTAAATTGATATATCCTTTAATCTAATATATGTTACTATAAATCTTCTTCAAATTTCTATGCTTATCTCTTACTTTATTGCCATACTAAGACTTAAAAAAACACTTCTTTGTCTTTAGCATTTTCAATTACCTATCGTATATTGCTACAAAGTATTTTCCATGACTAAATCAGAAGAGTTTTAATATTATATTATAGAGAGTTTACCATTTCTTCTCTTTGATATAGTTTGGAAGGATTCTGAAACAATTTTGTTTTTTGAGTTTAAAATGTTGAACCCATTGCAAAAAAATATTTGCAACTTTATATTCTTTTTGAATTTTGATACAAGAGTTTCCGAGTCCATAGGAATGTGTGTGACAAAGATGTTTGAAATCAGTAGAGAAACTAAGTTGGAAATATTCTAGGGTATGTTACACTACACAAGCTAGAAGATGTAAGTGCAGACATTGGGAGAAGGATTAAAAATTGAAAATGTTTTAAAAGGAGTAGATTAAAGGGAACTAAGCCACACCAAAGAGTAGAAAACTGATGAATCATGCTTATGCAGGTCGAACCAATGGGAGGTCACACTGGATTATTCATTGATTTAGAATTACATAAAATTTAAGGATGGGAATAGTAGACAAGATTACATTTGAAGAGGAGGTGGCTTAAGATCTTTACCAAAGTGAGTAATGAAAATGGAGTTCAATGTTTGGAAGGGAAGCGAAAGGTTTTCAAATTTCAAGGGTCATTAGAAAAGATATTGTGAGTAGAGAGATATGGTTGAGTGAATAGAAATTGTAAGAAAAATAAAGGAGATGACAGGGTTTGTGAAGAAACAATGGATTGGAGTAAGACCAAAAGAAATCAAAGGATAAATGAAAATTGCAAAAATGTGTAATCAATGTGTTAGCTATATTTTAATTTCGAATATCAATAGGGGTGTGTGGTTATGAATTTAAATTTGATCTTGCATCTTTGTAATGGTAAATTTAATTGTCAAGTTAATTTTTGTATCACCTTTTTAATTATTTTATTGTCAATGGAAATTTGTGGTTAAGTGTATGTGAGCAGCGAGAGGTTTTTTTTCCCTTCTTCATTAAATTTTCCTGCTTCCAAATTTTGGCCAAACATATTCTTTAAAGAACCTATCATTGATTTATATTATTGAAATTAATGGAGTCATACAGAATATCTATGTTGTGTTGACTTATGAGTGTAGATTAATATCAAATTATATAAAACTAAAATCCAAAACAAAACAATAATTAACAAAACAAAACATAGAATTAAAACAATGACACCAATTTACATGGTTCACCAAAATGGACATGTCCATGGGAAAACCATGGAAACTCTTTTATTAAATCAACTACAAATAATTACAAGGTTTTAATCTATTTATCCTAGAGTGATTGAGATGCATATTTATAAGTTCCCTTTAGGACAACAAAGCCATTAGATGGGAAATCTAAAAAGGTGATGGTTGGACTTCACAACGAAAAATCTCCCACTTGAAGTCCAAATCATGCTACATTGTATAGAGCTATCCCCTACTTTTCCAAGCTCAATTTCACTTAATTACCAAGCTAAGAGAAGCTATGTTGAACTCCAACTTCTCTTGTGACACAAATTTTGTAAAAATATCTGCAAGATTAAAATCAATGTGAATATTCCCCAACTTGAGTTTTCCTTCTTAAATAACATTTTGAATGAAGTGGTACAAAATCTTGATGTTTTTGTGAAAGAATGAAAGGTTGAATTTCTCACCAAGTGAATAGCATTGTTGCTATCACTAAACATAGTGAAAACTTGGTGTTTTCAATCCAAGTTACCCAATAAACCCTACAACCATATCATTTTGTTAGCTCCTTCAATCATGGAAATGTATTATGATTTAGTAGTGGAGAGATCTACCATTGGTTGCAATATTGAAACTTGATGGATCAATGCCCCTAAAAATATAAATACATATTTGGAAGTAGAATGTCCCTTTCCCAAGTCACTAGCCACATCAAAATCAACATATCCTTTTAGTTCTACATCTTTACCTTTGAACCTTAAAACATAATGCGGAGTGCCCTCAAGAGATCTCTCATAATATAATTTACTATATCCCAATGAACCTTACCTGAATTTCGCATGTACTAGTTGACTACTCCCATTGCATGAATAATGCATGGTCATGTACATAACATTTTTTACATGAGGCTCCCAAAATCAAATGAATTAGGCATCCCTTTTATATACTCTTTTTATTCTTGTGTCTTGGGACACATCTCGAAGCATAGCTATAAATGATCAACAAGAGGTTCTCTTAGAACCCTTGCACCCTTAATATTAAACCTATCTAGGACCTTATCAATGTATTTTTATTTTAATAATTTGATTTCTCTTTTCTACCTATCCCTAAATATTGTCATGCCAAGAATCTTCTTCGTTGCCCCCAAATCCTTCATCGAAAAATTGTTAGCCAAATCAATTTTTAGCTTGCTAACAAAATTCATACTAGTGACAATTACTAGCATATCATCAACATACAACAATAACAAAACAAACTCAACGTTCTCCACAACTATGTAGTACACACATGGATCAGATTTGCACCTGGTAAATCTCTGCTTAGCCATGAAGGAATCAAACTTGAGGTACCACTATTTTGAGGCGTGTTTCATCCCATACAAGTTTCTTTTCAATCTACACATGAAATTTTCATTTTATTTTTTCAAAACCTTTTGGTTGTTGCATATACAATTCTTCTTCCAAGTCACCTTGTAGAAATATTGTCTTAACATCAAGGTACTCCAACTCAAGACCTCACATACAACTGCTAAACCAAAAACTATCTAGATGGTAGCCATTTTCACAATGGGTGAAAAGATTTCATTGAAATTCACACCCTTCTCCTCATCATATCCTTTGACCACCAATTGGCCATACATATTATTTCCTACCAACATCTTCTTCCTTCAATTTGTAAGCCCACTGGTTTTCAAGGCTCTCTGATTTGGTGGAAGATGTTCAAATTCCCATGTGTGATTTACCATCAACAAATCCATTTCTTCTCTCATGGAATCCATCAATTTATCACAATATTTTTCACTACAAGCATCTCCAAATGCATCCCTCTTCTTGATCAAATATTAATAAATGATGCAAAAAATCATCTTATTCAGCAAGAAGTTGGTGCTCCCTAGTGGACCTCCTCAACTGAGGAATTGATTGTTGTGAATTACCTTTATAATTTATAATATTTGATTCCAATCCTTATGATTCAAAAGGATCACATCTAATGGATATTTCTTCTTGATTTGACTACATTAAAACTTGATTGTGTATATATCCTACACATAGGTATTAGGTAGAGTATGGGATTGTAGATGTGTATGTTGTGATTGAAGAGTTTTTAGTGATTTAAACAAATCACTTCTATTTATAATATCATTAATTGACAAATATTATTTTATTGACTTTCCTTGTTTTAAAAAAATGGCATTACTCTTTTATTAAAAATCACATCCCGACTACGAGTTACCAGTTTGGTGATGTGATCCCACAATCGGTAACCATACTTTTAATCACCGTATCCAACAAAAAAAATATTTTGGACCTGATATATAACTTCATTCTTCTCTCTTGTGGAATTAGAATAAATTCTTCACACATGAACACTTGCAAGTGATTGTAATAAATTCTTCTTTCCAACCGCTTGTCCTTCAAAATGTTAAATTCCAATCTAGAAGATGGACCTTGGTTAGTTAAGTACACCATTGTATTAACTACCCCTACCCAAATATCTTTACCCAATCATGCATTTGAAATGATTTTGTGAGCTCTCTCCAATATTGTTTGATTCAACCTCTTAGTTGCACCATTTTCTTGAGGAGTTAAAGGGACAATCTTGATTCGTTGTATACCATTATCTACATAGAGTTTATCAAAATCCAAGGAACAAAACTCTCCACCATTATTAGTTTTGAAGCTCACTTGATTTTGTTTTTGTTTTAATTTTCTATAGTTTCTTTACTTAAAACTTTCATTTATCATATAAACCCAAACCTTCATAGTGCAATCATAAAGAAAGGTAGCAAAATAATTATACCCACCAATAGAAGTTACCTCATTGGGACCAAAAACATCTGAATGCACTAGTTCCAATGGTCATATTTTCTTGTCATGCCCTTGAATAAATAATATGATCCTTTTTTATTTTTTGTAAATATAATGTTCGTGCACAATTCTAAATCAATAGATTTCAAACTTGGAAGTTGATCCTATTTGTGCAAAATCTCAAGGTCCTTCTTGCTCGTATGATCAAACCTCTTGTGCCAAAGCTCCATATCATTTTCCACAACCTCCATCGCAACTCAAACTTCAACATGACTCTCTAGCACATACAAAGTGCCCAATTTTCTACATCTTAGAATCACTAAGGCTCCTTTAGTCACCTTCCAAGTGTTGAACTCAAAATTGATGCTACAATCTTGAGCATCTAGCTATCTTGTATAAATAAAATTATTCTTGAGTTGAGGAATGTGTCTCACATCTTACAATAGCCAATTATTTGCATTTTTTAATTTTAATATCACATCTTTATGATAATAATATAAGGTTCATTATCACCAAGATAGACCTTACCAAAGTTGCCTTCTCAATAATTTTTGAAAACTTCTCGGCATGAAGAGGCATGAAAATAAGCACTACGGTGAACTCACAATAGTGATTTACAATTCGAGTGAGGAAGGAAAACTTCCAAAAAAATCACCCATGCAGAAACAAATTGTTTTGAGGGGTTCGAGTGAACTCAAGGTTCGAATGAACCAAAAAGGGGTTCGCTCGAACCAGGGTTCGAGCAAACCCCTTTGCATGTGGGAACCCACATTTCCCATTATGGAAAGGGGGTTTACTCGAACCATGGTTCAAGCGAACCCCCCTTTTCCCACCTTCCCACCCTTTGACACAAAAAATGTCCAGATTTTTTCCCTTCGAAGCTTGGGTTGAGGATGAAAATATAGGAGACTTCATAGACCCAACTAGAAGATGGTAGTCCTCGTAATGAGCTATCCAACGAATATAAATTTAATATGTTTTGGTTTTATTATGTATGTGATTTTATAGTTTTATTAAACATAGGTTTTTTGCCGAAAATCAAGCTCTATGTTCTGCACATAAGGGAAAATAATAGATTATCAAAATAAAATTTTAAAAAATATGTTTGGGAAGGGTATTGATGTCCTTGATCCATTAAAAAAAAAATGAATTTTGATAAATACAGAAAAATTTATGTTGTATACAGTCTGCCTATGTCTGAATTGTAATTGGTTTGACTTCAAAATTTGATTGAGGAAAAAATATTTAATAAAATACTATAAAACCAAATGAAAGTGTTAGATATTATAGTTACAAATATAAATTCGAAAAGATTAGAATTTTATCCTTCATACAAAAAAAAATTATGTTGTATACGGTGAGCATCACTCCTTAAAAATGTTGATTTTTTAAAAAAACTAATTTTCAAAGGAGATCTGGAAATACAAGTGCAATTTGATTCCAAAAAAAATGAAAAAATAATATTTAGAATCTATAGACAAAACATCACAAATCACTAGTTTTCATCATCTACAATTTCCTCACGGTTTAGCTGCTATAGGAGCACGAAAGTGAAGATTTAGTTAAAAAAATTAGTTCGATGTCTAGTTTGTCCAAAAATTGTAAACCAGTATTGTGGGATCACCCATTACAATCCAACACCCATGCATCAATTGTAGTTTCACTTGTAGATATAACTTATGCACCTACATCATCTTCGTATGTTTCCTTTACCTTATTTTCTTTTGATTGAATCTCTACCTTATTGGATGACCAACAATTCCTCTTTATGTGGCCTTCCTTTCCATAAAACCAATAGCTTGTATTTATGTCCCAAGATTTAGATATCCTGTGAGATTTAGATATTCTTTTATTATTATATCTTCCCTATTCTTGGGATCTCCACCTATTGTATGAAATCAAAGCCTCTTCGAATGAAGTACTTTGATGTTTTCTTCTCAAAAAATTCACAGCAAGACAAATTTTAGAATTTTCATAGAGAACACAATATGGTAGCTTGTTGGAAATAATAGAAGTAGTTTAGACACAGAAAAGAACTAAGAAATTACAGGTAAAGATCCCAAGGATTTCAAATGTCAATGTGGGCAATGATTGTAAAATTCACAACTAGATTTGTATGAATATTAAACTTTAGTAACATCATATTTAACTATTTTTCTTTCATCTTGTAGATGTCAAAATCTGCAAGATCAACCTAAACCATTTTATGTTGTTAGCACAAAAGTTAGTTTAAATTAGCAAACTTAAACATCCCTATGAAATATAGAATCATGTTAAACAATGCAACTAATAAGAACAATGCATAAAACATGAATCATTCCTATCCCGTAGTAGATTGGTACAACTTAGTGTTGTAGGAAGTTGCCCTTTCCCAATCCTTGATAAGCAAAATGCCAAATGATGAGCAAGATATCCTCACAAATGAAGAGAGTGACCTTGCAATCAGAAAATATTGCTAAGCAAATGGTGTGATGATAAGCAAGATCAGTTCTCACAAGTGGAGAGTAACCTTACAATGAGCATGAGTTCTCTTGTTTGAAGGAGAGAAGCCTTCAACTTATAGTTGAACTTGAAGAGAGGAGAGGCCAAATTGATGAATGTGGGATCATTCATGGGCCAATGACAAGATGGCACTTGTCAAGCTATGAGAGCGTGAGGAATGTGCAAGTCTTGGCCAATGTGCCAATTTCAAATTTGAATTTGAAAGAATTGACATGTTTTGGGGGGATGAAAGGTGTAATAAATGCTATGTTGACTTGTGCAAATAGCATTTAAAACCTTGTTGGAAGGGACAAGTCCCTTTTGGGGGGAAGATTCAAATTGGAAGAATATTCCATTTTGATGCCTTTTTGAATGAAATTAGAAGAATTATAAATCAATAAATTGATTTATTGGTGCAAGTGGGTGGGTTAGTTAGGAGTTTGGATTTTTGACTCTAGTTGAGTCAAAAGCTGGAGAATGATAATCATGATTAGAAGTTAATTAATTTAGATTAATTAACTTAGGGGATTTTAGGGATTTGATATTTGATTTTAAATCAGTTTGATTTATTAAATCAAATAAGAAGAACCTTAGGAACTTAATTAAATAATTTGATTTATTTAATTAAGCTTGATGAACCTTAGGATTAAATCAATAAATTGCTTTAATTGATTAGTAGAAGAAACGAATGCATGATGTTAGTTACAGTGGAATGCATAATGTTATTTTTGGATGTCTACATTTTGCCCCTCTTTGAAGCAATGTACTCGTTGCATTGGTTCAAAGAATGATGTTGTCGGCATCGAAATTAAAAAATTCTTTGGTTTTTTCGGATGCCCCAGTGGAAAATAAGTACGTTAGTACATTGCCCCCTCGAGAGATCAAGCGAAAAGATACAATTTGAGGTGGATCTCGTGACAAAGAGGTTCAAAATGGATTTATGGATGGTAATGATGATGTAGATGAAATGTTTGGAAGATGCTTAGAATAACAAATTTATATTATCATAAACAACTTTAAATGATTATGCAATGCATGTGAGATGGATGAGATGGATGATGTTGTCCTGATATGATGGTATGACATGATTATGCGAAATGAGAATACGGATGCAAGATGGATGCATTGTTAGCGTGACAGAAGATAGAAGAACGAGAGGGATAAACCCTTAAATCTAAGAAGAATGTAGAAGTCCAATAAGTCTCCTAGTCATCAAGACTTTATTGGATATGACGATGAATGATGATGATGTGTTGCTTATCTAGGGATGGGAAAAGAGCATACCTTTCTTTATGTTTGATAACACACGTAGGTGCGATGCATCAAGGTATTAAGAACCAGGATGGCGTTGCGCCTAGTGTGATGGACTTTGACTCAACAATCAGATAGGAGTACTCTTGTTCACACTTGACAAACATAACCTTATTCAGAATGCAGTTCAGATATTCTAGACATCTCGGGCCAAAACATAAAAAGGCAAGCCTTCTTATGTGGTCAACAAGATACCTAAAACATCCTTCCTACAAACAAAACAAAGTATGCGTGACGAAGTTATTTTACAAGAATATCCAACAAGCACAGCAGATAAAAAGATAATGATCGTTGCCCCATTCCTTTCTCTCTAAACCTGTTTTGTTTAGGCATCATCGAGAGGTCCTTGGAATGAGCGCAAAATAAGATAAGTCTAAAAGACTAAAATAAAGTAAACAAACAAGCTGATGTTCTTCGTATCGCTAGCCAAGACTAAACTACTGTGGGGTACCTGATGCTTATGTCCATCGTGGGAAAGCTTCATCCTAGGACATGTAGTGATCAGGGTTTTGGTGAGGCTGATTGGGTGATAAGCTATTGATACTCCGAGTTGACCAACTTGCTAACTTACTGACTTAGACCTTCGAGACTTTGACGATTAGGCGTTCACTTTAGAACCTACTAAACTTGCTTCTGACTAACTCACCAAAGGGTGAAAGCGACTATGATTTATTATGAGTGATGACAATCACTAGTGAAAGCGAGATGAAATGGATGCACCATTTTGGTTTTTCTTTCAAATGTTTTGAGGCTGTTTTTGGTATTTTTGGAATTTTACAAATGTTTTTGGTATTTTCAAGATTTTCCAATGTTTTTGGTATTTTCAAGATTTTACAACGAACAGACTAACTTAAAGACCTATCCTAGGGGTCTCGGGAGCTGATCCATAGATTAGCCTTGCCTACGTTATATACGCAGAGACCACATAGTTCGACTGGTGGTGGACTGACTTGATGATAATATGGACAAACAGATTGCCATTTTATTCCCTAAAGGACTAACTTAAGATGTAGACTAGATGGGCAAACGGATTGCCAATGCGACGGACGCCTACAGGACTGACCCAACCGTCTCGGGGGATGATCAAAGATCATCCTTGCCTACGTTCAAGCTCAGAGACGACATAGTTCGACAAGGTAGAAAAAACTGACAAGACTTAATGATGAAATTTTTGAAGATTTTCTGATATTTCGACATTTTTTTGGATTTTTGATGATTTTTTTGAATGTTTTTGGTTTTTTGAATGATTTTTGATGATCCGATGTTGCGAGAACGTGCCCCCAGTGTGGTGCGATAGACTACTTAGATAAAGGCGGGATAGACTGACCTTTGAAATGCCAAGTAGTTTCGATGGTGGAATATAGTACAGATACCAATGCAGGCTATGGTATGGATGCGAGCGGATAAGTGGAATGCGATGGAGTGGATGATTTGTGTAGATCCTGATAGATGGGGAAGGTACTTTATTTACACTTGACGCCTGTTTGCCAGGTTTTCACCAAGGTATTTGCCCAAAGCACCACCGAAGTGGTTTTCACTAGAGGACGATTTTTTTTTTCTTTACTATTTTCAATCCTTTTTCTGATTTTTTTGGATTTTTGTATTTTTTTATTGTTTTGTTGTCACCAAGATGCTTGTTTGCTAGGTTTCCATCAAGGTAACCATTTTTTCAGGACTTTTTCTGATTTTTTTTGTATTTTCTGAGAGATTTTAAGCTGATGCTGAACCACCTAGTGGTGCTGATGTTGATGCTTCTATCATAACGTGCCATCGGTATCCTGTTTGAAGAAGTTGCTTTGCCAAGATACGTGCACTTGAATGCAACTTTTGAGAAATATGTTCTGCTTTGCTGATAATGGCCTTAACTCTATCTTTGTGCACACATCGTGATAGGGTGCCTTCTGAATCCTTATGATGAAGGGTCGTTGCCAACACATGGTCAATGTGAGAATTGGATATCATGCGTGGAGGCGTGGATGGAGTGTGTTTAGGAGTAAAAGATGGATTGGTCGATGGTTTGGAACCTTTGACTCTCCAAACTTGGGAAGATGAGCAATAATGGGTGGATATGGAAGTGTGCATGGAATTTGGACCAACTGCTTGATACACTTTGTACATTGCTTGAGAAGCCTGCTTTTTCCTTTGTGGAAATCTTTGATGGATACTTGCCCCATTTTTATTTTGCCCCATAGTTTTTTTGACTGATGGAGTTTGATAGGGATAATCTTTCTTTGTATTTTTTGGTATCCATATGTACTTGATTTGTCCAATATGCTTCTTAGCTTCTTTTTCTTTGATAACGTTCTTCATGCTTTGATTCAAGTCTTTCTTTTGATGTTGGTCCCAATTCGTGGATGGGGTGATCGGTGGATGAAGATTCGTGATATGGCGGGTTGTAGTATTGGCATTGGTTTCATCATAAGGATTCTTCGTGCTCCCTATGTTGACGTTTGCTCAAGACGAAGTTGCCCCCAGTATGGTGATAGTATTACTGATATGTTGAGATTCCTTGATTGTTGAATAACCAAGGCCTTGATGCTTAGGATTGCCAAAAATTTGCACTGGTTCCAAGATACCCTGTTCATGTAGACCTAATCCTCTGCTTTGATAATTCATCTGCTAAAAAAGTTTATTTGCAATAGGATATGATTTACCTTGGAAACAAGGTGTTGCTCCTTCTCTACTTTGTGGTGGACCTTCAAATGTGTCAGCTTCTTTATTGATGAGATAGCTTGCTCTAAGAAAGGTGAGTGATCCAACTTTATAAGTGATGGGATCCTCCACATGTGGGATAAATTCCTGATTGATATCTTCAACTTGATCTTGTGACATATCAGATTGTAGTGCTTCTTCAAGAAGTGTTGATGCTTCACTGTCATTGTAAAAGTCTTCCTCATGATTTATTCTTGATATGCTTTCAAATGATTTTTCTGATTCACAACTTTTGTAGAAACCTTCTTCATGACCCATTTCTGACATGTCTCTACATTTTTCTACATCTTGATCATGTGTAAAAATGTTAAGAGTAGGAGACTCTTGTTCGTTGGTAATGATTTCAAGAGTATGAGACTCTTGTTTTGAATGAAGATCATCTATGTGTCCATCCGAAGAAAGCATCTTGCGAGTAGGTGGAGGAGTACGTTCTATATGCATGTGATCATAATTTGTGACATCTTGTATAGATAGGAGAGTTCCCATTAGATCATTATAGTATCTCGGAGATACGAATTCACGATTTTGAACGATTTCAGAATTACTTTCACCATGCTTTGGATCAAGTTCTTGACACGGGTCAATTTCAAAGGATGGATTGCTTATAGCAGGTTCTTGGAAATTGTCCTTAGGCATGGGAAGTGGCTTAATTTCCACTTGTTCTTTGAATGGATTTGGATCAAGTGTAAAGTCAAAGATTCTTTCACTAGTCTCAATCGTGAGGTTGAAGGATGTCAATATGTCGTGGGAAGGAACATTGCTAGACCTTGGTGATAGATTTTGATCATGCTTTGGAATACGTTCTTGAGGTATGTCCTCTAGCTCATAAGGTGATGTAGAGACATTTTTGATATGGTCATTGGTTGACGGATCGTAGATTATGTCAATGGGATCAAATAATTGTAGCACATCTTGAAATAGATCACTAAAAAGTGGCTCTTGACGAATGTTGAGTTGATCACTGGATTGGGTAGAAGCATCTTCAAGATTTTGAACATTGTTTTCAACAATTGTGGAAGAGAGATTACCAATGTCTTCAACCATATGATCAAGTGATATTGATATTTCTTGAATTTGATCATTGTTGGGTATCATCAGTGAATTTTGATCGTGATTGAAAAGTGCCTCTTGGTGTGTGATGATTTGATCATTGAATGAGATGGGAACATCTTCAATGTGTTCATTGATGGATAGATCTTGATCATTGTTTTAAACAATTGCGGAGGGAATTTGTTGCAAGCTTTGTTGGGCGAGTAAGGCCTACATTTTTTGCTGAGCCAACAACGCTTGTTGTTCGTCATGTTGTCTTTGTGCCAACAAAGCTTTTTGTTGGGCTCTTTGTTGTGCTACTTCTTCTTGGATTGATTGCAATAGTGCGTAGAATTCTGCTTGCGCTTGCGCTTGTTGGGCTACTTGAGCCACTTGTGCTTGCTGAGCAACTAGCTGTGTAGCTTGTTGGGATTGGAGTGCCTTTTTGCGGGAAGCTTCTTGTGCAGCTTGCAACATGATGGAGAATGAATTGGTCATGTTGTATTTTGGCAGTGGTGGCGGTGGTGGTGGAATGGTGTTGATTGTTGGGGTTGCTTGGATGGTTGCCATCTGTTGTTGCGATATCGATGGAAAAATGGGATGATCTGGCATGATGTTTTGATTTGGCATGATAGATTGAAATTGAACATTGTTGTGGTTGGGAATCATATTGCTTGGATTTAGGTAACTTTGATTTTGCATGGGGTTACCTTGATTTGAATCAACATATGGAGTTGCTAATATACTGCTAGGATTTTGAACAATATTAGGGGGATTTGCAAACATGTTGACCCCAAAGTTTACCAAGTGTGGATTTGAAATGGTCATGTTTGGTAAAGTTGCACTTGGTATGTATGGATTTTGTGGGATAATGTTGTTTGCAAAACTCATGCATTGAGCGTTTGGTTGATAGATTTGCAGATTTGGACTTGGATTTAAATCTATCATTGGGAAAGGTGTTCCAAAATTTGGATTGGGTATGCTCATATTCGTTGTACCATTGATGTTTGTATGAGATAATGCTCCCATGTATGCATTGTACAAGCTTTGATAATCAAATGGTATTGCAAGGCTTGGATAGTTTGGTTGAATCGAATTGCTCATGATGGATGGATCAAATTTATATTCCATGCTCCTCTTGTGTTGAGATCGAGTTTGAACCATAAAATGAAGATCAATTTTCAAGAATGTAAGAGATGAACCTCTAATTCTTTAGATCGATCTAAACCTTAGGTTCAAAGAAGCGAAGAACTAGGATAATTGAAGGATCAAAGTGATGATGAGGATGAGACAAATGAAAGATGAGTGATATGGATGAATGGAACTCTTAAAGAAACTTTGAAGGAAATGCTAAACTTGTAGGACTTGATTGATTGATTTGTGATTGGATTGATGGTTCGACTAGGTGTGTTAAGTCAACCAAGATGAACTCGTAAACCCTAGGAAGTTGTTTTATCCAAGAGAGAACTTGTGTATAGGATGATGGTTTGACTAGATGTGTTAAGTCAAACAAGATGATTTGATTTCGCCTAAGAGTTTAGCATAATAGATGACAAAGATTCCAAGAGTTGTTGGTGAGGTGGAAATTTGACTGATTTTGATGGTTGAAAAGATGGATGACAATGATGGGATTTGATCCTAGACTTGACCTAGATGACACTTCTTCTTACAAGACCTCGGTGTTGAAGAACATGCTATATTTCCTATGAGAGGAAAGTAAACCTTTCAAACAATTTAGGATCTCAAGACGCTCCTTACTAGCTTTCACACTAAGCTTTTTGAACTTCGATTTTGGGATTTTGATCATGTTAGAAAACACATGTGTAATCAAATTTGTCTTTTATCTTGGTTAAATGAGGTTCTTTTTATCCAAGACACTTGCTTGATTATGTTTTCAAACTGAATGTCTAATGTCCTGCTTTCTTCTTCATCCCACAAGGTCCATTATGTGGAAATCAAAGGAATTAGGGCAAAAGTTTCCTAGGTTTATCCTTAGTGAAAACAAATGACGATAGAATTCGAGCACTTAGAAACCTCTAAGGATATGATCCCTAGGGAAAGCAAGAGTGCTTAAATTCGTCAAGGATATTTGTTTCTTCCAAGGTGTTTGAAATTTGAGGCTCATGTGAATGTTTGTTTTTCAATGTTTTGAATCCAAGCAAAGTGTTTTTGATTCCAAGCACTTTTACAACCCTAGGATGATGAGGCAATATCTTGTTGGGTTCCCACTTGGATAAATCCAGCTGCGCATATCTTGTGCGAATGGCTAAATGCTTGACCACACTGGCTCCCCTCCACGGCACTCACTTATTCGGGTCAGCCAAGCATTAGTACCCATGAATCTCCCATGGCATACTTTCCATTTCCACAACAAGACCGCATGTTACGTGGGGCGGCTTCAAAGGACATGACCTTTTGCACCAACAAGATAGATAAGGTTTTGGCCAATTTCTAAACAAGGGGTTCTAATTCGGGCATTCCGTTCATGGGGGATTATCCAACGTCGGCGAGAGTCCATTGCTGTCCATCTCGTCGGAATAATCCTCGTGATATTGGCCTTTGTTCCAATATCCACACTTATATCCCGGGTGGAAGTCGCTTGGCTTTAGCGTGTTCCCGGTTGGGTCGTTCCCTTGGGTGATTACTTTTTCCCACAAGGCAGGCCCTCTAAGATAAACAATAGCGAGCTAACATATCCCGTCGTTCACACAACCCTCGTTGAAAAACAAAGGGGAGAACCTCCGCAATATATCGTGCTCACACTCGCATGTTTTGTTCAATTTTAAAATGCCCAAATTGAAGTGTGGAGGCAATCTTTTATGCAACTTAGGGTCATCAAAAAGACTTTTGATTCTCAAGATCGCCGTGAAGCGCGAGAGAAGCGCATACGCCCTTTTAAATGACACTACTTTGCAAAAAAGTTTACAAAACACAAAGTACACATGTTCAATTTTAAATTCCTCAAAGCAATGATGAGTTCGTTTTAAAAGCACCAATTGAAATGTGAAGTTGCCTTGTTCAATTTTAATCCCAAATTGAAATCTAGTAAGTGTCTAAGGTTCAATTTTAACCAACTTTGAAAAGATCAAGTCATTGATTGATTTTAAGCCCAAATTGAAAGGTGAGTTAGCTAAAAACAGAAAAAAAGGGTAGTAAATGGAAGCTCCAAGATTGTCAAAACAAGCATTGAAAAATGCTTTTCAAGTTTTCAATTCCACTCTTTTCGCCTTCATTTTTTGCTTCAACCTTCAATTTCAATCTCCAATGTCAACCTTGATTTCAACTTTTAACATCTTGCTTTCAACTTTGATGTCAACACCTATAAAAAATTTCAAAGTTACAAACTTAGGAATGCAATTTATCTCAACAAAATAATTGATCATAATGAACATACTTCCAAATAAAAAAAATTCCCCTTAATGATGACCTTCAATGCAAGAGTTCCTCCTTTTGAAAATTTAAAGAATCCTAAATCATGCATTGATAATCTCCTAGCTTGGACAAAACTTCAATGTCTATGAGTTGATGTTTTTTAATCTCGAATGCATTCTAGCTATGACAATAAAGGTAGCATGGGCCACTTGTGATCTAAGATTTTGGTGTTCAATGTAACCTTGGAGAGACACCAATGTCAATATATTCCCTTAGCTTAACCTTGAAGGTAAGACAACAATGTTAAGGCCAATTCAATCCATATAGAAAATTAACGTTTAGTGAAAGATATGTCAGAATTCATACTTAGGTCCTATCATGGTAAAGAGGCCATATATAAAAGATATTGTTGGTAGCCTGTAAAGATTCCAAAACTCCCTCAAGTCCTTGACATTAGATTTCGTGAATATCATGTTCCTCGAAAAGAAACTATACTTCACCATATGTTGGTGCTTGAATGGCTGCCGACACTTGGGAAAAGTTAGGCAACTTCAAGGTCAATCTTCACTGGTGCTTGTATCAACATAAACACGCCACTAGATACCTATACATGTGAATACTAGCAAAAGAAGAAGAAATAGCATGATTTGCAGCTTAGCCTTTAGCCACCATATAATCAATAAATGTAAAGAAAACTGATAGTAAAGTATATGCTTTTTCTTACCAATTCATCATTGTGTTTCCTCATCTACCTACCCACCTAAACAAATAATAATGCAAAGCACAAAATACAACACTGAAGAGCAACAGACCCAAACATGCATATCAGATCTTTCAAATACAAAGGCTAAATCATTGGCTCCTCGGTGCACTTATTCCAATCGCATTTACCCACACACATTAAAAAGACTTGACAGGGAGAGGTGTATTTGATATGGGTGCCTTGACAGGGAGAGGTGTATCGTGCGATCGTGCGGCTTTATATGGGTGCCTACCATATTTGTACCAAGATACAGGCTATTTTTCACCAAAAGCAGTAGCTTTGATTGCTTTCACTACAAGATGATTTCATACGGCAGAGTAATCTAGACTTCTATAGTCCTCTCTAGCTTTTTCTAAATGTAAACCAATTGTATCGCACTATGGCTATAGCATGACATATGCACTACTTGCTCACCTAACTGTTACATTCGTTTGGCATTGTAGGCCTAAAAAATCTAATATCTATTCAATGCCATTCCCTGAGAATCATCTAGACTATCAACAGATATTTACCATAAATACTATTCACCTCAAGACTTTCAGGGTAGTATGATAACAGCGCATACGACTCACAACTTTAATAACATTTAATTGACATTGAAGAAACAATGTGTGGCCTGCAACAAAGTCAATGGCATCATATCAGATCAGAAAGTAGGAGACGTGATCTCTACTCAAAATATCATGTCGTGCACCCTCTAAGATAGCCTCAGATTTTGACTGTTGATTTCTTCGAATTTGGTGAGCTGCAACCAGTGTGGATCTCTCCAGGATCAGGAATGTGCCAGTGGTGATGAAAGAGATCACAAGATAGATACTGCATACCCCATGCTCATTTGATTCAAAGCCAGTGCATACCCATTCACAGGTAGGCATGGTTAGCAACAAGGAACAGTGATGCCAGATGAATGTTACCGCGGGCTCCAAGCAGTCTTAATGTGCCGGTCTACTTTGAGAGGGACGTACAAAAGAGACATGGGGAGAAAAACCAGCATAGTCATGTACGCCCCTTCGCGGCCTTTGTAACCATGGGGGAGGGACTGAAAAATATGGAATGGACCGCCATTACAATGGCAATGAAGGTGGTTATGTACAAATCTCTGCCTTCAATGTCATCTTTTATCACTATATTCGGCTGCGGACTGTTGATGAAGAACACAGTGATGGCACAAACAACCACAAGAACGAAAGCATTCAGAAGTGTCGATTTAGAGGCAGAGACAAAAGATAAACAGGGGAAACAAAAGTAATCTTCTATTTTAAATACATATCATTATCTGAAATGGTTGCAGATCTCAAGTGACTTTAACAGATTAGCTAAAACCATTAATAAAATAAAAATGCATTTCTCGGTGTATGCATAAAGAAATGCTTACTTTTAGATGCAAAGGTAATATTTTGAGACTTTTTCTATATTCGCAGAAACAAAGACAATATATTCCATAAGGATGAAGTTTGGTTATTCAACTTTGTTCTTTCTCAGCTTGGCAAACGAACACAACAGGGCATTATAGTATCAAAGGCTTATCTTAAGACAAAGGCAGTGCTCAAAGACTTAGAGGCTATTAGAAACAAGAGGTTACAAGTTCCTATTCAAAGCACCAATAAACATTACATTCCTAGCACAATAAATATGCGTGGTTAGTAGCAGCAGTCGAGCTTCAAAGCTTGAGTCTTACAAAAAAAAACAAAAGCTTTTACTTTCCTTTTCAATATATTAATCGACAGAGCAAAAGCACAGATTTTACTCATCATATCTCACTGTCTGTTCATACCTCAAAATGAATGCTTACACATCAAAATTCTATCTATGGAAAAGATGGTAGTTATTCCCAGCCATTCAAGAGACACATAGAAATCAAACCAGATAGATTGACAAAACCTTTGTTCGTTGGATATGTACACCTTATATGCATATGTGTGAGGAATGGTTTTGACATAGAAATAAAATTAAATGCAAAGTTGACATATGAAATCACAGAAAGCCACATAAATATAGCTATCCTCCATCGTAGTTAGTAAGATACATAAAAGAAGTAAAATCTTGGAATACTTTTGGGAGTGCCCTCCTTCTAGCGCCATTTTGTAGATGTCAAAATCTGCGAGATCAACCTAAACCATTTTATGTTGTTAGCACAAAAGTTAGTTTAAATTAGCAAACTTAAACATCCCTATGAAATATAGAATCATGTTAAACAATGCAACTAATAAGAACAATGCACAAAACATGAATCATTCCTATCCCATAGTAGATTGGTGCAACTTAGTGTTGTAGGAAGTTGCCCTTTCCCAATCCTTGATAAGCAAAATGCCAAATGATGAGCAAGATATCCTCTCAAATGAAGAGAGTGACCTTGCAATCAGAAAATATTGCTAAGCAAATGGGGTGATGATAAGCAAGATCAGTTCTCACAAGTGGAGAGTAACCTTACAATGAGCATGAGTTCTCTTGTTTGAAGGAGAGAAGCCTTCAACTTATAGTTGAACTTGAAGAGAGGAGAGGCCAAATTGATGAATGTGGGATCATTCATGGGCCAATGACAAGATGACACTTGTCAAGCTATGAGAGGGTGAGGAATGTGCAAGTCTTGGCCAATGTGCCAATTTCAAATTTGAATTTGAAATACTTGACATGTTTTGGGGGGATGAGAGGTGTAATAAATGCTATGTTGACTTGTGCAAATAGCATTTAAAACCTTGTTGGAAGGGACAAGTCCCTTTTGGGGGGAAGATTCAAATTGGAAGAATATTCCATTTTGATGCCTTTTTGAATGAAATTAGAAGAATTATAAATCAATAAATTGATTTATTGGTGCAAGTGGGTGGGTTAGTTAGGAGTTTGGATTTTTGACTCTAGTTGAGTCAAAAGCTGGAGAATGATAATCATGATTAGAAGTTAATTAATTTAGATTAGTTAACTTAGGAGATTTTAGGGATTTGACATTTGATTAAATCAGTTTGATTTATTAAATCAAATGAGAAGAACATAAGGATTTGATTAAATAATTTAATTTATTTAATGAACCTTAGGAAAATTAATCAATAAATTGCTTTAATTGATTAATAGGAGAATTCGATGCACGATGTTAGAGCGAGATGTACGATGTCAGTTTTGCATGTCTACACATCTGAATAGAAATTTTTACTTATGGATAATATTAGATATGTTCAAAATAAATTAAAGGCTTCTAGAATCCCTAGTTGTTCATTCATATTAGACATGTTCCCATGAATGGATTTGAATTGATACATAGTTATTTGTTTTATGCATTTGATATAACTTAACTCTAGTACATCAGAAATAAAATAATTTTATACATAGATCATGATTCACCATAATAGTTTTCTATATCCCCCAGTTCAACTAATTGGAAATTGAAAAACATTTCAGTTATGTTGGTAACATTCAAAATAAAATGATGGCATTCTTAAGTCTTAAAAATGCTTCTAGTAGACAACTAAACTTGAGTATGATGACACTATCCTATGCGTTCTCAATAAAATCACGTGTTCTTGAAATAGTATCTTGCATGGTTCCAAACTTTTTGTTGTCAACCATGTCAAGATTACGTTCATTATACTGGGTATGATCCTTGTCTTGTTCATTTTCCCTATCAAGATCATCAAACCAATTTTGATGCTTAAGATTTTGTGGCATTTATGGAAACTTAGGTGTTTTTCTGGAGATTCTTGGCCTTCTCCTCAAATTCATGCCCTCAATCAAGTCTTTTTTTCGGCAAAGAGTGTGACCAAATCCATCTTGTACATGGCGAAATGGATGCACACTTGGATGGTCTAATCTGAGCTATGATGAGACGTGTCTACTTTTTACCTTGTTTAAAATCTTCTCAATGAAAGTAAGTGTTGCCAAATCAGACATGTCAGTCAAAATTCCTTGAAACATGTCTGTTAGTTGCAACTTTTTTTCTATCGTTGCATCTCCATCTCTGTTGTCAATAGTGTATTTAGTCGTTTAACTCAAGTAGCATTGTATCCGTGAGTTAGTGTTGTTCTTGTGGTGGTTTTGTTTAGTGTTGGGTTAGCGTGTGTCTCAAGGTAGTAGGTTGACCATGTATCCTTGTTACTATCTCTTAGCACAGGGGGTGGGCTTCGGGTACTACTTGGTTGGGAGGAACGTGCGCCCTATGCAGAGAGTCGTGGTTTCCAGTATTTAAATCAAGCATTGTATTTATTTCAGTTTGGCTCATGTTATTTTTACCCCTCATTTGTATTCGAGGTGGATATTTGTATTTGTATTTCTATCACATTTATATGTTTTGCCTCATTCGGGGAATGAGATATGTAACTTAATTTTTAATTTAATGTTATATGAAATCTTATTTTATCTTTGGTGTTATGTTGTAATCTATCATGTATGGAATGTATGAGTACTTAATTCTTTAAGTAATTAAATGATTTATATGTGAGTAATGTGTATGTTATGGTTTTAGATGTAATCTTGTCGCATACCTTAGAGGTTGTTGTGAATGTGTTATGCATCTTCCTTGTTAATAATGCACTTCAATAAATAAAAAATTGTACACTTTCACGTTGTGTTGCAACTTCCTTTAGGGTTATGTGGTGGGACCTTATATCTCTCCCTCAATAAATTCATTTAATCTATCATCCTCAATCCAATTTGAAAGCAACTATGAGCCTTTAAGGATATATGTCTCCCACGACAGGTCTTTGTAGGAGAACTTCCCCCTAGGGGGGTGTTGAATGTCTTTTTCCATGATGTGAGACCAATCAACGTCCATGTAGTAGACAAACAGAAATGTTAGAATCTAACTAAGAATGTCCACACATGATATAACAAACTTGGTAGAAATTCTAGACATGTTTGATAACCATTCAAAACATGTAGAGTTTAAATTATTTCAATTATGCCCATTGACACAATTAGAGGTAAAGATCCTAAGGATATTTAATGTTTGTGTTGGAAATGATTATAAAAGTGAAATCAATAATGAATATTAAAATTTAATATGATATGATTTGGTTAATTTCAATATCAAAAATACACAATAGGATTTGTATGGATATTAAACCTTAGTAACATGTCATAAAATGACTTTTCTTTCATTTGTATAGATATTTTGACCTACAAATAATAGTAGATGTGTTCAAAATAATCTAAAGGATTCTAGAAAGCCCTAGTTGCCCATTCATATTAGATATTTTTATGTGTTTATGATTTTGGAAGGTCTTTCAAGTCCATGTGCTCTTCACAAAGCACATGTATGATTTTCTAAGAGCCTTCAATATGTGTCAGAGCTTGTCTCCACTACTTACATTTTCATTTCATGGTTATGGGTTAGAGATGAACTGATTCTTGTCATGAATGTGTTTATGAGTTAAAAAAAAAAATTGACAATTTCCTTTCTTTGTGCTTGGAAGGAAAGTTCTCAAATGTATTAATGGGTTTGAATTTGTCAAGGAAAGTTCTCATGAATGGGTTTTCATTGCTTCTTATTTAGTTATGTGCATTTGTATGTTTTATCCTAAACCCTCAAGTTGAATTACCCAGTTGTTGATATTTAAAGTAACTTGTATGATATTGTTTAAATATCTCCACTAATTTAAAAAATATAGCATTTGTACTATGCACTCTCTTTATCCTCAAATTGGGGATTCTTATGAAATTAATCAAGTTAGGTTTTTATGATCTATAACAATTGAATAAATATATATGAGTAAATATCCATAAAATGTATTTTAAACTACCAAATATCCTACTTGATCTCACATAATTATGGCAAAGATGATTGAAATTAGAGAATTTGAGTGTTGAGATTGTAATCATGGTAATTTTATGCTATGTTACTATCATTCATACATTAGAAAAATATCTAGGAACTCACCATGAGACTAACCCCTAAAAACTTTTTATCATCCTACATGAGCTTCCTACATAGTAAAGATGGTTATTTTCTCTAGGTGGTCAACATTCAATTCTCATAGCATTTAAAAATAACCTTGACAAGTACTTTTTCCAAACCCTAAATAGTGAGTTATCTCTCCCTTACGAACTTTATAATTATAAAATAAGTGTAAAAATAAATTCCTCACAAAGGTCATAATCTACTAGGAAATAAGAAATATATGTCACAAAACTAGGTGGAATAGTCAACACCATTTGAGAACAGCCATGTTGTCAACAATAAATGACATCCTAGGACTATTAAAACACCATAAGATAGTATTAACCTAAGAAATAATGCAACACAATAGAGTTTAGTTTCTTAACCCATAAATTTACCTTCCAAAATAATTATTTACTAGCAATGACTATCAAACATAGACACAAGATGTTATACAATGACAAGTAGACTATAATCTTGCTTAGGCTATCCTAATAGCATCATGGGGGATATCACATCTAAATAAAATAATTTTATGGTATCCATAGAGCCATTATTGACACTAGGAATTGTCAAGAGGGATTTAAATATAACAACAAAGACTATAATTAAGTGGATTTTATCATGAAAAGATATAAAATATATTCATGCATCACTTATATAGGTTTTATGCCTCTTATCAACATGAGTTATAATT
Organism: Sequoiadendron giganteum; assembly: GCA_007115665.2. NCBI lineage: Eukaryota > Viridiplantae > Streptophyta > Pinopsida > Cupressales > Cupressaceae > Sequoiadendron > Sequoiadendron giganteum. The sequence continues at coordinate 191,027,273 of CM021107.1, read as the reverse complement.
CTTTAATAGCAGCTACTAGTAAGAGTGCCAATGTTTCCATAAGATACCAATCAAGCTAGGTTACTATCATAATTAGGCTAGATGCTCGCTCAAATTTTTATGTATTATCATTATTTCATCATAGAGAACAACAATAGGACAAAAGGACACTCTTGAGAAATCATTAAATCCATAACCATTAGGATAGTTATTGTTATTAAGGATACTATAAATATTTTAGGATGGTCATGTGCCTATATAGTCTTATTAAGGTTATCATAATCAACAACAATAACAATAATATGTTCTACATAGAATTTCATTAGGTACTAAATTATGAAGGTTTCCACATTGTTGTTAGGCGTCAATTAGAAATCAACCAAAAAAACTAAGAGGACTATTTCATAAATGCTAGTATCAAGACTAAGATCATTTCATGTAAAACTCTACAATTTTTCTCTTATAGGATAGTAATCACCAATTGGCTAGTTTTGAATCACCTAATAGGATTTTCATGATAATTTAACATCACTTAAAAATTGTCATAAAATACATCTAGTATCACTAAGATAACATTATCGTAAAGTCAAAATATTGTTATGAATAACAAATACAATTGTCCTTGTTTGATTTTATTGAGTTTGAAATTACAAACTAGCCTTTTGTCGATGATAAGGCCCTCATATTAGTAATGAAGGATTTCAAGACACAGTAATATTCATGATTGTTATGTACCTTAGAGCATAGACTTGTAGCTTATTTTCTCATTGATTGCTACAAAACCACCCTAAATAATATTACAAGAAAGGAAGGAAGTTGGGTTGTTAGAAAATACCACAATATTAATATGGATAGTCCTTTCCTTCTAATGAAGTCCCTGAGTCTAATGGTATCATTGAGATCTATGAGAAAATTATGATAAAATTTGGAAGACTTATAAATGAGGACAATTACATGAGTGATGACAATCATGGTATTAGAAAAACAATGAAGGGACTCCATTCAATATGAGTCGCAATGCCTTAGCCTTATACAAACTACACAATATAATATCCCAAGTATATTGTATAACCATAATCTTAATAGACACAACTACTCATATGGTCATGACAATCATCACTATCCTTAATCTTAGAAATAATATTATGGTATGTTATGTTATATGTGTCTTCTCAAGTCAAAAGCATCATGGTAACTAATAATATTCAAGAAGTATACAAATTATTATGGAACTACTATAATGTCTTATCTTATAAAAGGGAAATTTTCATTATCAGTATCAATGATAATCATGGCACTTGGGACCTCGCTACCCTCCAACTCTAATACTGACCTTGTAATGCCCCGCCACGCGACCCTAGATGAAGTTGCATTTAACTACCTAAATGAAATAATTTTTTTTTTAAGATAAATAATAAGTGAGTTAATTAATTAATTCCAACTTCCCCTAAGGTTACAAGATAGAGGTTATTTAGAACCTCAACAAAAAAACATGAATACAATTCATAACCTTAATTTAATCAATACATTAACACATACATTCCAAGAAGATGAAATAACAACAAACGTAAGATAAGACTTCCATTGCATTAATCCAAATTAAATATTCAATTACAAAAGATTACAACGCTCATTCTCTGAATGAGGCAAGTCCAGTAACATAAGGGTTACAATTACAGATTCCACCTTGATAACATGAGGGGTAAAGATAATACAAGGTAATTGAAATGAAGCAGAGCAAGAAACTGGAACCAACGAGCTCTCCAACTGGAAGTCTCGTCCACACGAACATGAAGATAGAACCCAGCGGATTAGGTGCATGCCACCCAACCAAGTGGAACCCAAGGGGCCCACACCCCCATGCTAGGAGATAGTAACAAGGATTCCTAACCAAGGATGTCTATCACAAGACATAGGTTAACACCACAGAACTGAAATAAATACAATGACATCACTAACAAAAAGGTTACATGCTTCCAGAATTTGACATAATCAACCGCATCACTAATCCGAACATACTGTCGACCTAGGAGAAGTGTCATCACAATGTTACATGGGTTATCCTGGTGAGTCTTCCTAGGTCCCGGCCCCCATCTTGGGTTATCCTTGTAACCTCTCACGACTTCCAGCCCCTCATGTAAACCAATGTGGAATCAGTTATCTTTCGTGAAAGCAAGATAACGATCTTGCCATTCCAGGCCTTCCCGTCTCAGCCCAAGTCTTTACAAGCCCTTGCGGTCTTGAGTGAGGCATAATTATCTTAATTAAATGTGTGATACTATGGGGTATTCTAATCCATTAATTATGTTATCACTGGGTTAACTAACTTGCAAAGAGTTATCCTGGCACCACTTTGTGTGCCGGCCCCCGTTACAAGCCACTCCTCTAAGACGACACGTGGAACAACTCCACAACTCAAGGGTACACAAGTGCAACAAGGGTTACCACATCCCTAACCATGACATACAGTCAAATACTCTCCCATTCATGATAACTGGGGAACAAACTGGTAACCGTGCTACCCAAAGCCAATTATGGTTGACTACGCAAAAGACGACCCACAAAATTTGAAGTCACAACTGGAAGACTGGTTAAACGTGAAGACCCACACATCCTAACAAAAGGCACGTAGATCAATGCAAGGACAAGAATCAAATCCTAATTTGGGTTCACTAAACCCATGTCCTAACTAATCATTCAATATTCAGTGCATTCAATAAACAGAATATATATTACGTCACTTTAAAGAAAACATTTTGTTCCCAACAACATTTAAATATAATATTATTCTCAACCCAATTAAACTCAAATTAAAAAGACAATATTTCCCCCTCTAAATAATTGAACAATAGACTATTATCCTCATTTTACAACATTAATATTATAATAATGATGTTAACATCATTATTTACATTGCCATAGTTTTTCAATTAATTAATCATATTATTTAAAATTATCACTACTTAATCATATGAACATAATCATCAAATAATAAATTTTAAACTTAAAAACATTATAATAAATATAATATTATTATATTACATAAATTATAATATTTTTAAATTAAAATAATATTATTATAAAAAAAATATTTTAAAATTTAAAAATAAGATAAAGGCGGCCTCGGTTCGTGTGCCAACACTAAGGTTGGGTCACGCGAACCTCAAAATTCGTGCCCAACGTTTGCAAGTCAAAGGAGGTCAGCCCAATCGCTAAGTTTACCAAGGCGATGGCGGATTAGGGTTGTGGTGGCCATAGGAGGCGGCACCACCAGGTGGTAAAGGGACCGCGGAAGGGGACGTGGTGGCACTGGCAGCGCCGGCCACCAACAATGGTGGCGTGGACTGCGCAGTGCGCAGTCACCACCATTGTTGGTGGTCTCGGGTTGCACAGCCACGCGCACCTCGGTGGGGCACTAGGTGTGTTCCCCCATGCCGCCTCTCATGGGGCGGCCCTGGGGTGAACCCCAGCCACAAAACAAACATTTGACAATCATTTTTTATTTTTTTTAATAAATTTCATTTATTTATTTTCTTTTGGCAAAACTTGACTGTGTTTTAATTTTATTTTTATTTTTTGCCAAAACCAAAAAATACCAGAACCTTAAAAAAGGCATGGAAACAATGATAATTTCTGGCAAAATTTTATTTTAATAAAATTTTGCCAGCATAACCTTACATTAGCAAAATTATGAAAAATATTCATATATTTAAGATCAAGTATATGAATATTTAATTTGCAAGAGATCCTAAATGGAGCTACACATATTCTAAATCCAACTAGTTAAAAAAACTCATAAAAATTGAAGCACAATTTGAAGGAAACAAACTGAAATTACCATTTACAACAAGAATTTCTTCATTTCCCAATTTAGCACATTATTCAAATTTGAAGCACAATTAACTAAAACAAGAATAAAACCTGATTCTTTCGTAGTATGAGGAAGATCATAATCATATGCTATGAAACCCTCTTAAAATCCACTGATTCTTCAAGTTTTTCCTTCCAAACCCACAAAAATTTGAGTAAACTTTTCCTTCTCTTTTCAATTTCTCCAAAAAAACTCTCTTCTCCAAATTTTGAAGAAATTCCACTAAATGCAAAAATCCTCCAAAAATCCTCAACAACCATCATAAATTCAAAAATGGAAAAATATCTATTTTTGTTGAATTTTGAATTTTTTGAATTTCCAATTGACTTTTAATCTTTATTTCTAATTTTCCAATTTCAAACTCAATTTGCATGTTTTTTTTCAAAATAAATAACTTAATACCCTTTCAACATGAACAAAAAAACCAATTTAATAATTAAATGTACCAAAATATTAAATAACACTTAATTAGATTAAATTATTTAATAATTGAATCAAAATCCTATATTATTCTAACTCCCCAAACATTTCGAAAACAGGCATAGGAGCAAAATAATACAACAAGATTACACAAGACTGACAACGCTCTACGACTAGGGTGATGACTCGGCATAGAATCCTAGCTACTATCTCCCAATCAGATGCCGTTGGGCATTGGATACGCTCGAACCTAAGAAACCAGGTGGAGTCGATGTCTGGTACCTGTCAACCTGCAAACACAGAATGTATCCACATGCAATAATATATTATAATTAAGACACACTGTGAAGAGGAAATCATGAGATCGTAGGGCACTCGCAAGCGAGTGATGCGATACCGTCCTCTTCACCAATACAATAATTCTAACTAATGCATCTAACATAGCAGCATAGTCGAAAGCATGAAACATCATAAATTAAATATCCACATGTGTTAAATCCAAACATGGCATAATAATCACATCAAAATAAAGTATCATCACCTCAAAGTACATCACGATAAAATAATTATCCATTGTAATCAAGTATGTAGTCCAAGTACAACCCACAACTAAAGCATAGACAAGAAATAACATAGTTTGCACAATAGATCAAAATGGAGGGGTATTACATCCTCCCCCCCTAGGGTCAAGCTTACTCCTGGAAGCCTGCGAACAAATAGGGATAGAGCTCCCTCATCCTAACTGCATCCTCCCAAGTGGATGATGTGTCATCCCTAGGATCCCACTGAATCCTAACCTGATCAATATCTCGCCCTCGAAGGGCAAGCGTTCTGCGCTCCACGATGGCCACAGGCTCCAAAGCCAACTGCCCATCCTCTACCTGCAATGCATTCCAATCAAGGACATGAGAAACGTCTGGATGGTATGGGCAAAGAACTGAAACATGAAACACATCATGAATGTGCGAGAGAATGGGCGGTAAAGCAAGACGATAAGCAATAGGACCAATCTTCTCGAGTATCTCGAAGGGTCTAACAAAGTGAGGTGCCAACTTAGAGCCCTTTCCATAACGGATGGGACTCTTTCATGGGCGCACCCACAAGAAGACTCTATCACCTACAACAAACTGACGATCCACTCTATGCACATCTGCATACTTCTTCTGCCTATCCTGCGCTGCCACCAAGTGCTCTCTAATCCTATCCACCTGCTACTCCATATCCTACAGCATCTCAGGACCCAACACTATCCTGTCCTGCAGTCGATCCCAACTCAAAGGGGTATGACACGGTCTCCCATACAATGCCTAGAAAGGAGGCATACCAATGGAACTCTGAAAACCATTATTATAGGCAAACTCATGAAATAGAGATAATCCTCCCATCGTGTCTACTGGTCTATCACATACATGCGTAACATATCCTCAAGGATCTGATTAACCCTCTCGGTCTATCCATCTGTCTCAAGGTGATAAGCTGAACTGAAGTTCAACTGTGTCCCCATCGCATGCTACAATGATGTCCAAAGGGCTAAAGTAAACACTGGATCCCTGTCAGAGATAGTCCGACGCAGAATTCCATGTAACCTCACAATATCCTCCATGAACACTCTAGCTACGAACGATGCGATGTAGGATGAGCGCATAGGTGAGAAGTGTGCCACCTTCATCAACCTATCAACTGTCACCATGATCGCATCATGTCGTCTCGAAGAGCTGGGTAAACCAACAATGAAATCCAATGAGATGATATCCCATTTCCACTCTGGTACTAAATGTGATTGCAGGAGCCCTGCTGGATGTTGGTGCTCAGTCTTAACTTGCTGGCACTCTAGACATGATGACACAAAATCCACGATATCTCATTTCATCCCTAGCCAAAAGTACAACTATCGCAAATCTGCATGCATCTTCTTCACCCTAGGATGGGCTGAATAAGGTGCACGATGTGCTTCAGTCATGACCAAGGTACGAAGACCATCAGAAGGAGGAATGTATATGCATCCCATGTGTCTCAATAGCTCATCTAAATCTAGAGTGTAACCTGAATGTCTACCCTCAAGAGGTCTACCTGCCTCTATCACTGCCCTGACCTCCTGGTACCAACTATCTGCTAGAAGGGCAGAAAGAATCCAACTCCGTAGGTCCACAACTAGAGTCAAGTCGGATATCTCATGCCTTCGTCGATTGAGTGCATCCTCTACAACATTCTCTTTCCCCTGGATGTACTTTACCTCAAATTCGTACTCACAAAGGAACTCCATCCAACACCTCTACCTAGCATTAAGGTTGGGCTACGTGAAGATATACTGCAGACTTCTGTGATCACTATGCAGCTCAAACCTATGACCAAGAAGGAAATTTCTCCATCTCATCAATGCATGCACAACTACCACTAACTCAAGATCATGGGTGGGATAATTCAACTCGTGATCCTTGAGTTTCTGTGACTCATATGCAATGACTCGACCATCCTGCATCAACACTACACCAAAACCCTCCAAGGATGCATCTGTGCAAACCATAAAGTCCCCAGTCGGATTTGGTATAGCAAGTATTGGTGCACTAGTCAACATCTCCTTAAGGCTCTGAAATGTTGCCTCACACTTCTCTAACCACTCAAACCTCTTCCCCTTCCTCTGAAGGGTAGTGATAGGATAACCTATCCTCAAAAAACCCTGCACAAAGCGTCTGTAATAACCTGCTAGCCCCATAAAGCTATGTATCTCTGCCACATTCGTGGGCGCAGGCCAATCTAAGATCACTTGGATCTTTGCTGGATCCACTAAAATACCCATCCCTGAGATGACATGCCCAAGGTACTATACCTCAGATTTGAAGAACTCACACTTCGACAGGTTGGCAAACAACTGATTATCTCGCAAGCACTACAATACCTACCGCAAATGTTCCTCATGCTCCACCATAGTCCTGGAATAAATCAGAATGTCATCAAGGAACACAAGGACAAACCTGTCAAGGTATGTATGAAATACACCATTCATTAGACTCATGAACACAGAAGGTGAATTTGTCAACCCAAATGGTACTACGGTGAACTCATAGTGACCATACCGCATTCGAAACACTATCTTATGAATATCAGAGTCAAAGATCTAAAGCTGATGATATCCAGACTTAAGATCAATCTTCGAAAAGATGGTGGCACCCTTCACCTGATCAAAGAGATCATCGATCCTAAAAAGTGGATATCGGTTCCTGATGGTCACTTTGTTCAACTATCAGTAATCAATACATAACCGAAGTGAACCATCCTTCTTTTTCACGAAGATGACCGGTGCTCCCCAAGGTGAAACACTAGGGTGAATAAAGCCCTTCTCTAACAACTCCTCAAGCTGTAAACGAAGCTCTTTCAGCTCCTGAGTAGTCATATGATAGGGAGCTCGAGAGATGGGTTGTGAACTAGGTATAAGATCAATCTTGAAGTCAATATCCCTCTGAGGTGGCATCCCTGGAATCTCATCTGGAAAGATATCGAAATACTCCTGAAGGATGGGGTGACTATCCAGAGAGACTTTCTCTTCTCCACTACCTAGATCTAGGTCATCCACTGTAACAGCAAACAACTGGCAACCCTGACGTACACACCTTCTCAACTGCATAGCTGAGATGACCCTCAATGAAATTGGCCTCATGACTCCCACTATCTCTATCTGAATCGACTTGCGTCGACAATCCAAGACCGCACTATGCGCCTCCAACCAATCCATCTCTATGACGATGTCATGAGAACCCAAGGGAATAACATGAAGGTCCAACATAGTCTGAAGAGGTCCAACCTCCAATCTACATCCTGGCACAAGGGAATACGATGCGACTTTCGCACCCAAAGCTAACTCTACCTGCCACCTATCGCCTTGCCTTACCGCACCCAATCTACATCGCGACATAATTGATGATGAAATGAAGGAATCTGTAGCTCCTGAATCAAATAAAATGGTAACTGGGGTACCCAACAACATACCATAAGTCTCAATGACCGTGCCCTGATGCTCAGCCTGGCGGTTATCAACCATTGTAAAAACTCGATGCCCTCTACCAGCATCACCAACTATCAGCTCAGATGTCGCTGGTCCCTGTGAAAATCCTGTTGTGCCCCTGTTGGGACAACCTCTAGCCATGTGACCCTGCTGACCACATGCAAAACACTCAATGCCTCTGCCAAAACCTCTACCTCCAGATGGTGCACTAGACTATTGTGCACTACCCCTGAAAGTAGACTGTGAACTCTGTGCTGGCAGCTCAAAGTTGGAGCGTTTCGCACGCCTCCAATTCCTATCTCCCTGTCTCTGCTGGAAACCCTTATGTTTCCCCTGCGATGCCTGCTGCTACTGCTGACCACCCTGAGATGGTCCTTGATGAGACCTAGGAGGTAAACCTCCCTATGACTGCCCTCCTCTAACACTAGAACCTGCCACTGCACTACTGCCAACTGGAGCACTCATGTGCCCTCCAAAAGCCATACTCAGGTTCTCCTCAACCAGGCATGCTTTCTCCACTGCCACTTCCATGGTCTTGGGTTCGAAAACCCTCACACCACCACTAAGACGGGCATTCAAGCCCCTAACAAAATGGTGAACTAACATGCTCTCTTCATCGCCAATCCCGGCATACTGTTTGAGCTCGTAAAAACGACACTCATACTGCTCAACAGATAGTGCTAACTGACGCAAGGCATGGAACTCATCCCCTCGGTGCTGACACCAATGCTCAGATAAAAATCTAGCTCTGAATCTCTCTACAAAGATCTCCCATGATACAATGTGGATATCAATATGGAGCTTCTGCTCCTCTAATCTCCACCAAGTGGAGGCAAATCCTCTCAACTGCATAATGGCATACCGAGCTCTGGTGTTACCACCATATGGATGCATAGCGAAACACCTGTCCAAGTCAATGAGCCAAGTCTCGGCCTCTAAGCCGGTACCAGATCCATTGTATAAAGGAGGGTGCCCCCTGAGCAAGTCCCTCATATGAGCCTCAGATTGGAGTGGAGTTTCCCTAACCACAGGGTTGACCTGAACCTGAACCTATCTCGGTCCAAGGAGTGCCAAATCCTCCTCTAGCACTCTACGCGCTGCCTTGATTCCTGCTGGATCCTGCTGCAAATTACCACCCCCAGGTGCATTCTGTGATCCCTGCTGTTCCGCCTGATCTAGAATGAGAGGAACTAAAGGAGGAGAGTCATGCTGACTCTCTCCACGACCGTCTACATGGCCATGACCATGCCCTCTACCTCTTCCACGTCTGGGCAGCATAATCCTGCACAGACACGTGAAGGTATTAGGCAAGATACTGAACTCAAAAACCTAAACAACTAAAAGCTTAATGGTCCCATCATAATCCCAAAGTACCCAGTGTTTAAACCTAGGCTCTAATACCATGTGTAATGCCCCGCCACGTGACCCTAGAGGAAGTTGCATTTAACTACCTAAACGGAATAACTTTTTTTTTAAGATAAATAATAAGTGTTAATTA
>CM021107.1:190991309-191017405 GCA_007115665.2 Sequoiadendron giganteum | reverse complement strand
TGAGCTTATTGAAAGGTCAGGTCGATTTGTCCAAAGTATAGAAGATAATAATAATATTGATTTGGACATATTTGATTCTGAAAACTTTGACTTAAATTCCCCCGTTACAATGAAAAGTGAAAAAAATATATCTTACGGCGTTAATTATATAGATTTTATATAAAGATAGACTTTTCACATTTCTTCGGCGTACGCTAGTATAAAATTATGTTAACAATCAGTGAATAATAGATTTTAGATGTCTACAGGCAGTCAGATTTCATCGCCAATGTGAACCGTTGATTTCGCATAGGGAACGCGTCATTATTACGTAGGTGTATATCAAACGGTGGAAAAAAAATTATTTCTTGAAAGCGGCACAGACAGTCAGATCTCATCTGAGCCGTTGATTTGGAAGCTGTTGAAGATCCAGCCCCTGTGAGAGAAAGGGTGAGAGCGTTAAAGGAGTGCATGTGTTTGTCATGATACCGTGAATTTTAATTAGGTAGGTGGAAAAAAAATTATTTCTTGAAAGCGGCACAGGCAGTCAGATCTCATCTGAGCCGTTGATTTGGAAGATATTGAACGCATAATTACATGCATAGAGATAGACCGTGTCTTCAGATTTGTATATAAGATCGTAATTACATGCATGTAGATAGATATCATGGTCAGTGCTTGAATTCTACTCTTCTCTGTTTCTCTGTTTTCATGGTATCAGAGCTAAGGAGTGTTGAAGATCGTTGAAAGGAGAGGAAGCTGTTGAAGATCCAGCCCCTATGAGAGAAAGGGTGAGAGCCAGTCTTGAACAGAAAGCGAGCTATGAATGCCAGTCTTGTGAGCATGAGGGAGTGAAAATCCCCTAGGCGGAAGAAGAGGTTCAAAGTATTGAACGCGTAATTACATGCATGCAGATAGACCGTGTCTTGAGATATTTTACGTAGGTGTATATAAACAGTGATTGCTTGCAACAACGATCAGCATGGGTAGAAGAAAATTGGAGGTGTGTTACAGGCCAGACAAAAGCAAACGACGTCAGACTTTTCTAAAGCGAAAGAAGGGACTGTGGAAGCAAGCTTATGAGCTTTCTATACTTTGCCGTTCCCAAATTTTCATCAGAATTGTGTCTGAAGATGGTGAGGAATTTCCACACTATTTTAATGTTGGTGCGACTGCGGATCAACAGGGATCTTTTTCTCTTCCTCAGCAGCAGAACTTGTCGATTCATCCTCAACAGCCAAATCTTGAACAGCAGAATTTGATCCATCCCCAACATATAAACTGTTTCAGCACAACAACGATCAGCATGGGTAGAAGAAGATTCGGGAGAAGAAAATTGGAGGCGTGTTACAGGGTAGACAAAAGCAAACGACGTCAGACTTTTCTAAAGCGAAAGAAGGGACTGTGGAAGAAATCTTCTGAGCTTTCTATACTTTGCGGTTGCAAAGTTTTCATCAGAATTGTGTCTGAAGATGGTGAGGAATTTGCACACTATTTTTATTTTGGTGCGAATGCGGATCAACAGGGATCTTTTCCTCTTCCTCAACAGGGAAATCTTGAAATTTCTTGCAGCCAACAGCAAAATTTGATTCACCCTCAACAGGTAAATCTTGAACAACAAAATTTGATTCATCTTCAACATGCAAATCTTGAAATTTCTTGTAGCCAAAACCAAAATTTTATTCATCCTCAACAGGCAAATCTTGAGGATGCAATTATCTCATTAGAGAATTCAGTTCCTCAAGAAGACGGCTGCATTCATCCTCAGATGAATTCAGTTCCTATGTGCAGTCAGGAAGACAGCTTGATTCTTCCTCAGAATGCAGAGACTTCAATTCCTCAAGAAGACGGCTTCATTCATCCTCAGATGAATTCAGTTCCTATGTGCAGTCAGGAAGACAGCTTGATTCTTCCTCAGAATACAGAGACTTCAATTGCTGAAAAAGACGCAATTATCTCATCAGAATTTCTATTTCAATCTCCAGAAAGGCTTTATTCTACTGACAATGATTTCTTCATGCAGCAGGAGTTATGGCGGGCAACTGATAATCTTTGGAACTTCTAAATGCCTTCTAATGGCATTATCAAAAACAATGTTAGGTTAGCTTGGAATACAAAGATTATTTGTGTCGGATCAAGTGTTGAGATGATCAAGAATGTAAGCTGAAAGCTGTAGCATTCTGAGTACATGTAATGATGTAATCAATTAATGAAGATTGTGCAGCAGCACGTAATTGTGTTTCTATGTGATTGATTTTCTGAGTTTATGTATTTCCAAATTTGTTCATCACTTTGAGCATTTGATTAGAATTATTATCACTGTCTGATTGTGTGTACTAAATAAATGCGGAGCTGTTCAAACCAAGAAAATGGGGCAACCTGGTAATATAGCAAAATGAGTTTAAGGGTTGAGGGTTTAATGGTTTAGGGGTTTACGGTTTAAGCATTGAGGGTTTAGGGATAGGGATTAGGGTTGAGGGAATAGGCTTGAAGGGTTGAGGGTTGATGGATTAGGGTTTAAATTATATCCCTTCTCTGTAAGCTATTTCTTGATGTAATTTTATTTATCTAAATGTGTTTGTTTGCATGCCATCATTAATGAAAAGAATTTTCGCTTTCTTGCTCCATCAGATAATTATGCACTTTACCATCGATGAAATAAAGCAAAGATATACTGGCAATCATCAATTTGTTGGCATACTCTTTTCCAAATCATGTTGTAGTTTTATGAACTTAGGCATCGTAGATTTCTTGGGGACTGACTTATTATCTTGTTATCAATGTATGTATTGTATTTACTAAAATAGTTATCACTCATCAAAAAATCTGTACTAGAAAGAAATGTAAATGCAGATGAATTCGATGCAGAGCTGTTCAAACCAATAAAATGGGGCAAACTAACAATCTGAAATGGAATTCAAGGGATTATGAGACAGTAATATATTCAAGGTAGTGAAGGCATCTGGACAAAGGGGTATGCCAAATAGTTTACTTTTTTGACTCTAAGAATTGTTCCATGGCATTTAAGTTATAAGTGTGATGAGTTAGTTTGATATAGAAAATAAGGGACTCTAGCAGGTTTTTACAGATGTAAATAAAATCACTCTTCATTTCAAGATTTGATCAATTTGTATCTGTAATTCAGTTATAAGTGTGATGAATTAGTTTGATATAGAATAAAGTTATTCACGAAATTCATTTGGAATTTACACCTCAACAGTGAAGCAACTGCAGACAATGAGCAGTTATTTATTAGGATGCTGGTCAGTCCATTTTATGGATTGAACACATGACCTAGGAAAATTCAGATGAGGAGAAATAATTCTTTAGATTTTTGTGAATATTTAATATTCAATATTCAATTTGAGAGGAAATGAACAAGATCTAATTCGACATTTGAGGACTTGAGAGAGGTACAAAATGGATCCTTGACTACTCAATGATTAAAAAATGGTCAAATTTTGTTGCAAAATGCAACACTTTTATTCTAGTTATTATACAAAGGAGAGTCCATAATGAATGGGAAAAGTGTAGGGTATGCTATTTTTTTCATTACTAGAATTAATTCGATTAAGCATTATGTATATTGATACTTGTCTAAATCAGAGCTAACGAGTGTTGAAGATCGTTGAAAGGAGAGGAAGCTGTTGAAGATCCAGCCCCTGTGAGAGAAAGGGTGAGAGCCAGTCTTGAATGCCAGTCTTGTGAGCATGAGGGAAAGAAGATCCCCTAGGCGGAAGAAGAGGTTCAAAGTATTGAACGCGTAATTACATGCATACAGATAGACCGTATCTTGAGATATTTTACGTAGGTGTATATAAACAGTGATTGCTTGCAGCAACGATCAGCATGGGTAGAAGAAAATTGGAGGTGTGTTATTATCAAAAGTGTGGACGTGCTGTGGGTCCACTCTTAACTTGTAATTTCCCCTTTTATTATCAAAAGTGTGGACGTGCTGTGGCCTTTCCCGTTGCCGTTATGTCCACCGTGAAAAATTTATTGCTGCTATGTTCGCGTCCGACCACTCCCCGTTTCCCACTTCAAAATTTTGGGCGCTATTTTATCTATTGCAGCCCATTTACCCTACAGCCTCTGCCTCACTCCTCTTCCTCTGTTGCTGCTCAACATTCGAATTTGCTTCCTCCACTACACACGGCTCATAATCTTTCTTTCTCAATATATCCTGCTTTGCACTCCTTTTCTAGTTTTCTTCAATGTCGTTTGCGTCTACAGTGTACACGCAACAATCAAAGGTCACAAATAAAAACATTACAATTGGTAAAAGTTACCTCAATATTTAAATTCATTGCACAGAATGTCTTTACACTATAAAATTTGTTGATTTGTCAATCATCTCATTTTGTATGTTGTGTGAAATTTTTCAGGATTTCTCTTTTCTCATTTATGATAAGTGCGATTGGATTAAAGAATCGCAAGTATCTTTTTCTAGGTATCATGGGGAGTTTTTGAGACCCTGTAGATTGTCACCCAGCTGTAAGAGGTGAGAGGTTAGCACCCACTTTCTAGTAATTTATTTTTCCTGTTTTTTGTCCGATCTTCTTGATTAAGGGGCTGATTTTCTGTTTTGAGTTCTTTTGAAATATTATATGTTTTGTTTTTGTATGGTAAAATTCATATATTTTTTTAAATATGCATAGGGATCCAGTTGTTGTATAAAAGGCAAGGTTTATTTGAGAGTTATTTTTGTATTGTTTTTTTTTTTTTTCCTCCTGGAACATTGTTAGAGATAATTGTAAAGCTTCTGATTTAAAATCATATAAAAGTTCACAATATCTTGGCTCATTAAAAAGGGTAACAGTAAGATAAAATAATATAAAGATTTTTTATTTTTTTTAAAGTTGTTTTATGTTTTTAGATTATTGTGTCCATTTTTATCATAGCACATATTGTAGGGAATGTGATATCTAGCATGTTAATTCTCATCTTTAAAGGAGATATTTTAATAAAATACAAATTCTATTAGAATCTAATTGTTTTTAAGAAATTGTAAAGCTAAGATTTATAGAACAAACAGATGAAAATCCATTAGATGATTCACATAATAAAAAACGAAGGATAAAACAAATGTGAAAAAAATTATTGAAGCTTTACTTTTCTATTCAAGGTATAATTAAACAAATAATATTTCCTATGATATGTGGCAATGTTCATTCTAAGAAACCATTATAATACTCATTAATGCATATTAAGTTGCTCAAACTATAAAATTGTAAACATCTATAATTTGTTTGAAAATGTAACAAAAATCAATAGTGAATTTGTTAATGATTTCTTGATAGAAGTGGAAGGACTAAGTAGCTAAATGAAGATTTTAGGTGATGTGACTAACAAACATGATATGAAGAAATTTTAAGCAAATTTGTTCTTGAATTTTATGATGCAGTTTCTATAGTAGAAATTTTTATAGATATGAAAACTATAAAAATGAATGAATTAAGTAATTTTTATTTTACTATCAAATAAAGGATGAGAGTTATCAAATAAAGGACGAGAGTTATGAAAAGGCTAAAAAGAAACATGTTCTTCTGAAGAAAGCCTAAGAGGTAAAAGAAACAATTTTTTCAAGAACCAAAGAAAAGTGAACCTAGAGATGACTTAACAATAAGGAAAATGAGCCTAAAGGTGAATCTAAGAGATTCAAGAAAGTGGTAATAGTTTAGAGGTAGAAGTAGTAGCTTCAAAGAAAGAGGGAGACATAGGAATAATGTGAAAGATAATGATTGTCCAATGGTTTCATTGTAATAAGTTTTGTCACTATGAATTAAAATCTTCTAATAAACAATTTAAAATGGGAAAAATGAATGTTTATAATACTATTGAAGATAGACAATATTTTTTATTTTTTATTTCAATGAAAAAAAAGGTTATAATATTGCATGTTACATTGATTTTGGGTGTTCTTCTTGTATGTAATATAATAATAATTTTTTCATCAATTTAAATGAAAAGAAAAGCATAAAAATGACATTTTGAGATAATCAACCTCATGAAACCAAAAAGTACGAGGTAAACCACATCAATAAAACACTAGTATTCCCATCACTTAAAAAGAAGTTATTTGTTAGAAAAATGTTGCAACAAAATTATCAAGTGGATATTAATGAAGATGAGTGCACAATCAGATATAATTTTAAAAAGTAATTTAGATGTTACAAGAATATATATTGTAGGTGATACCTAGGATGTGTACTCTCTATTTCACTCGAGGAAATAAAGCATTAAAAACTAGAGAACTTAACTAAAGTAAAATAACTTAAAATACTATTACTTTTATAGCTCTAAAAATTGTGAGGTAATGAATATCAACAAAATATTAGTAGTTCCATCACTCAAAAAGAAGTTGTTATTTGTTAGAAAAATGTTATAACAAAATTATTAAGTGACTTTTAATGTAGATGAGTGAATAACCGGATATAGATTTAAAAAGTAATTTAGATATTACAAAAATATAAATTGTAGGTGATAGAAGGTCTTTTCTCTATTTCACCCAAGGAAATAAAGCATTAAAAAATAGTGGAATTAACTAAAGTAAAATCTAGTAGTAAAGATATAGCCATCCTTTTTTTAGTCATTTACTTTTGCCTAGAAAAATATTAATGATTGAAGGATTACCTTTCATTGAAGATACAAAAGAAGAGTGTATTGTTGAAAAATAATTTTTAATTGATAAATTAATAAGAGTTAAAAAATAGCTTGAGGTATTTCTTATATATTTGGTTTCATAGAAAAAAATTCTTTGAACAAGTCAAAATATTTTTTAACTTTTATTATAAGTACTCAAGAAAAACTTGGGCATACTTCCTACTTAATAAATCAATACTATTTAATTAGTTTATAGGCTTTAAGAGGTTGGTTGAATATTAGAGTGATAATTACATTAATTTAATCACACTAGATAATAGAGTTGAATATAAATCAAATATATATTTAAATTTTTACAAAAATCATGAAATCAAGAGAATTTAGTATTTCCTATACCCTAAAACAAAATGGAGTTGCCAAAAAAAGGAATATGACCATTTTCAAAATGAAAAGGAGTGTGATAAATTTAAAAAAATTGGATCAAAACCTATAGATAGGACTAGTATATATAATAGTACATATTCTAAATATGATTCTTACAAAAGAATTTATAGGAATGTCGAGCTAGAATAATAGTGGTTTAGAATTAAGTCAAAAGTTGACTATTTGAGGGTGTTTGGATGTGTTTCTTGTGTATGCATACCAAAACAAAAAAATTATATGTTTAATCATAAAGGCAAAATACATTTTCCTTGGATATAGATAAAAAATAAAACATACATATTTTATGATCTGGTAAGTATGAAACAAGTGATAAGTAGAGATGTGATATTTAGTGAAGATGTCTATAGCTCTAGGTCCTTGTCTGCTTTTTGCACCCAGGAAGTGCACTTAAATCCAATGGGAAACTTTATTGACTTTGGTAGGGTTTTCATATAATAATAGTCATTCAAAATTACATAGAATGGCTTCATATCCAACCTTAAAAGGAAGAGCCTTTAGAACACCAATCAATTGGTCAGTATTTGAAATTTAATAAATGAAAGAATAATTTATATAGATTGAATAATTATTAAAGAAATCTTAGTAAAATAAATATAAAAAAAATTATGTAAGAGATATCTAAAAGTGAAATCTTGAAAGGGAATCTTAAAATTTTAAAAAATCTCTGTATTGTAATCATAAATTTATAGGGCTTTTCAAACTCATCTACATAAAAATAAGTTTGTGAGAAC
The DNA here is from genome assembly GCA_007115665.2 of Sequoiadendron giganteum. NCBI lineage: Eukaryota > Viridiplantae > Streptophyta > Pinopsida > Cupressales > Cupressaceae > Sequoiadendron > Sequoiadendron giganteum. The sequence goes on along the minus strand of CM021107.1, from coordinate 191,009,648 downwards.
ATTCTATCCAAAAAAATTGATTTTCTCAACCTTCTCATCCCTTTGAAATGTGTGTGATGGCTGTGTATTTGAGTGTACTTTTCTTTTAATTCATTTTTTTGAATGTGGGCCAATGTTTCCCTCCCTTACTAGTCATTATATGTAAACTAAAGGACAATTTCAAATTGCACACTAGCATGATGTATTCAAGGACTAATCATAATTCATTTTGATTATCTAGGATAATCATGAGAGCATTTATTAGCCTACATCATCATTCTAGGCATACTACATACTTTCTTATTGCCTTAAATCATTATTCAAAGCCATTGAATTAGTCCACCTAGGGGCTTGATTATAAGAGAATAAATCCTTGTGTAACAAGCTCCTAAATGGTGTCTATAGACACAATCTCACTTCAAACATTTAGGTATAATGAGGTGAAGAAAATTTAATACATTCAAATATTCTTTATTAATTGATCTCCATCAATCTAAGTTTAATTTTAAATGTGACACCTGATTTGTCTCTATTGGTGAGGGTAGTTTATAAGCATGCAATGCAAGCAAGGAAATGCAAAAAAAATCATGGAATAGCAAGGAAAAGACACCACTTGAAATCACAAGAGAAGCCATGGAGTACCATGAGTCTTTTAGGGTTATAAGAAAGCTGAAAAAGTGGATTGTTTGATCTATTTATATTTCTCTCTGTTATTTCTATTTTTGGGTTAACTATTAATATTACTATTTATTTTATCTATAGAAATTAACATTTGGCACCAAAGTGGGTTGTTTGATCTATTTAATAAGAAGGGTGTTTCTTTCCTAGTAGAGAGGAAAGAAATATACCAATACTAAAAATAGAGTTTTACAATTAAATAGTAGAAATTGTGAAGAGAGTAGAATACTTTATTTTAGAGTATCATCTTGTTTTAAGGTAAAAAATAATAGGCTTTATGATAGATAAATTTAATTATTTTATTTTCTTCTTTGATTTCAAGATATGTATGAACTACCTGTAGTGATTTAAATTTATCTCAGCCTTATATTTTTTTTTGAAAAAGTGAAAATTATGATTTTTTGAGTACTAAAATGAAGATATCATTTCTCAAGATGGTTGGATTTAGTTGAAAGTGGTTACTCAAAAATTTCATGTGCGTAGGTTCTTGCCACAATGAAGTGAAGTAATAACTATGCCAAAGTGTTATGTTTCAATGTTTATCTCCTTCCTTGGTGATAATTTACTTTATATGTTTGACAAGCTTTTATATTTAAATAGATTCTTCCATCTTTATGGTAGTCTTTATGAATAAAATATTGAGAGCTTGATGACACTGCTTCTATGGTATGGGATTATTAATGGAGATGATTGTCCTATGTATGACTAGGTGCATGCAATTCATCATGATAATACCTCTCTTATTTATGGTAGTCATTGAGGTAATGATGATTATCAATATGTCTAGAGGTCTATAATACCCCTCCATTTTGATCTATTGTGCAAACTATGTTATTTCTTGTCTATGCTTTAGTTGTGGGTTGTACTTGGACTACGTACTTGATTACAGTGGATAACTCTTTTATCGTGATGTACTTTGAGGTGATGATACTTTATTTTGATGTGATTATTATGCCATGTTTGGATTTAACACATGTGTATATTTAACTTATGATGTTTCATGCTTTTAACTATGCTGCTATGTTAGATGTGTCAGTTAGAATTATTGTATTTGTGAAGAGGATGGTATCACATCACTAGCTTGTGAGTGCCCTGCGATCTCGTGATTTCCTCTTCACGGTGTATCTTAATTATAATATACATTCTGTGTTTACAGGTTGACAGGTACTGGACATCGACCCCACTTGGTTTCTCAGGTTCGAGCGTGTCCAATGCCCAACGACATCTAATTGGGAGATAGTAGCTAGGATTCTATGCCGAGTCATCACCCTAGTTGTAGAGCGTTGTCAGTCTTGTGTAATCTTGTTGTTTTATTTTGCTCCTTTGCCTGTTTTCAAAATAGCTGGGGAGTTAGAATAATATAGGATTTTGATTCAATTATTAAATAATTTAATCTAATTAAGTGTTATTTAATATTTTGGTACATTTAATTATTAAATTGATTTTGTTGTTCATCTTGAAAGTGTATTAAGTTATTTATTTTGAAAAAAAAAAAAAACATGCAAATTGAGTTTGAAATTGGAAAATTAGAAATAAAGATTAAAAGTCAATTGGAAATTCAAAAAATTCAAAATTCAACAAAAATAGATATTTTCCCATTTTTGAATTTATGATGGTTGTTGAGGATTTTGGAGGGGATTTTTGCATTTAGTGGAATTTCTTCAAAATTTGGAGAAGAGAGTTTTTTTGGAGAAATTGAAAAGAGAAGGAAAAGTTTGCTCAAGTTTTGTGGGTTTGAAGGAAAAACTTGAAGAATCAGTGGATTTTAAGAGGGTTTCATAGCATGATTATGATCTTCCTCATACTACGAAAGAATCAGGTTTTATTCTTGTTTTAGTTAATTGTGCTTCAAATTTGAATAATGTGCTAAATTGGGAAATGAAGAAATTCTTGTTGTAAATTGTAATTTCAGTTTGTTTTCCTCAAATTGTGCTTCCATTTTTTAGAGTTTTTAATCTCTAGTTGGATTTAGAATATGTGTAGCTTCCTTTAGGACCTCTTGTAAATTAAATATTCATATACTTGATCTTAAGTATATGAATATTTTTCATAATTTAGCTTATGTAAGGTTATGCTGGCAAAATTTTATTAAAATAAAATTTTGCCAGAAATTATCATTGTTTGCATGCCTTTTTTAAGTTCTGGTTTTTTTTGGTTTTTGGCAAAAAAAATAAAAATAAAATTAAAACACAGTCAAGTTTTGCCAAAAGAAAATAAATAAATGAAATTTATAAAAAAAATAAAAAAAAATGATTGTCAAATGTTTGTTTTGTGGCTGGGGTTCACCCCACGATCGCCCCATGAGAGGCGGCGTGGGGGAACACACCCAGCGCCCCACCGAGGCGACTGCGGACTGCTCAGTTCGCGCCACCATTGTTGGTGGCCGACGCTGCCAGTGCCACCGCGTTCCCTTCTGTAGTCCCTCTACAACCTGGTGGTGCCACCTCCTGCGGCCGCCACAACCCTAATTCGCCGTCGCCCTGGTAAACTTAGCGACCGGGCTGACCTCCTTTGACTTGCGAACGTTGGGCACGAATTTTGAGGTTCACGTGACCCAACCTTAGGGTTGGCACGCGAACCGAGGCCGCCTTTATCTTATTTTTAAATTTTAAAATATTTTTTTTATAATAATATTTTTTAATTTAAAAATATTATAATTTCTGTAATATAATAATATTATATTTATTATAATGTTTTTAAGTTTAAAATTTATTATTCGATGATTATGTTCATATGATTAAGTAGTGATAATTTTAAATAATATGATTAATTAATTGAAAAACTATGGCAATGTAAATAATGCTGTTAACATCATTATTATTATATTAATGTTGTAAAATGAGGATAATAGTATATTGTTCAATTTTTTAGAGGGGGAAATATTGTCTTTTTAATTTGAGTTTAATTGGGTTGAGAATAATATTATATTTAAATGTTGTTGGGAACAAAATGTTTTCTTTAAAGTGACGTAATATATATTCTATTTATTGAATGCATTGAATATTGAATGATTAGTTAGGACATGGGTTTAGTGAACCCAAATTAGGATTTGATTCCTATCCTTGCATTGATCTACATACGTTTTGTTAGGATGTGTGGGTCTTCACGTTTAACCAGTCTTCCAGTTGTGACTTCAAATTTTGTGGGTTGTCTTTTGCATAGTCAACCATAATTGGATTTGGGTAGCATGGTTACCAGTTTGTTCCCCGGTTATCATGAACGGGAGAGTATTTGACTGTATGTCATGGTTAGGGATGTGGTAACCCTTGTCACACTTGTGTACCCTTGAGTTGTGGAGTTGTTCCACGTGTCGTCTTAGAGGAGTGGCTTGTAACGGGGGCCGACACACAAAGTGGTGCCAGGATAACTCTTTGCAAGTTAGTTAACCCAATGATAACATAATTAATGGATTAGAATACCCCATAGTATCACACATTTAATTAAGATAATTATGCCTTGCTCAAGACCGCAAGGGCTTGTAAAGACTTGGGCTGAGACGGGAAGGCCTGGAATGGCAAGATCGTTATCTTGTCTTCACGAAAGATAACTGATTCCGCATTGGTTTACATGAAGGGATAGAAGTCATGAGAGGTTACAAGGATAACCCAGGATGGGGGCCGGGACCTAGGAAGACTCACCAGGATAACCCATGTAACATTGTGATGACACTTCTCCTAGGTCGACAATACATTCGCATTAGTGATGCAGTTGATTATGTCAAATTATGGAAGCATGTAACCTTTGTGTTAGTGATGTCATTGTATTTATTTCAGTTTTGTGGTGTTAACCTATGTCTTGTGATAGACGTCCTTGGTTAGGAATCCTTGTTACTATCTCCTAGCACAGGGGTGTGGGCCCCTTGGGTTCTACTTGGTTGGGTGGCATGCACCTAATCCATTGGGTTCTATCTTCATGTTCGTGTGGACGAGACTTCCAATTGGAGAGCTCGTTGGTTCCAGTTTCTTGCTCTGCTTCATTTCAATTATCTTGTATTATCTTTACCCCTCATGTTATCAAGGTGGAATCTGTAATTGTAACCCTTATGTTACTGGACTTGCCTCATTCAGAGAATGAGTGTTGTAATCTTTTGTAATTGAATATTTAATTTGGATTAATGCAATGGAAGTCTTATCTTACGTTTGTTGTTATTTCATCTTCTTGGAATGTATGTGTTAATGTATTGATTAAATTAAGGTTATGAATTGTATTCATGTTTCTTTGTTGAGGTTCTAAATAACCTCTATCTTGCAACCTTAGGGGAAGTTGGCATTAATTAATTAACACTTATTATTTATCTTAAAAAAAAAGTTATTCCGTTTAGGTAGTTAAATGCAACTTCCTCTAGGGTCACGTGGCGGGGCATTACACATGGTATTAGAGCCTAGGTTTAAACACTGGGTACTTTGGGATTATGATGGGACCATTAAGCTTTTAGTTGTTTAGGTTTTTGAGTTCAGTATCTTGCCTAATACCTTCACGTGTCTGTGCAGGATTATGCTGCCCAGACGTGGAAGAGGTAGAGGGCATGGTCATGGCCATGTAGACGGTCGTGGAGAGAGTCAGCATGACTCTCCTCCTTTAGTTCCTCTCATTCTAGATCAGGCGGAACAGCAGGGATCACAGAATGCACCTGGGGGTGGTAATTTGCAGCAGGATCCAGCAGGAATCAAGGCAGCGCGTAGAGTGCTAGAGGAGGATTTGGCACTCCTTGGACCGAGATAGGTTCAGGTTCAGGTCAACCCTGTGGTTAGGGAAACTCCACTCCAATCTGAGGCTCATATGAGGGACTTGCTCAGGGGGCACCCTCCTTTATACAATGGATCTGGTACCGGCTTAGAGGCCGAGACTTGGCTCATTGACTTGGACAGGTGTTTCGCTATGCATCCATATGGTGGTAACACCAGAGCTCGGTATGCCATTATGCAGTTGAGAGGATTTGCCTCCACTTGGTGGAGATTAGAGGAGCAGAAGCTCCATATTGATATCCACATTGTATCATGGGAGATCTTTGTAGAGAGATTCAGAGCTAGATTTTTATCTGAGCATTGGTGTCAGCACCGAGGGGATGAGTTCCATGCCTTGCGTCAGTTAGCACTATCTGTTGAGCAGTATGAGTGTCGTTTTTACGAGCTCAAACAGTATGCCGGGATTGGCGATGAAGAGAGCATGTTAGTTCACCATTTTGTTAGGGGCTTGAATGCCCGTCTTAGTGGTGGTGTGAGGGTTTTCGAACCCAAGACCATGGAAGTGGCAGTGGAGAAAGCATGCCTGGTTGAGGAGAACCTGAGTATGGCTTTTGGAGGGCACATGAGTGCTCCAGTTGGCAGTAGTGCAGTGGCAGGTTCTAGTGTTAGAGGAGGGCAGTCATAGGGAGGTTTACCTCCTAGGTCTCATCAAGGACCATCTCAGGGTGGTCAGCAGTAGCAGCAGGCATCGCAGGGGAAACATAAGGGTTTCCAGCAGAGACAGGGAGATAGGAATTGGAGGCGTGCGAAACGCTCCAACTTTGAGCTGCCAGCACAGAGTTCACAGTCTACTTTCAGGGGTAGTGCACAATAGTCTAGTGCACCATCTGGAGGTAGAGGTTTTGGCAGAGGCATTGAGTGTTTTGCATGTGGTCAGCAGGGTCACATGGCTAGAGGTTGTCCCAACAGGGGCACAACAGGATTTTCACAGGGACCAGCGACATCTGAGCTGATAGTTGGTGATGCTGGTAGAGGGCATCGAGTTTTTACAATGGTTGATAACCGCCAGGCTGAGCATCAGGGCACGGTCATTGAGACTTATGGTATGTTGTTGGGTACCCCAGTTACCATTTTATTTGATTCAGGAGCTACAGATTCCTTCATTTCATCATCAATTATGTCGCGATGTAGATTGGGTGCGGTAAGGCAAGGCGATAGGTGGCAGGTAGAGTTAGCTTTGGGTGCGAAAGTCGCATCGTATTCCCTTGTGCCAGGATGTAGATTGGAGGTTGGACCTCTTCAGACTATGTTGGACCTTCATGTTATTCCCTTGGGTTCTCATGACATCGTCATAGAGATGGATTGGTTGGAGGCGCATAGTGCGGTCTTGGATTGTCGACGCAAGTCGATTCAGATAGAGATAGTGGGAGTCATGAGGCCAATTTCATTGAGGGTCATCTCAGCTATGCAGTTGAGAAGGTGTGTACGTCAGGGTTGCCAGTTGTTTGCTGTTACAGTGGATGACCTAGATCTAGGTAGTGGAGAAGAGAAAGTCTCTCTGGATAGTCACCCCATCCTTCAGGAGTATTTCGATATCTTTCCAGATGAGATTCCAGGGATGCCACCTCAGAGGGATATTGACTTCAAGATTGATCTTATACCTAGTTCACAACCCATCTCTCGAGCTCCCTATCATATGACTACTCAGGAGCTGAAAGAGCTTCGTTTACAGCTTGAGGAGTTGTTAGAGAAGGGCTTTATTCACCCTAGTGTTTCACCTTGGGGAGCACCGGTCATCTTCGTGAAAAAGAAGGATGGTTCACTTCGGTTATGTATTGATTACTGATAGTTGAACAAAGTGACCATCAGGAACCGATATCCACTTTTTAGGATCGATGATCTCTTTGATCAGGTGAAGGGTGCCACCATCTTTTCGAAGATTGATCTTAAGTCTGGATATCATCAGCTTTAGATCTTTGACTCTGATATTCATAAGATAGTGTTTCGAATGCGGTATGGTCACTATGAGTTCACCGTAGTACCATTTGGGTTGACAAATTCACCTTCTGTGTTCATGAGTCTAATGAATGGTGTATTTCATACATACCTTGACAGGTTTGTCCTTGTGTTCCTTGATGACATTCTGATTTATTCCAGGACTATGGTGGAGCATGAGGAACATTTGCGGTAGGTATTGTAGTGCTTGCGAGATAATCAGTTGTTTGCCAACCTGTCGAAGTGTGAGTTCTTCAAATCTGAGGTATAGTACCTTGGGCATGTCATCTCAGGGATGGGTATTTTAGTGGATCCAGCAAAGATCCAAGTGATCTTAGATTGGCCTGCGCCCACGAATGTGGCAGAGATACATAGCTTTATGGGGCTAGCAGGTTATTACAGACGCTTTGTGCAGGGTTTTTTGAGGATAGGTTATCCTATCACTACCCTTCAGAGGAAGGGGAAGAGGTTTGAGTGGTTAGAGAAGTGTGAGGCAACATTTCAGAGCCTTAAGGAGATGTTGACTAGTGCACCAATACTTGCTATACCAAATCCGACTGGGGACTTTATGGTTTGCACAGATGCATCCTTGGAGGGTTTTGGTGTAGTGTTGATGCAGGATGGTCGAGTCATTGCATATGAGTCACAGAAACTCAAGGATCACGAGTTGAATTATCCCACCCATGATCTTGAGTTAGTGGTAGTTGTGCATGCATTGATGAGATGGAGAAATTTCCTTCTTGGTCATAGGTTTGAGCTGCATAGTGATCACAGAAGTCTGCAGTATATCTTCACGTAGCCCAACCTTAATGCTAGGTAGAGGTGTTGGATGGAGTTCCTTTGTGAGTACGAATTTGAGGTAAAGTACATCCAGGGGAAAGAGAATGTTGTAGAGGATGCACTCAATCGACGAAGGCATGAGATATCCGACTTGACTCTAGTTGTGGACCTACGGAGTTGGATTCTTTCTGCCCTTCTAGCAGATAGTTGGTACCAGGAGGTCAGGGCAGTGATAGAGGCAGGTAGACCTCTTGAGGGTAGACATTCAGGTTACACTCTAGATTTAGATGAGCTATTGAGACACATGGGATGCATATACATTCCTCCTTCTGATGGTCTTCGTACCTTGGTCATGACTGAAGCACATCGTGCACCTTATTCAGCCCATCCTAGGGTGAAGAAGATGCATGCAGATTTGCGATAGTTGTACTTTTGGCTAGGGATGAAATGAGATATCGTGGATTTTGTGTCATCATGTCTAGAGTGCCAGCAAGTTAAGACTGAGCACCAACATCCAGCAGGGCTCCTGCAATCACATTTAGTACCAGAGTGGAAATGGGATATCATCTCATTGGATTTCATTGTTGGTTTACCCAGCTCTTCGAGACGACATGATGCGATCATGGTGACAGTTGATAGGTTGATGAAGGTGGCACACTTCTCACCTATGCGCTCATCCTACATCGCATCGTTCGTAGCTAGAGTGTTCATGGAGGATATTGTGAGGTTACATGGAATTCTGCGTCGGACTATCTCTGACAGGGATCCAGTGTTTACTTTAGCCCTTTGGACATCATTGTAGCATGCGATGGGGACACAGTTGAACTTCAGTTCAGCTTATCACCTTGAGACAGATGGATAGACCGAGAGGGTTAATCAGATCCTTGAGGATATGTTACGCATGTATGTGATAGACCAGTAGACACGATGGGAGGATTATCTCTATTTCATGAGTTTGCCTATAATAATGGTTTTCAGAGTTCCATTGGTATGCCTCCTTTCTAGGCATTGTATGGGAGACCGTGTCATACCCCTTTGAGTTGGGATCGACTGCAGGACAGGATAGTGTTGGGTCCTGAGATGCTGTAGGATATGGAGTAGCAGGTGGATAGGATTAGAGAGCACTTGGTGGCAGCGCAGGATAGGCAGAAGAAGTATGCAGATGTGCATAGAGTGGATCGTCAGTTTGTTGTAGGTGATAGAGTCTTCTTGTGGGTGCGCCCATGAAAGAGTCCCATCCGTTATGGAAAGGGCTCTAAGTTGGCACCTCACTTTGTTAGACCCTTCGAGATACTCGAGAAGATTGGTCCTATTGCTTATCGTCTTGCTTTACCGCCCATTCTCTCGCACATTCATGATGTGTTTCATGTTTCAGTTCTTTGCCCATACCATCCAGACGTTTCTCATGTCCTTGATTGGAATGCATTGCAGGTAGAGGATGGGCAGTTGGCTTTGGAGCCTGTGGCCATCGTGGAGCGCAGAACGCTTGCCCTTCGAGGGCGAGATATTGATCAGGTTAGGATTCAGTGGGATCCTAGGGATGACACATCATCCACTTGGGAGGATGCAGTTAGGATGAGGGAGCTCTATCCCTATTTGTTCGCAGGCTTCCAGGAGTAAGCTTGACCCTAGGGGGGGAGGATGTAATACCCCTCCATTTTGATCTATTGTGCAAACTATGTTATTTCTTGTCTATGCTTTAGTTGTGGGTTGTACTTGGACTACATACTTGATTACAATGGATAATTATTTTATCGTGATGTACTTTGAGGTGATGATACTTTATTTTGATGTGATTATTATGCCATGTTTGGATTTAACACATGTGGATATTTAATTTATGATGTTTCATGCTTTCGACTATGCTGCTATGTTAGATGCATTAGTTAGAATTATTGTATTGGTGAAGAGGACGGTATCGCATCACTCGCTTGCGAGTGCCCTACGATCTCATGATTTCCTCTTCACAGTGTGTCTTAATTATAATATATTATTGCATGTGGATACATTCTGTGTTTGCAGGTTGACAGGTACCAGACATCGACTCCACCTGGTTTCTTAGGTTCGAGCGTATCCAATGCCCAACGGCATCTGATTGGGAGATAGTAGCTAGGATTCTATGCCGAGTCATCACCCTAGTCGTAGAGCGTTGTCAGTCTTGTGTAATCTTGTTGTATTATTTTGCTCCTATGCCTGTTTTCGAAATGTTTGGGGAGTTAGAATAATATAGGATTTTGATTCAATTATTAAATAATTTAATCTAATTAAGTGTTATTTAATATTTTGGTACATTTAATTATTAAATTGGTTTTTTTGTTCATGTTGAAAGGGTATTAAGTTATTTATTTTGAAAAAACATGCAAATTGAGTTTGAAATTGGAAAATTAGAAATAAAGATTAAAAGTCAAATTGGAAATTCAAAAAATTCAAAATTCAACAAAAATAGATATTTTTCCATTTTTGAATTTATGATGGTTGTTGAGGATTTTGGGGGATTTTGAACATTTAGAAAATCTCTTCAAAAATTGGGAGAAGAGGGCTTTTGGAGAAATTGAAAAGAGAAGGAAAAGTTTGCTCATTTTTGTGGGTTTGGAGGAAAAGCTTGAAGAATCAGTGGATTTTAAGAGGGTTTCATAGCACGATCACGGTCTTCCTCATACTACGAAAGAATTAGGTTTCATTCTTGTTTTAGCTATTTGTGCTTCAAATTTGAATAATGTGCTAAATTGGGAAATAAAGAATTTCTTGTTGTAAATGGTAATTTCAGTTTGTTTCCCTCAAATTGTGCTTCAATTTTAGAGTTTTTTTTTCAATCTAATTGGATATAGAATATGTGTAGCCTCCTTTAGGATCTCTTGTAAATTAAATATTCATATACTTGATCTTAAGTATATGAATATTTTTTATAATTTAATAATATGTAAGGTTATGTTGGGAAAATTTTATTAAAATAAAATTTTGCTCGAAAATTTCATTGTTACCATGCCTATTAAGGTTTTGGTTTTTTTTTGGTTTTGGCAAAAATAAAATAAAATTAAACACGTACCGTTTTCACAAAAGAAAATAAATAAACAGAAATTTATTAAAAAATAAAAATGATTTCAGTCGTTTGTTTCAGGTCGAGGTTCCTCCCGTGGCCTACGAGTAAAGCGTAATGGGGAATTCACACCTGGCATTCTGGTCGAGGTGCGCCGTCGCGTTCTCGCGACCAATTAACAATGGGATCATAAGATCGCGACACCGTACCATTAGTTGGTGGCTCTGGCCAGCCGCTGCCACCGCCCCTTCCGGTCCCTTTGTCACACCGGTGGCGAAATTTCGCCACCACAACCCTAATCCACCATCACCTTTAAACTTATCGTATCGCACTTTCACATGGACTTTGCAAAACGCTAGCGATTCAGGAAGTTCACGCATTCAACCTTAAAGGCACGCGAACCGAGGCCGCCTTTATCTTATTTTTAAATTTTAAAATATTTTTTTTATAATAATATTTTTTAATTTAAAAATATTATAATTTCTGTAATATAATAATATTATATTTATTATAATGTTTTTAAGTTTAAAATTTATTATTCGATGATTATGTTCATATGATTAAGTAGTGATAATTTTAAATAATATGATTAATTAATTGAAAAACTATGGCAATGTAAATAATGCTGTTAACATCATTATTATTATATTAATGTTGTAAAATGAGGATAATAGTATATTGTTCAATTTTTTAGAGGGGGAAATATTGTCTTTTTAATTTGAGTTTAATTGGGTTGAGAATAATATTATATTTAAATGTTGTTGGGAACAAAATGTTTTCTTTAAAGTGACGTAATATATATTCTATTTATTGAATGCATTGAATATTGAATGATTAGTTAGGACATGGGTTTAGTGAACCCAAATTAGGATTTGATTCCTATCCTTGCATTGATCTACATACGTTTTGTTAGGATGTGTGGGTCTTCACGTTTAACCAGTCTTCCAGTTGTGACTTCAAATTTTGTGGGTTGTCTTTTGCATAGTCAACCATAATTGGATTTGGGTAGCATGGTTACCAGTTTGTTCCCCGGTTATCATGAACGGGAGAGTATTTGACTGTATGTCATGGTTAGGGATGTGGTAACCCTTGTCACACTTGTGTACCCTTGAGTTGTGGAGTTGTTCCACGTGTCGTCTTAGAGGAGTGGCTTGTAACGGGGGCCGACACACAAAGTGGTGCCAGGATAACTCTTTGCAAGTTAGTTAACCCAATGATAACATAATTAATGGATTAGAATACCCCATAGTATCACACATTTAATTAAGATAATTATGCCTTGCTCAAGACCGCAAGGGCTTGTAAAGACTTGGGCTGAGACGGGAAGGCCTGGAATGGCAAGATCGTTATCTTGTCTTCACGAAAGATAACTGATTCCGCATTGGTTTACATGAAGGGATAGAAGTCATGAGAGGTTACAAGGATAACCCAGGATGGGGGCCGGGACCTAGGAAGACTCACCAGGATAACCCATGTAACATTGTGATGACACTTCTCCTAGGTCGACAATACATTCGCATTAGTGATGCAGTTGATTATGTCAAATTATGGAAGCATGTAACCTTTGTGTTAGTGATGTCATTGTATTTATTTCAGTTTTGTGGTGTTAACCTATGTCTTGTGATAGACGTCCTTGGTTAGGAATCCTTGTTACTATCTCCTAGCACAGGGGTGTGGGCCCCTTGGGTTCTACTTGGTTGGGTGGCATGCACCTAATCCATTGGGTTCTATCTTCATGTTCGTGTGGACGAGACTTCCAATTGGAGAGCTCGTTGGTTCCAGTTTCTTGCTCTGCTTCATTTCAATTATCTTGTATTATCTTTACCCCTCATGTTATCAAGGTGGAATCTGTAATTGTAACCCTTATGTTACTGGACTTGCCTCATTCAGAGAATGAGTGTTGTAATCTTTTGTAATTGAATATTTAATTTGGATTAATGCAATGGAAGTCTTATCTTACGTTTGTTGTTATTTCATCTTCTTGGAATGTATGTGTTAATGTATTGATTAAATTAAGGTTATGAATTGTATTCATGTTTTTTTGTTGAGGTTCTAAATAACCTCTATCTTGTAACCTTAGGGGAAGTTGGAATTAATTAATTAACTCACTTATTATTTATCTTAAAAAAAAAATTATTTCATTTAGGTAGTTAAATGCAACTTCATCTAGGGTCGCGTGGCGGGGCATTACAAGGTCAGTATTAGAGTTGGAGGGTAGCGAGGTCCCAAGTGCCATGATTATCATTGATACTGATAATGAAAATTTCCCTTTTATAAGATAAGACATTATAGTAGTTCCATAATAATTTGTATACTTCTTGAATATTATTAGTTACCATGATGCTTTTGACTTGAGAAGACACATATAACATAACATACCATAATATTATTTCTAAGATTAAGGATAGTGATGATTGTCATGACCATATGAGTAGTTGTGTCTATTAAGATTATGGTTATACAATATACTTGGGATATTATATTGTGTAGTTTGTATAAGGCTAAGGCATTGCGACTCATATTGAATGGAGTCCCTTCATTGTTTTTCTAATACCATGATTGTCATCACTCATGTAATTGTCCTCATTTATAAGTCTTCCAAATTTTATCATAATTTTCTCATAGATCTCAATGATACCATTAGACTCAGGGACTTCATTAGAAGGAAAGGACTATCCATATTAATATTGTGGTATTTTCTAACAACCCAACTTCCTTCCTTTCTTGTAATATTATTTAGGGTGGTTTTGTAGCAATCAATGAGAAAATAAGCTACAAGTCTATGCTCTAAGGTACATAACAATCATGAATATTACTGTGTCTTGAAATCCTTCATTACTAATATGAGGGCCTTATCATCGACAAAAGGCTAGTTTGTAATTTCAAACTCAATAAAATCAAACAAGGACAATTGTATTTGTTATTCATAACAATATTTTGACTTTACGATAATGTTATCTTAGTGATACTAGATGTATTTTATGACAATTTTTAAGTGATGTTAAATTATCATGAAAATCCTATTAGGTGATTCAAAACTAGCCAATTGGTGATTACTATCCTATAAGAGAAAAATTGTAGAGTTTTACATGAAATGATCTTAGTCTTGATACTAGCATTTATGAAATAGTCCTCTTAGTTTTTTTGGTTGATTTCTAATTGACGCCTAACAACAATGTGGAAACCTTCATAATTTAGTACCTAATGAAATTCTATGTAGAACATATTATTGTTATTGTTGTTGATTATGATAACCTTAATAAGACTATATAGGCACATGACCATCCTAAAATATTTATAGTATCCTTAATAACAATAACTATCCTAATGGTTATGGATTTAATGATTTCTCAAGAGTGTCCTTTTGTCCTATTGTTGTTCTCTATGATGAAATAATGATAATACATAAAAATTTGAGCGAGCATCTAGCCTAATTATGATAGTAACCTAGCTTGATTGGTATCTTATGGAAACATTGGCACTCTTACTAGTAGCTGCTATTAAAGAATTATAACTCATGTTGATAAGAGGCATAAAACCTATATAAGTGATGCATGAATATATTTTATATCTTTTCATGATAAAATCCACTTAATTATAGTCTTTGTTGTTATATTTAAATCCCTCTTGACAATTCCTAGTGTCAATAATGGCTCTATGGATACCATAAAATTATTTTATTTAGATGTGATATCCCCCATGATGCTATTAGGATAGCCTAAGCAAGATTATAGTCTACTTGTCATTGTATAACATCTTGTGTCTATGTTTGATAGTCATTGCTAGTAAATAATTATTTTGGAAGGTAAATTTATGGGTTAAGAAACTAAACTCTATTGTGTTGCATTATTTCTTAGGTTAATACTATCTTATGGTGTTTTAATAGTCCTAGGATGTCATTTATTGTTGACAACATGGCTGTTCTCAAATGGTGTTGACTATTCCACCTAGTTTTGTGACATATATTTCTTATTTCCTAGTAGATTATGACCTTTGTGAGGAATTTATTTTTACACTTATTTTATAATTATAAAGTTGGTAAGGGAGAGCTAACTCACTATTTAGGGTTTGAAAAAAGTACTTGTCAAGGTTATTTTTAAATGCTATGAGAATTGAATGTTGACCACCTAGAGAAAATAACCATCTTTACTATGTAGGAAGCTCATGTAGGATGATAAAGAGTTTTTAGGGGTTAGTCTCATGGTGAGTTCCTAGATATTTTTCTAATGTATGAATGATAGTAACATAGCATAAAATTACCATGATTACAATCTCAACACTCAAATTCTCTAATTCAATCATCTTTGCCATAATTATGTGAGATCAAGTAGGATATTTGGTAGTTTAAAATATATTTTATGGATATTTACTCATATATATTTATTCAATTGTTATAGATCATAAAAACCTAATTTGATTAATTTTATAAGAATCCCCAATTTGAGGATAAAGAGAGTGCATAGTACAAATGCTATATTTTTTAAATTAGTGGAGATATTTAAACAATATCATACAAGTTACTTTAAATTTCAACAACTGGGTAATTCAACTTGAGGGTTTAGGATTAAACATACAAATGCACATAACTAAATAAGAAGCAATGAAAACCCATTCATGAGAACTTTCCTTGACAAATTCAAACCCATTAATACATTTGAGAACTTTCCTTCCAAGCACAAAGAAAGGAAATTGTCAATTTTTTTTTTTAACTCATAAACACATTCATGACAAGAATCAGTTCATCTCTAACCCATAACCATGAAATGAAAATGTAAGTAGTGGAGACAAGCTCTGACACATATTGAAGGCTCTTAGAAAATCATACATGTGCTTTGTGAAGAGCACATGGACTTGAAAGACCTTCCAAAATCATAAACACATAAAAATATCTAATATGAATGGGCAACTAGGGCTTTCTAGAATCCTTTAGATTATTTTGAACACATCTACTATTATTTGTAGGTCAAAATATCTATACAAATGAAAGAAAAGTCATTTTATGACATGTTACTAAGGTTTAATATCCATACAAATCCTATTGTGTATTTTTGATATTGAAATTAACCAAATCATATCATATTAAATTTTAATATTCATTATTGATTTCACTTTTATAATCATTTCCAACACAAACATTAAATATCCTTAGGATCTTTACCTCTAATTGTGTCAATGGGCATAATTGAAATAATTTAAACTCTACATGTTTTGAATGGTTATCAAACATGTCTAGAATTTCTACCAAGTTTGTTATATCATGTGTGGACATTCTTAGTTAGATTCTAACATTTCTGTTTGTCTACTACATGGACGTTGATTGGTCTCACATCATGGAAAAAGACATTCAACACCCCCCTAGGGGGAAGTTCTCCTACAAAGACATGTCATGGGAGACATATATCCTTAAAGGCTCATAGTTGCTTTCAAATTGGATTGAGGATGATAGATTAAATGAATTTATTGAGAGAGAGAGATATAATGTCCCACCACGTAACCCTAAAGGAAGTTGCAACACAACGCGAAAGCGTACAATTTTTTATTTATTTAAGTGCATTATTAACAAGGAAGATTCACAACACATTCACAACAACCTCTAAGGTACGCGACAAGATTACATCTAAAACCATAACATACACATTACTCACATATAAATCATTTAATTACTTAAAGAATTAAGTACTCATACATTCCATACATGATAGATTACAACATAACACCAAAGATACAATAAGATTTCATATAACATTAAATTAAAAATCAAGTTACATATCTCATTCCCCGAATGAGGCAAAACATATAAATGTGATAGAAATACAAATACAAATATCCACCTCAAATATAAATTAGGGGTAAAAATAACATGAGCCAAACTGAAACAAATACAATGCTTGATTTAAATACTAGAAACCATGAGCTCTCTGCGTAGGGCGCACGTTCCTCCCAACCAAGTAGTACCCAAAGCCCACCCCCTGTGCTAAGAGATAGTAACAAGGATACATGGTCAACCTACTACCTTAAGACTCATGTTTACCCAACACTAAAGAAAACCACCACAAGAACAACACTAACTCACGGATACAATGCTACCCGAGTTAAACGACTAAATAGACTATTGACAACAAAAATGGAGATGCAACGATAGAAAAAAAGTTCCAACTAACAGACATGTTTCAAGGAATTTTGACTGACATGTCTGATTTGGCAACACTTACTTTCATTGAGAAGATTTTAAACAAGGTCAAAAGTAGACACATCTCATCGTAGCTTAGATTAGACCATCCAAGTGTGCATCCATTTCGCCATGCACAAGATGGATTTGGTCACACTCTTTGCCAAAAAAAGGACTTGATTGAGGGCATGAATGTGAGGAGAAGGCCGAGAACCTCCAGCAAAACACCTAAAGTTTCCATAAATGCCACAAAATCTTAAGTGTCAAAATTGGTTTGATGATCTTGATAGGGAAAATGAACAAGACACAGATCATACCCAGTATAATGAACATAATCTTGACATGGTTGACAACACAAAGTTTGGAACCATGCAAGATACTATTTCAAGAACACGTGATTTTATTGAGAACACATAGGATAGTGTCATCATACTCAAGTTTAGTTGTCTACTAGGAGAATTTTTAAGATTTAGGAATGCCATCATTTTATTTTGAATGTTACCAACATAACTGAAATGTTTGTGAATTTCCAATTAGTTGAACTAGGGGATATAGAAAACTATTATGGTGAATCATGATCTATGTATAAAATTATTTTATTTTTGATGTACTAGAGTTAAGTTATATCAAATGCATAAAACAAATAATTATGTATCAATTCAAATCCATTCATGGGAACCTGTCTAATATGAATGAACAACTAGGGATTCTAGAAGCCTTTAATTTATTCTGAACATATATAATATTATCCATAAGTAAAAATTTCTATTTAGATGAAAGAAAAATAAATAAATATGATGTTACTAAAGTTTAATATTCATACAAATCTAGTTGTGAATTTTACAATCATTGCCCACATTGACCTTTGAAATCCTTGGGATCTTTACCTATAATTTCTAAGTTCTTTTCTATGTCTAAACTACTTCTATTATTTCCAACAAGCTACCATATTGTGTTCTCTATGAAAATTCTAAAATTTGTCTTGCTGTGAATTTTTTGAGAAGAAAACATCAAAG
>CM021107.1:190932577-190991209 GCA_007115665.2 Sequoiadendron giganteum | reverse complement strand
TATTTCTGATGATGATGATGATGAATTATTGTTCATGGCTTTAAAAGATGAATATGTTTTTGCTAATTCTCAAATATGTGTGAAGGAATGCTCTCTAGAGAAAAAGGATAAGACTGAAGGTACTTTGGTATCTTCTTTTTGTAGGATGGTGAAATCTTACACATGGATTGTATAGATTCAGCCATCCTCATAGAATAAAATAGATCATTTACTCCAAACAAAATGTTAAAACTGAACCAAACATGCATTAGAGAAAATGAAATACACCTATTCTATGATGGATTGGTGCCCTCCATGAAGATGTGAGAGAGCCCTTTTCCAATCCCTTTCTAAGCTAAATGAGATAGACAATGAGTTGCTATGAGCTCAAGTTGCCTATAGTTTAGATACCTTCAAAGTGTGTTCTTGAAATGAGAGAAGATGCATTGCTTTTATAGAAGAAGTTGAGAGAAGAGAGGCCAAGTTTAGCCAATGTGGGACTAAATCCCCTCCAATAGAATAGAGACACTTGGCATGATGGGATTGGTCAAAGCTTGTGCAAGTTTTGGCCAATGTGCCCATTCAAATTTGAAAAATATCAATAAATGCATATTGTTGAGAGTTTTGGGGGGAATTATCTTTGTACAAAAAAGTCAAAGATGAGAGTTATTGAGAGAAAATAGGCTTTTTAATAAATCAATTAAATTGATTTATTGATGCAAGTGGGTGGGTTAGTTAGGAGTTTAGATTTGACTCTAGTTGAGTCAAAAGCTAGAGAATGGTAATTGTGATTAGAAGTTAATTAATTTAGATTAATTAACTTAGGGGATTTTAGGGATTTGACATTAAATCTGTTTGATTTATTAAATCAAATGAGAAGAACATAAGGATTAAATAATTTGATTTATTTAATGAACCTTAGGAAGTTAATCAATAAATATTTTAATTGATTCATAGCAGAAATGAATGTTAATTTATATGATGCCTGATTGTTATTTTTGCATGTCTACATTTTGCCCCTCTTTGAAGCAATGTACTCGTTGCATTGGTTCAAAGAATGATTCTACCGACATCGAAATTAAAAATTCTTTGGTTTTTTCAGATGCCCCAGTGGAAAATAAGTACGTTAGTACATTGCCCCCTCGAGAGATCGAGCGAAAAGATACAATTTGAGGTGGATCTCGCGACAAAGAGGTTCAAAATGGATGTATGGATGGTAATGATGATGTAAATGAGATGTTCGAAAGATGCTTAGAATAACAAATCTATATTATTTTAAGCATGTTAAATGATTATGCGATGCATGTGAGATGGATGAGATGGTATGACGTTGTCCTGATATGATGGTATGACATGATTATGTAGAATGAGAATACGGATGCAAGATGGATGCATTGTTAGCGTGAAAGAAGATAGAAGAATGAGAGGGATGAACCCTTAAATCTAAGCAGAATGTAGAAGTCCAATAAGTCCATTAGTCATCGAGACTTTATTGGATATGACGATGAATGATGATGATGTGTTGCTTATCCAGGGATGGGAAAGGAGCATACCTTTCTTTATGTTTGATAACACACCTAGGTGCGATGCATCAAGGTATTAAGAACCAGGATGGCGTTGCGCCTAGTGTGATGGACTTTGACTTGACAATCAGATAGGAGTACTCTTGTTCACACTTGATAAACATAACCTTATTCAGAATGCAGTTCAGATATTCTAGACATCTCGGGCCAAAACATAAAAAGGCAAGCCTTCTTATGTGGTCAACAAGATACCTAAAACATCCTTCCTACAAACAAAACAAAGTATGCGTGACGAAGTTATTTTACAAGAATATCCAACAAGCACAGTAGATAAAAAGATATTGATCGTTGCCCCATTCCTTTCTCTCTAAACCAGTTTTTGTTTAGGCATCATCGAGAGGTCCTTGGAATGAGTGCAAAATAAGATAAGTCAAAAAGACCAAAATAAAGTAAACAAACAAGCAAATGTTCTTCGTATCGCTAGCCAGGCTAAACTAATGTGGGGTACCTGATGCTTATGTCCATTGTGGGAAAGCTTCATCCTAGGACATGTAGTGATCAAGGTTTTGGTAGGACTGATTGGGTAATAAGCTATTGATACTCCGAGTTGACCAACTTGTTGACTTATTGACTTAGACCTTCGAGACTTTAACGATTAGGCGTTCACTTTAGAACCTACTAAACTTGCTTCTGACTAACTCACCAAAGGGTGAAAGCGACGATGATTTATTATGAGTGATGACAATCACGAGTGAAAGTGAGATGAAATGGATGCACTATTTTGGTTTTTTCAAATGTTTTGAGGCTGTTTTTGGTATTTTTGGAATTTTACAAATGTTTTTGGTATTTTCAAGATTTTACAACGAACAGACTAACTTAAAGACCTATCTTAGGGGTCTCGGGAGCTGATCCATAGATTAGCCTTGCCTACGTTATATACGCAGAGACCACGTAGTTCGACAAGGTAGAAAAAACTGACAAGACTTAATGATGAAATTTTTGAAGATTTTCTGATATTTCGACATGTTTTTGGATTTTTGATGATTTTTCTGAATGTTTTTGGAATTTTGAATGAGTTTTCTGAATGTTTTTGGAATTTTTTGATGAATTTTGAAAAAGATCACGAGAATATACACGAATCCGATCCGATGTTGCGAGAACGTGCCCCCAGTGTGGTGCGGTAGACTACTTCGATAAAGGCAGGACAGACTGACCTTTGAAATGCCAAGTAGTTCCAATGGTGGAATATAGTACAGATACCAACGCAAGCTATGGTATGGATGTGAGCGGATAAGTGGAATGTGATGGAGTGGATGAGTTGTGCAGATCCTGATAGATGGGGAAGGTACTTTATTTACACTTGACGCCTGTTTGCCAGGTTTTCACCAAGGTATTTGCCCAAAGCGCCACCGAAGTGGTTTTCACTAGAGGACGATTTTTTCTCTTTACTATTTTTCAATCCTTTTCTGATTTTTTTGGATTTTTTGATCTTTTGATTTTTTTGTTGTCACCAAGATGCCTGTTTGCCAGGTTTTCATCGAGGTAACCATTTTTTCAGGACTTTTTCTGATTGTTTTTGTATTTTCTGGTTCTATACCTTGCAATGTTTAGGCATAAAACTTTTTGAGATGAGAGCTATTCAGAGGCTCCTGCAGAGGCTCGCCTTCTGGTGTTGCTAGTTGATATGCCCCTGATGTGTAACTTGCAGTGATGACGAAAGGTCCCAGCCAGTTGGGCTCAAATTTTCCCTTTGTATCTGGATTTGGCACGTTCTTTTGGTTTTCTTTCAGCACGAGGTCACCAACTTGGAAAGTGCGTTGTCTGATGTTCTTGTTGTAGCTCCTTTTTAGGCGATTTTGGTACACTTGTAGATGATTAAGGGCATCCATGCGCCTTTCATCTAGTAATTCCAGCTCATTGAGTCTTGTGACCCTGTATTCCTCATCTGTGATAAGGTTTTGCAGTGATATCCTTAGTGATGGGAGCTCGATCTCAATGGGGAGTATGGCCTCTGATCCGTAGACCAGAGAGAATGGGGTGGCACCTGTTGGCGTGCGGATGCTAGTGCGGTAGGCCCATAAGGCGGGATTTAACTGCAGATGCCAGTCACGACCAGAGTCATTGACTGTTTTCTTGAGGATTTTCAAAATGGTTTTATTTGTAGCTTCTGCTTGGCCATTGCCTTGTGGATAATATGGTGTGGAAAAGCGATGCTTGATTTTGAATTTTTCACACAAGTCACGGACATCCTGATTCTTGAAGGGTGTCCCATTATCAGAGATAATGGATTGGGGGACACCGTACCGACAAATGAGGTAATTCAGGATAAACTTGGATATCTGCTTTCCGGTGATGTAGGTCATGGGAATTGCTTCGACCCACTTAGTGAAGTATTCGGTGGCGGTGATAATGAATTTATGGCCATTGGATGAGGTGGGTGATATTTTACCAATGAGATCAAGCCCCCATTGTGAAAAGGGCCAAGGTGTAACAATAGGATGCAGTTCTTGAGCTGGTGCATGAATAAGATCTCCATGCTGTTGGCATTGCAAGCATTTTCTGACAAAATTGTGTGCCTCTTTTTCCATCGTCGGCCAGTAGTACCCTGTTCTTAGCAACTTTTTAGCCAAGGTCATACCACTTGAGTGTGACCCACACGTGCCATTGTGTACCTCAGTTAGAGCAGTCAGGGCTTCCTCGGGTTTTAAACAACGTAACAGGGTTCCATCGGTACTCCTACGGAAGAGGGTCTCTCCTAGGATGACGAATCGTGAAGTTCTTTTGATGAAAGTGCATTTTAGGTTTGGGGTGATGTCAGTGGGGAGGATTCCTAACTTTAGGTAGGTGTATATATCATGATACCAAAGATCACCGGGACCAACGAGTTCACATGCGTATTCTGACTCTGGTACCTCGAATGTGGGTACGAGAAGCTGCTCTACGAGGAATTCATGTTTCGAGACGTTACGAGGGATGTCAAGTAAGGATCCAATTGTCGCCATTGCATCAGCTGCTCTGTTGTTTGTCCTTGGTATCTGCTCAAAGGTAATATCGATGAAAGATTCCTTGAGGCTTTCTACCACCTTCTTGTATGGTGTGAGCTTATCATCCTTGGTTTGGTATTCGCCGTTGACTTGGTTGATGATAAGTTGCGAGTCGCCATAGACTTTTAGTGCCATGATTCGCCATTGTGCTGCAATCTTGAGTCCTATGGTCAAAGCCTCATATTCCGCTATATTGTTCGTACAAGGGAATGCCAGCTTGTATGATCTAGGTATGCAATCTCCTTGCGGCGTGATGAAAAACACACCAGCTCCTGACCCATGTTGTGTGTGAGAGCCATCAAAGTATAGCTTCCAGTGGTCTGTTGCATCAAGGTTAAAAAGAGACTCATCTAGGAATTCTGATATGAGTGGATTATTTGTGTAGAGGGGAGCTTCTGCCAGCTGATCCGCAATGACTTGTCCTTTTATGGCTTTTCGTTCTACATACTCGATATCATGTTCAGATAATATCATTACCCACTTAGCCATTCTACCTGTAAGTGCTGCTTTTGTCAATAGGTACTTTAGAGGGTCTATTTTGGCAATCAACTTGATTTGGTGCGCTAGCATGTAGTGTCTGAATTTCTGAGCCGCAAATACCAATGCTAGGCAAGCTTTCTCTATTGACGTGTAATTGAGCTCATGTCCCACCATTGTTCTACTGATGTAGTAGATAGCCCGCTCGGTTCCCTTTTCATCATGTTGGGCTAAAAGGGCCCCCAGGGCGGCTGTTGTTGCAGAGATATATAGGATTAGTGATTTCCCCACAATTGGTGGCATCAATACAGGTGGTGTAAGTAGATATTCTTTTATTTTGTTGAATGCTTGCTCGCATTTGTCATCCCATCTGAAAGCTACTCCCTTGTGAAGTAGGTGTGAATAGGCAATCTGTTTATCTGCCAATTGTGCTATGAATCTTCGGATGGACTGGAGTCTTCCTTGCAATCCTCTTAGTTGTTTCAACATTCTTGGTGCTTTCATTTCAAGGATTGCTTTTACCTTTGCAGGATCTACCTCTATCCCTCTCATTGAAACTATGTATCCTAGCAGTTTCCCTAATTGCACCCCAAAGACACACTTCTTCGGGTTGAGTCTAACCTTATATTGTTCAAGCCTGTCAAAGATAGCACTTAGAGTTGCTATATGGTCTTGTCTCCTCTTTGATTTAGCAAGTATGTCATCTACATAATCTTCGACTGTTTTGTGGATCATGTCATGGAAGATTAATGTCATGGCTCTTTGATAGGTAGCTCCTGCATTCTTCAACCCAAATGGCATTACATTCCAGCAGTAGGTGCCCCATGGACATGTGAATGCTGTCTTGTGTTGGTCTTTTTTTGCGATCAATATCTGGTTGTACCCCGAGAAACCATCCATTAGGGACAGCATCTCATGTCCGGCTGTCATATCCACTATCATGTCAATATTGGGTAGTGGAAAGTCATCCTTGGGACATGCTTTGTTTAGGTCTCTGAAATCAGTGCAGATGCGGATGCCCCCTTTCGGTTTTGAGACTGGTACGAGGTTAGATACCCATTCTGGATAGTCAATCGGGCATATGAAGCCAACATCCAGAAGTTTCTGTAGCTCAATCTTTACAAGCAAGGCTATTTGTGGGTGCATCTTCCTTAGCTTCTGTCTGACTAGTTTTGCTCCGGGGTGAATGGCCAAATGATGCACTACTATTTCAAGATCTAGGCCTGGCATGTCTGCATAGGTCCATGCAAAATTTACCTTTCTCTCCTTTAGGAAAGCTACTAGTAGTTTTTGTTCTTCTTCTAGGAGGGATTCTGCATAGAAGGTAATTTGTGGTTCTAATTCTGTTCCTAAGTTGACCGGGTTGCACTGTTCTGCCAATACTGTTGACTTCTCCTGGTGTAGAGCAGTAGGGGGGAGATTGAATCCTTCATCCTCTGGTGCCTCAGAGAGGTTTTCGCCATTGGATGCGTCCTTTATTTTTACTATTTTATGGTTAGAGAGTGTCACAGTGTGGTTTTCACTCAATAACTCTGAGCTTATTCTCGATCTTTTTCTTTTGCGACTGAAAGACTCAATCGTCTCCCCATAGTATGCTTGTGTGTCTAGAGTGATATCAAATCCTGCCTTGTGATCTCCACATGGAACAGTATCCCTCAGTCCCATGAATTCGGAGAGAGCCTCATCGTTTTCGAATGAGTCTGGAATTGGCGGTCCCCGTTGGTCGTGATCAATGAGTTGGGGGTATACTAAGTGGATTTGGTGGGTTTGTTGGATTGGCTCAGCGGGTGAGACACTAATCATTAGTAAGGTGGAATCTTCAAAGAGCCTAGGTAGGCCACCTATGGTGTCATCGTCATCACTGCTGCTACAAATGTCAGTTATGTCAAATGTGAAGTTATCGAGAGGTAGGCCTGTGGACACGGGTAATCTAAGATTAGTTGTCGAGACCCGAGGAGAGGACCTGACTGCCCTATTAGGAACACTTCTGCCACGCACAGTTATACTCGGAGGGGTACAGCCGAGGCCAAGGTTCTGCGTTCTTCTTTCTACAATGATGGGCTCCAACCGTCCATCACTATTTCTTCCTAGGCTTTCATTCCTGTTATAGCCCATGCCGAACATCATTTGTAACCCTCTGTTTGTTTCCTCCATGGGTAGGGTGGGAGTGGGTCTTTCATCTTGGTACAGAGTGTTTGTGATGTCCTCCTCGTCCACATTTTCCTGACTGAGATCCCCCCAACTGTGGAATCCAGAGGGTTCTGTTCTAGTGCGGACAGGTGTTTGAGTCAATTGTGGTTGCCCATGTGATCTAGGAGATTGTGGTAACTCTCCTACAACAAAAGCATTTCTCTTCATTCTATAATCACCGCATCCATTGTCCTGTATCATGTTCTTGATCTCGGATATGTCGGGGATGGCGGGTGTCTCTGTCGCAGAAGTGGAGGCGAGATTAGCTGGGTCTATGTATGAAGTGGATGGTCCTTCATCATTTTTAGGTACTTGAGGGATCTTGTAAAACTTGGCTTCCAAGTTTTTGCAATAGGCGAAGGGTTGGGATCCCCATATATGGTAACCTCCTCATTTTGATATGAGAACTTAATGCACTGATGATAGGTTGAGGCCACTGCCTTCATTCCGTGTATCCATGGGCGTCCCAGGAGGATGTTGTATGGCAAATCAAGGTCAAGAACTTGACAAGTTGTTTCCATGGTTGCTGGCCCCACTTGGATGGGGATCTTGATAGTGCCCTGAGACACTCTTTCTTGGTCATCATATGCTCTTATGGTGATACTTTTGTTTTTATTGATGGAATCCTCGGCGAATCCCAATTTCTTTATAAGTTTCAGAGAACAAATATTAAGACCTGCACCACCATCTACCAGGACTCGCTTGACTTTCTTTTTATGAACTAGGATTTGGAGGTGAAGTGCCCGGTTATGAGATGGCTGCGGGGGGAAATCTTGGTCCGAAAATGTGATGAGATTCGAGGTAACGATGTTACCTACCATAGCCTGAAATTTCTCTGTGTCAAGGGTAGCAGCGACGGTAGAGGCAGCTAGTGCTTCATCCAGGATCTGTCGATGAGCGGCGGAGATTTTTAGTAATTCCATGATGGATATTTGTGCAGGTGTTCTCTTCAGTTGGTCAATTACATTGTAATCATAGGGGACAGCCTTTGTGTTGGTCATGGGGGTCTTAGCAGGTGCCCCGGCAATGGTGACTTTTCCGCCTCGTGTGGTGACTCCACAGTCATTGTTGGTTCCCTTGATATTTATGACAGTGACCAACTCATCGACACATCCGACTATCTCCTCGTATACTAGATTGGCACTAGCATACTTTTGTTTACCCTTATTATTCCCTTGGTTATTTCCCTGATTATGATTCGGCATCGGATTCGTGTAGATTTTTAGGTCTTGGTTTCCGGCGGCTGCTCGATGTTGATGACCTTATCCTCGATGAGGTCTTGGATGATATTCTTGAGTCTCATGCAGTTGGCGGTGGTGTGTCCTTTAACTTTGTGGAAGTCACACAGGAGATTCTCGTTGTACCACGGCGGTTTGGTCATGGGCTCTGTGTATTGCTCGGAGTTAGAAATTTTGATTAGGTTTTCTTTGACCAATTTCTTCATGACAGACTCAATCGATTCGCCAAGAGCTGTGAACTTTCTCTTGGGGGGAAACTTGTTACGGGGAGGTGGTCCTCCTTGATTACCCACATTGTTGACTTGGCTGGTGGAAGGTGGTTGTGACTGTGCTACTACCGCATTAGCCTGCACATTGTTGTGATTATGAGTTTGCGGATGATGATTTTGGGTATTTTGCTTAGGAGCACTGATGACTACCTTAGCATCAACCACGCCGTCGTTCGTGATATTTTTGTTCCTCGACCATGTTCGAGGTTTATCATTGTAGTTGTTGGACGGGCGGTTATCCTGCGGTGGAGTGAATGTAGGTGTGCCTCCTCACGCAGTAAGGGCTCTTTCGATGTTGAGCGCCTTTGGAATTAGTTGATCATAAGATGTGATGCACTGCATTTTTAGGTAGAACGCCAGGTTTTCATCTAAGTTGGCTATGATGGTGAAAACTTGTTGTTCCTCTGGCATGGCCCACTTGCTCTGATTGGCCTTGGATCGCCATCTTTGCAAGAAGGATGCAAATAACTCCCCTCTTCTTTGTTTGAGTGCAGATAGTTCTTCTAAACTGACATCCGCACCCATATTAAAAGCGTAATTTTTAAGGAAAGCCTCCACAATTTCCTCGAATGTTTTAATGCCCGTGGGTAGGCGAGAAAACCATTCCATAGCTGGACCAGTCAGGCTTCGGGGGAAGAGCCGCATTAGATACGTGTCATCATATGCGACTTCCATGCAGTGCACCTGAAATTCCCTGACGTGGTTTTCAGGGTTGCCCGTTCCATTGTACTTATCAAATTTGGGGATCTCGAATCCCTTTGGAAACGGTACCATGGTGAGACTTCTATCGAACGGATAAGGGCACAAGTTTCCTGGTGTCCTTGTGGTTTTTCCTGCTTGCAAGTCCAACACCTGCTGCGAAAGCAATTTGATCTGTGTTGCGACATCCTTGCTTGGGTCGGGGGGCGGGATGAATGAGTGGTGAGGTGTTGGAGGTGTTTGATGGGTGGGGAGCGTACTGGTCTGCGTTTGCTGCGAGCTTGGTTGTGCGTTTAGGGCTTGTTGGTAAGCTTGCATTTGTGCCAACAACGCTTGTTGTTGATCTTGCTGTTGCTGTTCCAATAGCGCTTGCTGTTGGTCCATCTGTTGTTGTTCCCATGAAGCCTACTGTTGGTCAAGTTGTTGCTGAGCTAGTAACGCTTGTTGTTGGTCTAGCTGCTGTTTTGCCAATAAAGCTTGTTGTTTAGCTTGGTGTTGTGCCTGAAAGTCTTGCAGGGCTTGGTGGTAGGCTTGCAGGTGGATTGCTTGCAATTGCGCTTGGTATTGAGCTTGTGTCTTTTGTTGGGCTTGAGCTTGAGCTTGGGCTTGAGCTTGCGCTTGTGCTTGTGCTTGTGTTCGCGCTTGTGCGGCTTGTGCTTGTGCTTGTGCTTGTGTTCGTGCTTGTGCGGCTTGTGCTTGAGCTTGAGCTTGTGCTTGCGCTTGTGCGGCTTGTGCTTGTGCGGCTTGTTGTTTTTGGAGTGCCTTTTGGTGGGCAGCTTGTTGTGCGTTTTGCAACATGATGGAGAATGAATTGGTCGTGTTGTGCTTTGGCGGTGGGATTGGTGGTGGAGCGGGAATCATGCCAACTGTCGTGGCGGGTGGAGGAATTGCGGTTGTGACTGTGATTTGGGTTGTGGGCAGGGTGGTTGAGATAATTGGTCCTTGATGAGGCATGCTTTGGGAGACTTGAGGACCCATGGATGCATTAACCGTGGTGACAGGAATGGTTGCGATTTGTTGTGAGGATATGGGCAAAAGAAGCGGGTTCAAAGTGGTGGTCAGATGGCTTGGATTAGCAAAATTTTCGATGGTTAAAGGTGGAAGACCTATTCCAGGAGGCGATGCAGATGTGAAAGGAAGCGGGGGAAGGGATGACGCACCATTTTGGAAAGAGAAGGGATTGATAGCTTCTGTCGTTCTGAGCAAACCAACTTCCTCATGCGGTGGGGGAGTTGGTATGTTCAATTGATAAGCTGGTGTGGCATGAAATGAGGATGAACCAGCGGGATTATGAAATGTGAGTGGGATGTAAGGGTGAAATGAGTTTTCCGGAATAAATGTAGGGGTGATGATTGCTTCTTCATTAGCCACAAGGCGGTGTTCTTGCAATTCTTGGAACATGGCACTCCCCTTGTTCACAATCGGGGAGGTTGGTGTGATGATTGAGGTGATGCAAGGTACTTCTTGATTGATGTTTGACAACAGGGATGCAACTGCACTAGTGCTTGTGTTAAGGTTGGGAGGGGGCATGTCCCCTCCTCTTTCTATTGAATTTATGCATTTGAACATAGCACTAACAATTTTATGGTTCTTAGGATTTTGAATCATTTCCATGATTTCCTCTGGTGTCATCCCTATGTCTTCATTTATGTCGTCCTCTTGATGACTCTCCTCTTGCAGATTTTGTGATGATACGGGAGAGTTGCTTGGGGGATTGCTTGATCCTGCTAGGTTCACTTCGATATTTAGATGACTCATGTCCATAGAAGTTGATATGTCTCTGATATTCTCCATGTCCTTCTTGTGTTGAGATCTTGTTTGGACCATAAAAATAGGGATTTGTTTGATCCTAATCCTTTAAGTCCAAAAAGAGAAGAACTAGGGTAGCTAAAAGATCAAAGATGGTGATGATGGTGATGGGTTAAAATGGATGAGATGAGTGAATGGAACCTTTGGAAAACTTTTTGAATATATGTGCTAAACTTTGAAAGGGCTTTTGATTTGATTTGAATGTGATAATTTGACTAGATGCGTAAAGTCAAACAAGATTGGTTGTGAAGTTGTTTTCCCTAGGAAGTTGTGTTATCCTAAGGGAACTTGCACAAAAATGGATGAATTGACAAAGTGTGTTATGCCAATGTTTTGGAGAACTAATAGACTTTAAGAAGTTGTGTTATCTCAAAGAAAATTTGTTCAATGATTTGAGACTATGTTGGCTAAGTGTGTTAAGCCAAGATATGATGATGTTGATTTATCCCTCTAAGTTTAGTGTGATGTTTGATTCTAGAGTTCTCAAAAAGGTTTGATGATGAAATGAGACTTTGATTTGATGGATGAATGAAGGGGAATGACAACTTTGATCTTGAACCTTAACCTAGATGTGACTCTCTTTCTACAAAACCTCAGTGTTGAAGAACACGCTTGACTTCCTATGGGAGAAATGCAAATCTTTGAAACAATTCGGGATTTTGTTGACAATAAAATGCATATAATGCTGGATTGTTCCTTGAGGCTTTTCTGTAAAAGTTATAAACCAATCTTTCCCTGAATTCGAAAAGTCTCTCAAGACGCTCCTCACGAGCTTTTAGACTAAGCTTCTTGAACTTTGGTTTTGGGATTTTGATCTTGCGGGAAATCATGTTAGAAAACACATGTGTAATCCAATTTGTCTTTTTATCTTGGTTAAATGAGGTTCTTTTTATCCAAGACACTTGCTTGCTTAGGTTTTCAAACTATATGTCTAATGTCCCATTCTCTTTCTCATCCCACAATGTCCTTTGTGTGGAAATCGAGGAAAATAGGGCAAAAGTTCCTTATGTTTATCCTTATTGGAAACAAATGATGATAGAATTTGCACACTTAGAAACCTCTAGGAATGTGATTCCTAGGGAAAGCAAGAGTGGGCAAGTTCGTCAATAGGTATTTGTTCCCCACAAGGTGTTTGAAATTTCAAGGTTTTTGTGTATGTTTGTTTTCCAAATGTTTTCAAGATCAAGCAATGTGTTTTTTCCAAGCACTTTCACACTCCTAGGTTGATGAGACAATACCTTGTTGGGTTCCCACTTGGATAAATCCAGCTGCGCATATCTTGTGCGAATGGCTAAATGCTTGACCACACTGGCTCCCCTCCACGACACTCACTTATTCGGGTCAGCCAAGCATTAGTACCCATGAATCTCCCATGGCATACTTTCCATTTCCACAACAAGACCGCATGTTATGTGGGGCGGCTTCAGAGGACATGACCTCTTGCACCAACAAGATAGATAAGGTTTTGGCCAATTTCTAAACAAGGGGTTCTAATTCGGGCATTCCGTTCGTGGGGGATTATCCAACATCGGCGAGAGTCCATTGCTGTCCATCTCGTCGGAATAATCCTCGTGATTCTTGAACTTTCCTCAAGAATCCACACTTATATACCGGTTGGAAGTCGCTTGGCTTTAGCGTGTTCCCGGTTGGGTCGTTCCCTTGGGTGATTACTTTTTCCCACAAGGCAGGCCCTCTAAGATAAACAAAAGCGAGCTAACATATTCCGTCGTTCACACAACCTTCATTGAAAAACAAAGGGGAGAACCTCCGCAATATATCGTGCTCACACTCGCATGATTTGTTCAATTTTAAAATGCCCCAAATTGAAGTGTGGAGGCAATCTTTTATGCAACTTAGGGTCACCAAATAGACTTTTGATTCTCAAGATCGCCGTGAAGCGCGAGAGAAGCGCATACGCCTTTTTAAATGACACTACTTTGCAAAAAAGTTTACAAAACACAAAGTACACATGTTCAATTTTAAATTCCTCAAAGCAATTATGAGTTCGTTTTAAAAGCACCAATTGAAATGTGAAGTTGCCTTGTTCAATTTTAATCCCAAATTGAAATCTAGTAAGTGTCTAAGGTTCAATTTTAACCAACTTTGAAAAGATCAAGCCATTGATTGATTTTAAGCCCAAATTGAAAGGTGAGTTAGCTAAAAACAGAAAAAAAGGGTAGTAAATGGAAGCTCTAAGATTGTCAAATCAAGCATTAAAAAATGCTATTTTCCAAGTTTTGTTCTCAAAAATCTTTAATTCCACTCTTTTCGCCTTCGTTTTCATTTGATGCCAATCTTGATGTTTCAACCTATAAACAATGCAAGGTTGTTATAAATAAGATGACCCTCTAAATCTCTCATAATCAATTATGTTAATCATAAGATGAAAGTTAATAGTATACAACTATTATCAAGAAAATAATAAAGGAAGGCATCCCACCATGTTTATCCTTTGATATTCCTACTTGAAAAATTATAAACAACTTGGATTTTTGCAAAAACAATGACCATTCGTTAAGTGTATTGATTATTCCTATGATATAATGATTGTATCTTGAAAATCTAAAGGCATGTTAATCCTTTAATCTCAAACAAGAGATAATAACAATTCTTAATATTACCTTCCCCTTCTTTCAAAAGGAAAAAAAAAAAAAAAGCCTCACTCTCTCAAAAGTAGAGGGATCTTATACTGATCAAAGCCTAAAAGAAATATAATTCAAATATCGATAGAAAGTTATCAATTAAAGGATAGTGCACGTCTATGTCACTGATACTTATTACTCCACAATTGCTCAACAACATGTCAGATAGATATTGGATGGAAACTCACCTGCAAAACAAAAGGTCAATTCCAAAAAGAATTCTTATCATAGAAATTGGCAGACTTAAAAGATCAGCATGAGAAAAAATATCGATGGAGATCAATTACCCAATGGTCTGATATATCATGGAGACATTTTTAATAAAATCTAGCAATGAATTTTTAATTCAAGAAAGGACAATAGCCTGTAATCATGACACTGAGAGCACATTTACCATGGTTGAATCGTATGTCAGGTGTACCACGGTTAGGAAAGGGCAAAGACACGTAGGATCAGGGCACTCAGCCCCCGCAGCAGTTTTGGGCGTCTGCGCCTATCACCACTAAGTCTCAGGCTAATAAGCAGCGTGGAAGCATAGACAAGGCACGTGAACTGTTTGACAACTTCCTCAACAACAAAAAAGGCATGCACACTGTTCAGAGAAAATGCGTTTTTCCTGACAGAGAATTAGGCACGTACAAAGAGCCAAGAATCTTCTAAGGAAAACGCAGCTGGTAGAGGTAAGTATAAATTCTAGAATCTTTGACTGGATATGATTCATGAGTACATTTGTTATGAACCTACCAAGTTTATGACCCCAGGATTCATACGCGTATTCCACACAGCTAAGCCTAGGTCCCTCCTTTCTATAGCATTATGAGATTTGATCGGTGCCACCAAGTATAAATGCAATAGATCCTTTCTACGTCAGGAAAGGGATTTGAATAGGGCTGACAGATCTGAGTAAATAATAAGGTCCAGCTCGAGAAAGATTATTGGAGTAAATGCACACCCATAAGATTTGATTTTAACTCAGTCATTTATACAACCTTCCTTGTGATACAATGCATACGCTAGGCAATAAGTATAAGCCACTTAGTGTGCTTTGCAAGTTCCATGATTACACTGGCAGATGAGATTTGACATTCTAATGACTTATTATTCATCAACTTAATAACTCTTAAACAATTCAAATGACAGGCAGTAGAAAGAAGAAAAGTCCTACTTTAAGAAAGACGCCATGACAGAAAGAGTAAGTGTGACTGTGTCGAAAGGTTGCAATTTACAAAGACTTCACTTTCCTATCAAATGCATTCTACTCAGTGTTAAACAGTGTTATGCGTGAGCACCTAAGGCTTGAAGGCAGTGAAGACAATACACAGATAATATATATTTCAGACTGATAATCTTGTTTTTTTTTTTCTTTTGTAATCAATATATGACTGTGCTACAAAGAGATCTTTCATCCTACATTTTAAACCAACCGTAAGCTTGAGCCTTAAGTGACCTTTGTTGGTGAAGCTATAGGAGCACTGTCCGATTTTATGAAGAAGTATTTGCACGGTATTAAGAGGATGCACAAAATTTAAAGGCTACTCAGAACAGAAATAAAGATATTGCAATAACTAAATACATTCAGTGATATAAAACAGATGCCTAATGAATATACGTCTTAAAGCAAAGATATTTTCAAAGAAAATATTTTGAGAAAGATATTTTTAGTTGAGCATCGATGTTGGTTAAGGAAAATCATAAGTATAGCAAACAAAGAGTAGCCTGTTGATTTAAACTAACAATGGATAATAGGCAATGTGCTTTTTTTTTAAAAAAAAATACTGTCATGCCCTCCTTCTAGCGCCATTTGTAGGATGGTGAGTTCTTATACATTGTTTGTATAAGTTCAACCATCCTCATAGAATGATGTAAAACATAATCTCCAAACCATGATAATAAAAACTAAGACAAGCATGCATTTAGAGAAAATGAATAAAACCTATTCTATGTTGGATTGGTGCCCTCCATGAAAATGTGAGAGAGCCCTTTCCCAATCCCTCTCTAAGCCAAATGAGATAGACAATGAGTTGCTATGAGCTCAAGTTGCCTATAGTTTTGATACCTTCAAAGTGTGTTGTAGAAATGAGAGAAGATGCATTGCTTTTATAGAAGAAGTTGAGAGAAGAGAGGCCAAGTTTAGCCAATGTGGGACTAAATCCCCTCCAATAGAATAGAGCCACTTGGCATGATGGGATTGGTCAAAGCTTGTGCAAGTTTTGGCCAATGTGCCCATTCAAATTTGAAAAATGTCAATAAATGCATGTTGTTGAGGGTTTTGGGGGGAATAATCTTTGTTCAAAAAAGTCAAAGATGAGAGTTATTGAGAGAAAATAGGCTTTTTAATAAATCAATTAAATTGATTTATTGATGCAAGTGGGTGGGTTAGTTAGGAGTTTAGATTTGACTCTAGTTGAGTCAAAAGCTAGAGAATGGTAATTGTGATTTAGAAGTTAATTAATTTAGATTAATTAACTTAGGGGATTTTAGGGATTTGATATTTGATTTGTTTGATTTATTAAATCAAATAAGAAGAGCCTTAGGAACTTAATTAAATAATTTGATTTATTTAATTAAGCTTGATGAACCTTAGGATTAAATCAATAAATTGTCTTAATTGATTAGCAGAAGAATTGAATGCATGATGTTAGTTAAAGCGGAATGCATAATGTTATTTTTGCATGTCTACACCTTCTTCCAATTTTCTTCCTGCTTGGGAAATCCCTTCCTTCCTAGGTTCCTTTTATTGTTGCTTGCTTTGCGCTTGGGTCTCTATTTGTAGTGGGCTTGGGGCCCTATTTTTTGGCTTTTGTTGGGGGTTGTTTTTCCCTATGTTGTTCAGGCTCTTTTCTATGTTGATTCTTTTATGCTTCATTTTTGTGGGGTTCTTGTGGTGGTTCTGTTGCATGTGAACTCTCTTGATGAGTGCTTTTGGTCTCTTGTGGGGATGTTGTCTATGGAGTGTTTTATTTATGGCTCTAACCAACATGTTGGGGTTGATGGTCTGTCTTTTATATTGGCTTTCTCCCCGATTCTTTCCTCCTTGGTTGACCCTTACTCTTTTTCCTTATGGATTTCAATGGATACTACTTTGTGGGTGCTCTTCATTTTGGAAGAGCTTTACTTGTTCTATAGGAAGGGATATTTTTGTTCTCCAAGTTGAAGTTTATGTTTGTCTGCTAAAACCCCATTTGGTTTAAGGTCTTTATGTCTCTAGGGTTTCTTTATTGTGTTTGTAGATTTGTATCTTCTTATTGTTGCTAAATGGTATGTTACACAAGAAAGTTGTGTTGTATCCCCTTGAGATTTTGAAGATTTTGAGGATAAAAGGGGGTAATAGTTATTATTGTCAAAAGGATTTCTATATTTTGTGGGTCTACTTGAAGTACCATATGGTTTCCTCATCTAAGATGCACTTGGGAGTGATGGCTACCCCTATTTCAATTTTTTGGTTGATGGTTGGGATATATTCAGGTGTTGAACTTGAAGACCTAGATGATTAAGTTGCTAGTGGGAGTTAAGTTTTCCTTTTGGTTGATGACCCAAAGTTACTTGGTGTTCCTCTTGAAGCTCCTAATGGTTGCTTTTCCAAAGGATGGTGCGCTTATACTATTTTCTAGAATTTTGGATTTCTCTTGGGTTCTACAGTTAGTTTCTTCTATAGAGGTTGAAAATTGATCCTTTTGAGGTGAATTCCTCTTCTTTTGAAGTGGATATGGGTGTTGTGGAATTGGTAGAGATCTCTTTGTTGTTGGAGATTTTTGGCTTCAGTGGAAAAGGTGTTCATATCATCCTCTCCAATAGAGGGGAGCTCTCTCCTTTAGAGGTGGATATTGAGTTGTTTTGCAGGGATGATAGGTGTCTCAAGGGGATTATTACCTCCTTATTCTTAGTTTTTCCTTGTAATTCTCTTATTGAGATAGGGATTTTGGTTGGACTTGTTGTTCTGAAAGAGAGCTCTTGTTTCCCTCTTCTTAGTGGCTCGACGTTACTTTTACTAAGTGGATCTCATGTAGTGTTGTTGGGATCATCCTTTTTCGAGAATGATGATGATACTTTCTAGTACATATGCATTCTTGGAAGCATGTAATACCCCTCCATTTTGCTCCTTATTTTGGTTGCTTTATGTTATGTTTGGATGCAGTTACTTTGATACTAGATACATTTTGTTATGATGTTTTGTTCATTACTATTGAGCGATAACTATTATTATGTGATGTGTTGATCTAATTATTGTTTCACATGCATTATGGATTAATGATGTTGTAGAGTTAGCATGAGAAGTTATTATGTGACTATTGGAATTATGATGGAAGTGTTAGTTTTGATGAGTGTATTGGTGAAGAAGATGGGTTCGCATCACTCGCTTGCGAGCGCCTTGCCAATCTGTGATTTCTCCTTCATGGTGTTTATTATATGTTGGATATATTGTATGATGTTTACTTGGTTGCAGGATTGCAGGTACATGACATCGACTCCACCTGGTTTAACAGGTTTGAGCGTGTCAATCCAACGGTTAAGTTGAACGAGAGATAGTAGCTAGGTAACTTGTGTCAATTCTACACCCTAGCCATAGTGTGTCATCAGTTGTGTGTGTCGAGTCGTTCATTGCCTTGTTTTAATCTTATTTAATTATGAAAGATTTTTTATTTGGAAATAGATATTTAGAATAATTGCATTTAAATCATGTTGATGATTGTTTAATTTAAATAATGCAATGTGGATAAAAGTTTATATTTAAAATTAATTAATTATATTTAATTTATTTAATCAATTAAATTTAATCCAAGGGGATTGAATTTAATGATTAAATAATTAAATTAATTAATTAAACGTGATGCACGAAAATGAAAGGAAATAGAAGAATTAAAATTAATTTTGGAATTTAATTTCAACATGTGGGAATTAAATTAGAAATTGTAATTACATTTTTATTTGGGAAATGAGTTTCAACTTTGGAAATTACTTTATTATTTGAAATTGCATTTTAAATTGAAAGTGGGCTTTCAAAAATTCAAATTGAAATTGAAATTGAAATTAATATCTAATTTGCATGCAATGTGAATTAGGGTTGTAAAAATTGAAATATCTAATTTGCATGTAATGTGAATTAGGGTTATATTAGGTATTTTTGATTTATAAGGAATACATGTTTTAATTTTAGGGCAGAAAAGTTTTTAGAAAAAATCATTTTTACAGCAAAGAAGAAATTTTGGAAAAATTTGCACAAAGGAAGGGTTTGAAGAAAGTTTGATTGTAGAATTGATTGGAGGAAATATTGTTTGCATTTGTTGGGTTTTGGATTGGATTCATTGGATGATTGAAAAAAATTTAGGAAATCTTTGGAGGAGGCTTGCAGTAGAAATTCATCTCTTAGTGTAGCTTCTTGAGCCAAGTTTTCTTCCGTGTTTTTATTGTTCTTGACTGTTTTTAAAATAGTAGTGATTAAAATTTTTTTTGTTAAATCTATTTTAGAAAATAAATTTATTGTTAGAAGAAAAGAATCAAATAAATTTGCAGCTTTTGTTTTGTGAAAATTCTTGAGTGAAAATTGTGAAAACCTCAGTTGAATTTAATTTGTTTGAGGAAATCGATTATTTTGTTTTGGATTCAAACATAGAGATTGAGCAATGTTTTTAGAATGTGTTTAGACAATAAAACCTTCTGTTTATTATTAAAAATTAGATTTTAAAATCCGCAGGGTAGTTATATTTTTCATGGTAAAATGGTCTGGTTGTGTCGCGTATAACTTCACTTACACAAACTAGGTTGTCAGGAAACTTAAAGGGTTTCTGCACCTTGGAATTTTCTTACCCCTGTAAAAAAATAGCAAATACCCAGATCGTAATTTTTGAGTTATGCTTGAAACACGAGACTGCTGTTAAGTTATTTTCCCATGGCTGCTCTGATAATAAAATAATAATAAATTGATATTTATAAATATTAATATTTCATCTATTGTTATTATAATATTAAATTATTATTTAATAATATTTTATATTATAATTTATAATATTAAATTATTATATTTATTTATATTATTTTAAATAAAATTTGTATATTAGATTAGTGGAAATAAAATTATAAACGTATGGGGAAATTATTGTTTATTCTAAAATGGCATGTTAAAGTTTAATTGAAGGAGTTAAATATCTTATTTAAAGAATGGATAATTTAAGATTTAATTGTGAAATTTAAATTCATGTGTAAAAGGTCGAATTATTAATTTGATTTAATTGGAAAAATATATATATGATATTGGGTTATAGTCCAAATATTGATCTTATTTTAACACCATAAGTTATGGAAGAGACCAAATGTTAATTTGATTAATTTTATAATGATTTAATTTGCAAGGTCAATTGGTTATTTAATTTAAAGCAAAATATTTTGAGTTATAGTTGAAAATACTTATTTTGTTAAGAGCAATTAGATAATTAAATATTAGTGTAATTTCTCCCCTATATGAAAAGATGAATTCTTAATTCAGTTTTATCGATATAATGAATTACGTAATGAATTGTAGAAATTAGAAGAGTTAGTTGTGTATCTGAAAGAAATATTTTTATTGGAACTGATTAGTATGCATAATTTAGTTTAATAGAAAAAAGGTATTTTATATTAAATAATTAAATCATTTGAGTTAGTTGGAAAACGAAAGGAATCTAGTTAATAGAGAACTGATGTTAGTTTTGGAAGTAAACATTGAAATTGATTTAAATTGTTTAAATTAGTATTTCTTGTATTTGTAGATTGAAGATACTTGTTTAATTATTTCAATTAAGTTGAAAGAGCAAAAGTTTTATATTATTGGGAATAGGGATTTTAAAAGATAAAATTAGAATGCATGGTATAGATTTTGGATAGAAAATTTGAATATAGTATTTGCAATAGTTTATGTTGTATTAGACGTAAATTTAGGAACTAATTATATTGGAAAAGGAAAATATTTGTTTTGGTTTCATTTATTTCCATAGAGCAATTTTAATCATTGTGATTGGAATATTAAAGAATATATATAATTAAGCTATTAATATATATATTTGGTGTATACATAATATGGAACATAAATATACATATATTAAGTGTAAATTCATTATCGTATTTTATTTTAATAAGAAGCATGCAATATATTATTGAATAGAGATTTTAAAATGGTTTGATTAGTGTATATGAGAAAATGGATAGAGAAACAATATTTTATGATATTAAAGGGATTGAATGTTTTAAATAGAAAATTGAATGAGATGTAATATCTGGCTAGGAAATGGAAAGAGTTTACTTGCATGGATTTGTGTCATTTTAAAGGTAAATTAAGAAGTTGTTTATATTGATGAGGCAAATGGCTATTTTAATTTATTATATTTCAAGTAAAGCAATTAATTTATTATGAATGAAATATGAAGGAGATATGGATTTAGTATATCCAAAAATAGTAATGCTCTTGTGATTGCCTTAAATGTTCTAGTTCTCTGTATTTCGTAAAGGGATGTAAGTTTAAATTGTTTGAGATTTTTTTTAATGGAAATAGAAATATGGGTATATGATTATTTGAGTTAAACCTGTAAGTGTGTCTTTGACCTTGTTAACGTCACTGATTGAATGAATATGGATTTAGGAAATCCAAATACTAGATTTGAATTAATGTCTTGAATGCTTCTGTAGCTATGTCGTCATGTTGTATGTTGGAATATGGGATTATGTGTTAGTCCAAATTTGTAAGTTTTCCTAATGAACTTAGTGAATGAGGGTTGTCGAATCTTTATGTCAACCAGTAGTTCTTCCCTTGTGTAGTGCATGGTGTATTTTCTATTAGTACCCGATTTTCATGAACGGGGATGTTTGCACCTCCTTGGTTTAGGAGCGGATTATGGGATCCGTGTCTCCTTGTATGGAGTGACCTTGTTATGTGGTTTCATCTTGTTGCCTCTTGAGAAAGGAGTGGTTTTTGTAATGTGCATCTCCTTGTCGGGAACGGTTCTGTTATAGATGTTACCTCCAGTGTTTGGAGATGGGTTCATCTTTGTCGCCTCCTGAGAAAGGAGTGGACTATGTATTTTGTTGCCTCCAAAATGTTTGGAGTGAGTTCTTATATTTGTATCCTCCTAGAGTTGGAGTGGTTATGTTTTCTAATTTGTGTGCACTTGAGATTCCCTTAGTGTTTGGTATTTGTATACGTGTATGGTTCTCTAAACATACTTGATCGATTTTATGTCTGGAAGCAAAGTGACCTATGTCAGTGATATTAGTGTTGTACTTGAGTTGTACTCGTTTGGTTCATTTGTTTGGTTATGTCAGTATGAGTCTGCCTTTGGTTAGTGATTGTAGATCTTTGTCCATGTTATGTGGTTACTATCTCCTAGCATGGGGGGTGGGCCTTTAGGTACCACATGGTTGGGTGGAACATGCACCAAAACCATTGGGTCCCCCTTAATCTTCAGTTTATGGAGGCGAGACATCCAGATGGACAGCTCGCGGTTCTATTGTATTTTCTTGCATTGTAATATTTCTATTTGTATAAGTTATTTTATCCCTCTTATGTTTATGACGTGAGATTATGTAATTGTTATACTTTTGTACTATTGTCTCATTCTAGGAATGAGGGATGTAACTATTGGATTAAGTTAATGTTTATGAGATGGTATCTTGGTTGAATATCTTATTATGTTATGTGGTATTCTTATGATGTATGATGTTTATTTCATAAAGCTCATAATGCTTTGGTTTATGTAAGATGTATGTGTGGGTTTAAGTAATCCTAACCTTGTAGCCTTAGAGGTTGTTGTTAATTAGTAAGTGAATGTGTATGTTATTGTACTTTATAAAAAAAAATTGGTTCACTTAAGTTGTTAATTACAACTCCCTTTAAGGTTACTTGGCAGGGCATTACAAAGCAGATCTAATGTTTTGATCTAGTTGTTGGCTAGTGTTTAATTTTTTCCTAGCTTTGGATCTACCTTTGTTGTGCAGATTTTTGTTGATGGTTGGCTTTTTTTTCTTTATTTAATCTTTGGAAATGTTTCATGTAGATTGGGTTTCAAGTCCCATAAAAAATTTTATGTAAAGGGTTTTGGGTCCCTTCAAAACCTGCTTTTCCCGTAATCAAAAAAAATATTATTAAAACATGTATTTAAATATATACTTACCTATATTTACTTATTCTGTTATACCATTTGTACCCTCTCTTTTTTGCAATGCATCTATGATTGTATAATTCTCTTCTATAGAAATTTTCCATAGCTCTTTATTTGCAGGTCCTCCACAATAATTCACTAGTTTTATATTTTTTTCCACCATCAAATGTGAGTAGTGTATAATCATCTTATTTTTTTCATAATATTTGAATGTAGACAAACCATTGTTCCTTGTTAGGTACTTTCATAGTCAAGTGCCAAAAACCACCGCTGAACCTATTGGATAATAATAGCCATCGTCATCTTCTCAAGGTGCTATTAAATTATGTTTAATCTTCACACATCGATCCAACCAATAGTTTATTTCCTCTTCATTCTCCTTAGGTGCAACAACAACATACACATGTCCTCCAAAAAAAATATAACTCAATAATTTGTGTGACATATAATTTGACCAATCCACATATATTACAAAATAGTAATAAACTGAAATAAAATGAAATAAATTGAATTAAATTACTTTCTTGTACAAGGTCTATAACACGGTCATAGTCATCTGATGCTAACAGTTAATCATTATCTTCAATTTTTGTTTCATATTGATTGTGTGTTTGTGTAGGTGCCAACAATC
The DNA here is from genome assembly GCA_007115665.2 of Sequoiadendron giganteum. NCBI lineage: Eukaryota > Viridiplantae > Streptophyta > Pinopsida > Cupressales > Cupressaceae > Sequoiadendron > Sequoiadendron giganteum. The sequence continues at coordinate 190,967,583 of CM021107.1, read as the reverse complement.
TTTTCTTCCACTCTTCAGCCCATTATGTATTCTCACATGCTTCCCAATCTCCTAAAATACAAAACTAACAAAACACATACAAGATCCCTTATCCAAATAGTCCATGTGCTTGCATTTCAACTCTTAAATGAATTCCATTTAGTAGATCCACTGATTGTCTCACAATCAAGTCTAAGTAAAATATTCTCTTCTTCAACCAACCAAAAGAATCATCAAAATGTGAATAATGTATAATATTCTTGTGTTTTTCATATAATTCAAATGTAGGCAAGTCATTCTTTCTTATCAAATATTTTTGAAGCCAAGTTCCAACAACAACTACCAAACTAGTTAGATACTCAAAGTTGTCAACATCCACTATAGGATGTACCAACTTATGTTTTCTCTGAACACATCTAGCCAACCAATATTATCTACTCTTCATTCCCCTTGGGCGCAACAACAACATACACATGTCCTGCAAAAATAAATAAAAAATTCAATAAAGAGTGACTTATATTTAATTAACATATAAACACACATACATATAAAATTCAATTCAATTTAATTTACCCTCTTGTATAAGATCTGAAACACGATCATAATCATCTAATGCAAACACTTGATTATCTTCAATTTTTGTTCCATGTTGAACATGTGTTGATGTAGGTGTTAAGGCTCTTTGTTTCCATTCTTTGACCCATTCCATATTTTCACATGCCTCCCAATCACATGTAGTAAAAAAATGACAAAATCATGCAAGCTCCCTTGTCCATATTTTCCATATGTTTGCATTCAATCTCTTAAATGAATTCCATTTTATAGATCCATTAATTGTTTCACAATCTTGTCGAGTAAAAATGTAATTTTCTTCAACTAACCAAAAGAAGCATTGAATTATTGAGCTCTCACTTGTTCTTGTAGATAATTTGATGTTACACATGCATCTCTGAATTTTGCAGCATCCTCAAATTTTAGTTGCTCTCTAGCAAGAGCTCTTTTCACACATGCACCTACTCCATAGTGTTCTCCTTTACCATGTCCAGGTGCTAGATATTATTTTCCTTATGAACTCTACATAAACAATAAAACATTCTAGCATTCTTGAATTGACCCATGCAATTATCCAACCATATGAGATGTTCTCTTATTTGAATTCTTCTCTCTTTCAAACTTTAATAAAAAATATCAAAATAATATTGAACAAATGAGCAGATGAATATAATTGATTATCACTTACATAAAAATGTTACTCTATCAAAAATGTTCTATTATCTTCTCTACTATATCATCTGTATGTTTATATACAATATGAACAAATATAGCTACTTGCATTGAATTATAATATTGTGATTGAATTTCTTCTTGTGCAACAAGAGTATAATTTTTAACAAAATAAAAAAATGACAATATAGTTCCAATTGAGAATGTGTTTTTACATAAATAAAATTGATTATCAAGCCAATGAGCATATTGAGATTGTTTAACATATTTAGGTACAATCTTATCTTTAAATTATTTAATAAATGCATACACACTAAATTTGTCCACAATTAACTCATAACTTTTTCCAATTTTTCCATCTTTTAAAGAATACTCAATGTTTTTGATTTTTTTTACATCCACTAATTGTTGCCTAAATTCATCTAAAATACTTTCATGCATACATTCTACTAACAATGAAAATTTACGACATCTATCACATTCTCCAGAAATACATACTTTTAAATAAAATAAGTTTCTATTAGAGGGTTCATAAAACAACCCTATTATAAATCATTTGATTGTTTCAGGTGGCATATTAATACCACAAATCTCCTGCATAATTTGGTTAGCATGCAAAGTACAACATATATATCAAAAAATGTCATAATAATAATGAAATTGTACATGAGTCTTACAACAACAAGAGATTCATTGTTTATTAATTCTAACATACCAAGGTTTACATTTTTTGAATGATCTTTGTCTTATGCTAATAATAAATGGTAAAATTGAATCATCGAAAAAAATTATATAATTCAGTTTGAGTCATATCTAAGAGATGTTTTGTATGAGGCTCATGAATTTTGGAACCTACCCTTAATTTTAAAACATCTCTAATGTTAGGTGATGTGCTCTTGTATTATCATGCCAATATTTTTTGATTAAAGATTTGATTTCATTAGTTAATTTCATGTCTGATCTTGGGAGTCTACCACTAAAAATCCAACATTGATTAATTGGATCATGTTCAATACTTTCTCTTCTTTTAGCATCTCTTATCAAAGTTTTAGGATTTACTTTTATACATTTATTAATCTTACTTAATATTATTTTATTTGAAGCTGCTTTATTAACTAGAGCAGTTATTATTGCACAACGAGTTGTATTCTTATCTTTAGATCTAATTTTCTTACCTATAAAATCAATAGTATTAGCAACACTAGATATGACTTGTTCTACTGAATCATTTTTCTTTTTTGGTTTTACAAAAATGCCTAATTTTTTCATCACTTTTCTCATTTTTGACATTCTCATCAATTGCATCATGAGTTGACATTGAAATCTTAATTTCTTTCTATAAAAAAAAATTATATATGTTCTATTTTTATAAGTTCTCATTTGTCTCCAAGAAACGTTACTAGGAAGGTTATCTAGCACATCTTTTTCAATTGTAAAAAAAAATCATTTTCATTCATACAAGGGGTTTCATTTTCATTCACGCAAGGGGTTTCATTTTCATTTTCAAACATAAAAGAGAATTCATTCTCATTTTCATCAATATGAGGGATTTCATTCTCATTTGCATTCTTATAAGATATTTCATCATTTTTATTTTTTTTACATTGTTTCAACCCTAGAATTATTAATACCATCAATGGTCTATCCAGCTTCCTCTAAATAATTAAGATCAATATTATCAAGACTTGGGTTTGAAGACATACATGGATAAATTGTTTGAATAGGTGCATTTTCTATATCATTGGGAGGTGGATTTGAATACATACCTAAATTTGTTTATATAGGTGTTATTTCCATATCATTCAAAGTTGAAGTTGAAGACATAGTTGGGTTTGTCTCCATAATTGCATTTTCTTCCATATTCACCATCTCCACATTTGCATCATCTACATTCATCTCATCCTTCATGGTTTCCTCTTCAACATTCATGGAACTAAATGCTTCCAAATTTTTTATTTAAAGAATCCTTTCTCTTCTATCCCCTTTTCTTTTTTCCTCCATTTCTTTATTTGCTTGAATTTTTTCAAGTGTCATTAACTTTCTGCAATTTTTTTCTTTGCCTTTGTTTTGATCCCATAGTTACCAAACCCTCTTTGATAACAAAACAAATTATTCTTAGCCTATTTTCAAATTGATATCTCCTTCAAATATTCAAATAAAACAATATAGTATGAAGATCCTTTCTTCCATAAACTTTGAAGTACAAAAACATCATGAATACATCCAAAATTTCTCTTTTTCTAAATCTTCTTGTAAAATGTTATTGTACTTGATTCCATTTTAAAAAATTCAACCTGCACTTGTCTCTTCCAATGATTTGAATAGAATATGCCCTATTAAGATATTGCACAAGACAACATTGCAATAAAAAAATGCATAAAATGGGGCTTCAGACTGTACTACAGAAAACTAATGTTGCAACAAAAACATGTTTTATCAGTATTTTTTAAATGGGGAAAAAATGGTTAAATAAGAAATACATGTACACGTTATAAAACATGTATGTGTTCTATTTTAAGAACGCGTATGTGTTATAAAACAATGCATAAAATGTGTACACGGCTTCGTTATTAAAAATTTGACGTGTACTACAGAAAACTAATGTTGCAACAAAAACATGAACATGATTTAGTTTCCAAATATATAATTTTTATTAATAGTATTTTTTAAATGGGCTTTTTTGAAAAAATGGATTCAAAAAATGTTTAGTTTAAATAAGAAATACATGTAAAAATTCATTCAAAAAAAAAATTACAAAAAAATATCCTCATCAATATTCATGTTGTTAGCTCTCTTTCCCCAAAAATAATTAGAAAAATAATTTTATTTGGGTCAAAAAGTGGTTTTTATACATCCCTATCAAAATTTAATTTCGATCACCTAGGTATTTGAATAAATTACATATTTAGAAACTAAACTCAAAATGCTAAATTTCATATTACTGACATTTTTTAAGATTCATTGTGTAAGTGCCTCAAATTTTCAATCCAAGTGTGACAAATTTTGAAAAATAGCAAAAACACTTCAACTTTTTGAGTTTTTTATGGACCCAACTTCTTGCATCAACCCTAACCATAGATATAACAATGAATATGAAGAACATAATTATATTATCAAAGATATCAAAAATCAATGGTAAAAAAAATAAAAATAAAAAAAAATCATATACCAAATCATTAATCAATACTTAAAATGTAAAATGTATAGAATAAGCCAAAGCCTTCATATAAAATTAAATATAGTTAGATCTTTATATAAAAATTAAATTGATATATCCTTTAATCTAATATATGTTACTATAAATCTTCTTCAAATTTCTATGCTTATCTCTTACTTTATTGCCATACTAAGACTTAAAAAAACACTTCTTTGTCTTTAGCATTTTCAATTACCTATCGTATATTGCTACAAAGTATTTTCCATGACTAAATCAGAAGAGTTTTAATATTATATTATAGATAGTTTACCATTTCTTCTCTTTGATATAGTTTGGAAGGATTCTGAAACAATTTTTGTTTTTTGAGTTTAAAATGTTGAACCCATTGCAAAAAAATATTTGTAACTTTATATTCTTTTTGAATTTTGATACAAGATTTTTTGAGTCCATTGGAATGTGTGTGACAAAGATGTTTGAAATCAGTAGAGAAACTAAGTTGGAAATATTCTAGGGTATGTTACGCTACACAAGCTAGAAGATGTAAGTGCAGACATTGGGAGAAGGATTACAAATTGAAAATGTTTTAAAAGGAGTAGATTAAAGGGAACTAAGCCACACCAGAGAGTAGAAAACTGATGAATCATGCTTATGCAGGTTGAACCAATGGGAGGTCACACCAGATTATTCATTGATTTAGAATTACATAAAATTCAAGGATGGGAATAGTAGACAAGATTGCATTTGAAGAGGAGGTGGCTTAAGATCTTTACCAAAGTGAGTAATGAAAATGGAGTTCGATTTTTGGAAGAGAAGCTAATAATCAAATTTCAAGGGTCATCAAAAAAGATATTGTGAGCAGAGAGATATGGTTGAGTGAATAGAAATTGTAAGAAAAATAAAGGAGATGACAGGGTTTGTGAAGGGACAGTGGATTGGAGTAAGACCAAAAGAAATCAAAGGATAAATGAAAATTGCAAAAATGTGTAATCAATGTGTGAGCTATATTTTAATTTTGAATATCAATAGGGGTGTGTGGTTATGAATTTAAATTTGATCTTGCATTTTTGTAATGGTGAATTTAATTGTCAAGTTAATTTTTGTATCATTTTTATAATTATTTTATTGTGAACGGAAATAGGTGGCTATGTGTATGTGAGCAGCGAGAGGTTTTTTTTTCCCTCTTCATCAAATTTCCTTGCTTCCAAATTTTGGCCAAACATATTCTTTAAAGAACCTATCATTAATTTATATTATTGAAATTAATGGAGTCATACAGAATATCTATGTTGTGTTGACTTATGAGTGTAGATTAATATCAAATTATATAAAACTAAAATCCAAAACAAAATAATAATTAACAAAACAAAACATAGAATTAAAACAATGACAGCAATTTACATGGTTCACCAAAATGGACATGTCCATGGGAAAACCATGGAAACTCTTTTATTATATCAACTGTAAATAATTACAAGATTTTAATCTATTTATCCAAGAGTGATTGAGATGCATATTTATAAGTTCCCTTTAGGACAACAAAGTCATTAGACGGGGAAGCTGAAAAGGTGATGGTTGGACTTCACAACGAAAAATTTCCCACTTGAAGTCCAAATCATGCTACATCGTATAGAGCTATCCCCTACTTTTCCAAGCTCAATTTCACTTAATTACCAAGCTAAGAGAAGCTATGTTGAACTCCAACTTCTCTTGTGACACAAATGTTGTAAAAATATCTAAAAGATTAAAATCAATGTGAATATTCCCCAACTTGAGTTTTCCTTCTTAAAGAACATTTTGAATGAAGTGGTACAAAATCTTGATGTTTTTTGTGAAAGAATGAAAGGTTGGATTTCTCACCAAGTGAATAGCATTTTTGCTATCACTAAACATAGTGAAAACTTGGTGTTTTCAATCCAAGTTACCCAATAAACCCTACAACCATATCATTTCATTTGCTCCTTCAATCATGGAAATGTATTATGATTTAGTAGTGGAGAGATCTACCATTGGTTGCAATCTTGAAACCTAATGGATCAATGCCCCTACAAATATAAATACATACCTAGAAGTAGAATGTCCTTTTCCCAAGTCACTAGCCATGTCGAAATCAACATATCCTTTTAGTACTGCATCTTTACCTTTGAACCTTAAAACATAATGTGAAGTGCCCTCAAGAGATATCTCATAATGCATGAATAATGCATGGTCATGTACATAACATCATGTACATGGGGCTCCCAACATTAGATGAATTAGGAATTCCTTTTATATACTCTTTTTATTCTTGTGTCTTGGGACACATCTCAGAGCATAGCTATAAATGATCAACAAGAGGTGTGCTTACAACCCTTGCACCCTTAATATTAAACCTGTCTAGGACCTTATCAATTTATTTTTATTTTAATAATTTGATTTCTCTTTTCTACCTATCCCTAAATATTGTCATGCCAAGAATCTTCTTCATTGCCCCCAAATCCTTCATCAAAAAATTGTTAGCCAAATCAATTTTTAGCTTGCTAACAAAATTCATACTAGTGTCGATTACTAGCATATCATCAACATACAACAATAACAAAACAAACTCAATGTTCTCGAAAACTATGTAGTACACACATGGATTAGATTTGCACCTGGTAAATTTTTGCTTAGCCATGAAGGAATCAAACTTGAGGTACCATTGTTTCGGGGCTTGTTTCATCCCATACAAGCTTATTTTCAATCTACACATAAAATTTTCATTTTATTTTTTCAAAACCTTTTGGTTGTTGCATATACAATTCTTCTTCCAAGTCACCTTGTAGAAACATTGTCTTAACATCAAGCTACTCCAACTCAAGACCTCATATACAATTGCTAAACAAAAAACTATCTAGATGGTAGTCATTTTCACAATGGGTGAAAAGAATTCATTGAGATTCACACCTTTCTCCTCATCATATCCTTTGATCACCAATTGATCATATACTATTTCCTATCAACATCTTCTTCCTTAAATTTGTAAGCCCACTTGTTTTGAAGGCTCTCCAATTTGGTGGAAGATGTACCAAGTCCCATGTGTGATTTACCATCCACAAATCCATTTCTTCTCTCATGGCATCCATCCATTTATCACAATCTTTGTCACTACAAGCATCTCTAAATGTATCCCTCTTCTTGATTAAATATTAATAAATGATGCAAAAAATCATCATATTTAGCAAGAAGTTGGTGCTCCCTAGTGGACCTCCTCAACTAAGGAATTGATTGTTGTGAATTACCTTTAGAATTTATAATATTTGATGCCAGTCCTTATGATTCAAAAGGACCACATCTAATGGAGATTTCTTCTTGATTTGACTACATTAAAACTTGATTGTGTATATATCCTACACATAGGTATTAGGTAGAGTATGGGGTTGTAGATGTGTATGTTGTGATTGAGGAGTTTGTAGTGATTTAAATAATCACTTATATTTCTAATATCATTAATTGACACATATTATTTTATTGACTTCCCTTGTTTTAAAAAAATGACATTACTCTTTTATTAAAAATCACATCCCAACTACGAGTTACCAGTTCAGTGATGTGATCCCACAATTGGTAACCATACTTCTCATCACCGTATCCAACAAAAAAAATATTTTGGACCTCATATCCAACTTCATTCTTTTCTCTTGTGGAATTCGAACAAATTCTTCACACATGAACACTTGCAAGTGATTGTAAGAAATTCTTCTTTCCAACCACTTGTCCTTCAAAATCTTAAATTCCAATCAAGAAGATGGACCTTGGTTAGTTAAGTACACTATTGTATTAACTACCTCTACCCAAATATCTTTACCCAATCATGCATTTGAAAGCATTTTGTGAGCTCTCTCCAATATTGTTTGATTCAACCTCTTAGTTGCACCATTTTCTTGAGGGGTTAAAGGGACAATCTTGATTCATTGTATACCATTATCTACATAAAAGTTATCAAAATCCAAGGAACAAAACTCTCCACCATCAATAGTTTCGAAGCACTTGATTTTTTTTTTGGTTTGGTTTTCTATAGTTTCTTTGAAAATTTTCAAATTTTCAAATACTTCAGACTTCCATTTATCATATAAACCCAAACCTTTATAGTGCAATCATCGAGAAAGGTAGAAAAATAATTATACCCACCAATAGAAGTTACCTCATTGGGACCAAAAACATCTAAATGCACTAGTTCCAATGGTCATATCTTCTTGTCATGCCCTTGAATAAATAATATGATCCTCTTTTATTTTTTGTAAATACAATGTTCGTGCACAAGTCTAAATCAATAGATTTCAAACTTGGAAGTTGATCCTATTTGTGAAAAATCTCAAGGCCCTTTTTTCTCGTATGATCAAACCTCTTGTGCCAAAGCTCCATACCATTGTCCACAACTTCCATCACAACTCAAAATTCAACATGAATCTCTAGCACATACAAAGTGCCCAATTTTCTACCTCTTAGAATCACTAAGGCTCCTTTAGTCACCTTCCAAGTGTTGAACTCAAAATTGATGCTAATCTTGAGCATCTACCTATCCTGTAGAAATCAAATTCTTCTTGAGTTGAGGAATGTGTCTCACATCTTACAATAGCCAATTATTTCCATTTTTTAATTTTAATATCACATCTTTATGATAATAACATAAGGTTCATTGTCACCAAGATAGACCTTACCAAAGTTGCCTTCTCGATAATTTTGGAAAACTTCTCGACATGAAGAGGCATGAAAAGAAGCATTAGAATCCAACACCCATGCATCAATTGTAGTTTCACTTGTAGATATAACTTATGCACCTACATCCTCTTCATATGTTGCATTTATCAACTTCTTTTTTTATTGAATCTCTACCTTTTTGAATGACCAACAATTCCTCTTTATGTGGCCTTCCTTTCCATAAAACCAATAGCTTGTATTTATGTCCCAAGATTTAAATATCTTGTGAGATTTAGATGTTTTTTTATTATTATATCTTCCCTATTCTTGGGATCTCCACCTATTGAATGAAATCAAAGCCTCTTCGAATGAAGTACTTTGATGTTTTCTTCTCATGTCTTCATTAAGAATAATTGTAGTCACGTCATCAAAGTTCAACACATTCTATTTTATGTTGGATCCTTTATTTTTGGATATTGAGTTATTAATTGCCATCAAAACACCTTCCCAGTTATTGGGAAGAGAAGACAATAGCAAGATGGCTTTGATTTCATCTTCAAATTTAATATTGATAGAAATTAATTGGATGATTAGAGTATTAAAATCATTTGAGCGGTTGGAAACATTGCTACATTATTTCATCTTCAAGTTGAACAATTTCTTTATTAAGAAGACTATAACATGTGGAAGCCCTCTCATAGATGCTAGACAATCAATCCCATAAACCCTTCATTGTCTTCTCTGTTGCAACATTGAACAACACATTGCTTGAGAGAGAAAGGGTAATGGTTGCCTTTAATTTCTTGTCCAATATGTCTCAATCCTCATCAAGAGGTGTGGAAGGTCAATTAGGAAAAAAACTTATCTATTTTTTACATACATTTGTGCAACGCATGAGGTCAATTGGTAGGCCAATTAGAAAATGATGTTTTTTGTGCAACAAAGGTCTCATTGAAGATGTGATAGCTTCATAGAAAGTATGCATGGACACTTAGAAGAATCCAAATATGATTGAAATAAAACCTTTGAATCAGGAAGATAATCAAGTTTCATTACCAATAGGCTCATGATATGCTTGCAATAGGTAAAGAGGGAGATAGAGGAAGAGATGGGGATAGAAAGCAAGAGAGAGAAAGGGGGAAAAGTGTGTGTGTGTGTGTGAGAGAGAGAGAGAGAGGTAAGGAGAGAGATATAGAGGATAGAGATAAAGAGGAAGATAGAGATAGATATGGAGAAGGAGAAGGAAAGGGATATGGAAAGGAGGAGAGGGAGATATAAAGAGAGAGAGAGAGAGAGAGAGAGAGAGAGAGATAGACAGAGACAGAGAGAAGAGAGGGGGATAGATAGACATAAAAGAATTAAATATATAAAGAGAGGGAGAGAGAGAGAGGGGGGCGAAATAAAAAGATAATGATAGAGATAGGAACTAATATATAGAGAGGGAGAAAGGAAAATATATGAATAGGTAGAGGGGAGAAAGAGAGGGGGTGGGGAGAGAAATATAGGTAGAGAGAGAGAGAAAGGGGAGGTGATGTAGTGAGATAAAGAGGGATATGGAAAGAGATAAAGAAGCAGGGAGAAAGTAAAGAGATAAGGAGATAGAGGTAAAGAAATATATGAATAGAAAGAGATTGAGAGGAGTGAGAGAGAGAGAGAGAGTGGGAAAGTAGGAGAGATGGAGTGAATAAGAGAGAAAAATAGAAGTAGGGAAATATGAATATAAATAAATAGAGAGAGGGGGGAGAGGGAGATATAGAAAGAGGGAGATAAAAAGAGAGAGGTAAAGAATGAGAGAGGGAGAGATAGAGGGACATAAAGATATAGATAGGAAGTTATATATCTATATCTCCCTCTCTATCTCTATGTTTCTCATTATCTCCCACTCTCCCTCTTCGTCTCTCTCCCCTATTTATATTTATATTTGTCGTTCATTCTCTCTTTGTCTATCTTTCTCTCTTTTCCTCTTTCTCACTCTCTCCATTTTTTTTTCTAATTGACCTTCCACACCTCTTTAGTGTACCCATTATACACCAAGGTGTGAAGGGGAAAGATAGATATTATTTATATATTTTATAATAAAATATATAATATAAATATAAATATAATAAATATTATATGTATTAATATATTATATTATTTATATATTGTATAATATAATATATAATATAAATCTAATTACAATAAATAATATATAAATGATATTATGTATATATTATATAACATATGATATAAATATAAGTATATTATTATATTATTTATGTAAATATAATAAATAATATAATTATATATATACAATATAATAAATAATATGTAAATAATAATATTATACAATAATATAATAATACAATATAATATAATCATTTACTTTTTTAATTAATTAGTAATATTAAATTATGTTAAATGTCATTTTAGATGTCTACATAAATAATTTATATAAAAAAAATGGCATACAACAAATTCATTTGCTAGTCAATTCACTATATTGGTCTATTGTTTTGGTTGTTTTTTTATTTAATCAGGTTTTGGCTTTTCCTGCTGTGTGATGTATGGTTTATTTTAATATTAATATAATATATCAAACTCTTACGTATCAAAAAAAATATTCTTAATACAATAAAAAAATTTGAAATATCTATTAAAAAATATTAATGGTGTTAATTTTCCACCACCATGAATTGGTAGCAATGAATTTTATTGATGGTGAATTTTCCATTTCCAATTCACCATTTCCATAAGGGTGAATTTTGGATGAATTGCTGATGATAAATTTTCCTAAAGCCAAAAAAATCAATTTATTTAATTTAAAATTAGTTTATATTTAAATAAGCAACAATCACAAGGAAACAGCCCCGATCTTGACCCCAAAACAGCAGATAAGATAGAACGAACTCTGAGCACCACCGATCTGCAACCTTCCGTACGCATGCAAAAATCCCCGCACCGTTAACCAGCCCTTCGCCCTGCATCGCAAAAATCTCAACCAATAATCTAATATAAAAATAATGAAATATCCAATTTTCTTTTAGTGAATGCCAGGGACTAGAAGTTTATTTGAAATTTAAACTTAAGTTTAACAAACATGCAATGTAAACAACTACGTCATTAAAACTATTCTGAAGTGATGCAAAGTAGATTTTTTTTCATCAGTTTACTTGTCTTCGGTTACGTAGGTGTATATAAACTGTTTCAGCAGACAACAACAATTATATTCAAAGACATTAGATTTCCACAGTCCATGTCATTATTTGTAATTTCTGGATTCAACTGTGTATTAATTTTTTTGGATCAACGTTTCGAATCACACTCTCAGGATGCAACAAAAGATGAAGGAGTAGAATATGCAGATCCAAACTATTATAAAGGAGGAGGAAGGGGAAGTTTGCACAAGAATCAATAAGGAGAGAGAGAAAACAAAAGCAAAAATAGATTAATAAAATAATAAAAAGAAGGAGAAGAAAGAGAAGAAAAAATTCATAAAAGATAAATAAAGAAAATAATAAAATTTAACTAAAGTAATTTTTTCTTCTCTTTCTTCTCCTTCTTTTTATTATTTTATTAATCTATTTTTGCTTTTGTTTTCTCTCTCTCCTTATTGATTCTTGTGCAAACTTCCCCTTCCTCCTCCTTTATAATAGCTTGGATCTGCATATTCTACTCCTTCATCTCTTGTTGCATCCTGATGATGGATTACTGAATGTGATCCGTTGATCCAAAAAAAATTAATACACAGTTAAATCCAGAAATTACAAATAACAATTATATTTGTAACGCAGAGACAGAACAGCATGGGTAGAAGAAAACTGGAGGCTGTTACAGGGAAGACAAAAGCAAACGACGTCAGACTTTTATAAAGCGAAAGGAGGGACTGTGGAAGAAAGCTTATGAGCTTTTTTTACTTTACTTTGCGGTTGCAAAAGTTTTCATCAGAATTGTGTCTGAAGATGGTGAGGAATTTGCACACTATTTTAATGTTGGTGCGACTACGGATCAACAGCAAAGCAAAACTTGATTCATCCTCAACAGGCAAACAGCAAAATTTGATTCATCCTCAACATGGAAATCTTGCAACAACAACTTGCTGAATTTTTTGGATTGACAAATTGTAGTCAAGAAGACAGCTTGATTCATCCTCATCCTCAAGATGCAATCATCTGCAGAGGGATTGACAAATTGCAGTCAAGAAGACAGCTTGATTCATCCTCATCCTCAAGATGCAATTATCTCATCAGAGGGATTGACAAATTGTAGTCAAGAAGACAGCTTGATTCATCCTCATCCTCAAGATGCAATTACCTCATCAGAGAATTCAGTTCCTCAAGAAGACGGCTTCATTCATCCTCAGAATTCAGTTCCTATGTGCAGTCAGGAAGACAGCTTGAGGGAGATTTCAATTCCCCAAGAAGACGGCTTCATTCATCCTCAAAATGCAATTATCTCATCAGAATATCCATTTCCTGAAAGTCGTTCCTTTCGAATGGATCAAAGGCTTTATTCTACTGATATGGAGTTCTGGCGGAAAACAGATAATCTTTGGGTCTGGAGTTTATGACAGTGTGTGCGTAATTGAGGAGATCAAGACAAAGACCTTAATATTGAAGCATGATGTAATTCAAGACCTCTATATTGAGGCATGGCGTGATGTAATCTAGGACCTCTATATTGAGGCATGGCCTGATGTGATGTAATCCAGAACCTCTATATTGAAGTATGGGGTGATGTAATCCAAGACCTTTCTATTAAGGCATAGGCTGATGTAATCCAATACCTCTATATTGAGGCATGGTGTGATGTAATCTAGGACCTCTATATTGAGGCATGGTGTGATGTAATCTAGGACCTCTATATTGAGGCATGGCATGATGTGGTGTAATCCAGAACCTCTATATTGAGGCATGGTGTGATGTAATCCAAAACTTCTATATTGAGGCATGGCATGATGTAGTCCAAGACCTCTATATTAAGGCATGGCGTGAAGTAATCCAAGACCTCTATATTGAGACATGGCGTGAAGTAATCCAAGACCTCTATATTGAGGCATGGCATGATGTAATCCAAGACCTCTATATTGAGGCATGGTGTAATCCAATTCAGAGATTGATTGAATAACAGATTTCTGTGTGTATGATAATATTCTGTGTTTGCTGTTGCTGTTTACTGTTAATTGTCTGTGTTTCAGAATCTACATTCCTTCTCTGTAACCTGTTCCTTCATGTAAATTCATTTATCTAAATGTATTTGTTTGCTTGTCATCATTAATGAAAATAATTTTCGCTTTCTTGCTCCATCAGATAATCATGCACATCTCCATCAGATAACCATGCACATTACAATCAGATTTATATGAAGACGATTTATATGGCAATTCAGGTAGCCAGATAGTTTACTTTTTTACTCTAAGAATTGTTGCATATGAGACAGTAATATATGTGTATGTGTTCTTAACAAAAGTTCAGTTCTTGAAGAGAATGTTTGAGTAGCAAATGAGACAGTAACATGTGTGTGTTTGTTCTTAACAACAGTTCAGTTCCAGTTCAGTTCTTGAAGTAAATGCAGATGAATTCGATGCAGAGCTGTTCAAACCAATAAAATGGGGCAAACTAACAATCTGAAATGGAATTCAAGGGATTATGAGACAGTAATATATGTGCATGTTCAGTTCTTGAAGAGAATTTTCAGCTCTTGAAAATGATATATTCAAGGTAGTGAAGGCATCTGGACAAAGGGGTATGCCAAATAGTTTACTTTTTTGACTCTAAGAATGGTTGCATGGCATTTAAGTAGCCATTGCGGATGATGGTATCGGATGTAGAAATAAGAGAGTAGAGATTATAAGATAGACTATGAAATAGAAAATACGGGACTGTAGTAGGTTTTTACAGATAAGAGAACGAACACATCTTTTGCATGAGAACATGGACGTGCATTCTTTCTTAGTCTTTTTGGTTAGTCTTTTATTTGAATTTCATTTGTTGTTTATCTTTTTGCACATGATTTTAATTAAATACACTAATACTTTTAGAGTGTAGGTGGCTTGTTACATCAGTCGAGAGAAGGTGAAGATATTATCATGCAATTGAATCTCATGCATTATCATGTCACCCGAGAAATTTTCTAAATGACCACACCCATAAAATAAGGCCATCTAGAGTGCAACTACAAGCATAGAAGATAAGATATTAAATATTCAATACACTAATGTTGGGAATTTATAGAGAAGCAAGTTAAAACTTATATAGGGTATTTTGTTCACATGAAAGAGGTAAGGTTTTTCTACAAATTTATTCAACTATAGTATTTTAATAGATGGATATTGTGCAACACAAGGAAAATAAAAATAGTAAATGATAGGTAAGTGGTAAGTTGTATGTGTTAAATATTATTTTTTTCATAAATATAGGAAAAGGTTGTGGGTGAAGCTCCTTGCAAGATATTTTTCTACATCTTAAGGGTTGTGACTCCCATGGATCATGTCCTTCAATGTTCATGGTTTTGAGTG
The DNA here is from genome assembly GCA_007115665.2 of Sequoiadendron giganteum. Classification (NCBI taxonomy): domain Eukaryota; kingdom Viridiplantae; phylum Streptophyta; class Pinopsida; order Cupressales; family Cupressaceae; genus Sequoiadendron; species Sequoiadendron giganteum. The sequence goes on along the minus strand of CM021107.1, from coordinate 190,952,071 downwards.
GTAGCCTTTGTAAAATGACTCCCAAAAACTTTATTTTTTTATCAATTTACAATGATTAATGAAATAAATCCTTACAATGTACTAATTGCAATGGTATCACTCTATGTGGTAATTATTTTGGTCTGTTTTAGAATATTTTTACATTGAATCAATACTTATAGCAATCATTTTGTGGAACTATTTACTATTGATGTGTCTATTTATCACTACATGTGTAGGTATTGATGTTAAGTGTTGATGCAATTACGAGATTGATTATTTAGTGAGTTATATAGGCATGTTAGATATGTGCTAGCTAATAAAAAAAATAAGGCTTGTTATTTTAAACAACACCATAAAATATTATATAAAATATTTTATGCTCAAACTGGTAGGAAATCAGTAGTTAGAAGGGGACTAGATGGGACCGTTTTTAAGTTTAGAGGTTAATTTAATACTACAAGGTTTAATTTTATATCAAAAATTAAACCCAAGTGGGAAAATGGAAAACAACAAATAAGATCTAGACTATTCAGATGTAAGAATTTAAACTAGTCAAGTATAAAAAAATAACCATGTTTTAATCAAAATACAATAGTTATATGTCAGTAATTACACAAACAAAAAATTGGGTCAAAGTGAATCCAAAACAAATGCGAAAAATGTAAGATGATATTTTCACCATCACTAAATCAGTACCATTAGACACTGTGTATAATTTTACTAGAAGAGGAGAAAGAAAACGCCATTTGCATGAGACTAGGGTTGTGTTTTCTTTCTTTTATTTTTATTGGCCTTTCATTTGAATTTCATTCACTATTTCTTTTTTTGTATGATTTTTAATTAAACACGTCAATCTTTCTAAAGTGTAGTTGATTTGTTGTACCATTAGAGATATGGTGAAGATACTATCATGGAATTAAATCTCATACATAATCATATGTCACATGCAGATTACTGTTATGATTAAGGAATTGTCAAAATGATTACATCCATAAAGTAGGAGAATCTAGAAAGCAATTACAAGCGTAGAAGATATGATGACAATTATTCAAACTTTCAAAACACTAATTTTGGGACTCTATAAATATTAGAACTTGAAACTTATTTATGATATATTATTTTGAAATGGAAGAGGCATGTTGTTCTAAAAATATATTTAATTACATTATTATAATGGATGGACATTATGCAGCAGATGGAGAATAAAAATAGTGAATGCCAAGTAAAGGTAAGTTACAGGTGTCAAATATTATTTTTGTTCATACATGGGCCATGCTTCACAAGGGTCCTTGTTTTGGGTGATAGCATTTGGAAAATTATCTAGAAAACTATAAATTTATTTTTTTAAATTATAATGATTAATGGAAAAAATATTAACTATGTCATTTTATGTTATATTTATTGTCTTATATGTTAGAGTAATCATGCATTATTTGTTAGAGTAATCATGCATTAGCTAATAATTAATTAACCTTTGATTAATTATTAGTCTAATTTATTCTCATTCACTTAAGCTAAACTTAGGAGTTCTTTATTAAATTAACTAAGTGTTTTTCTATGTTAACTGAAATGAGAAATTATTAGGGTTGCTCCTATATAGCACTCAACCTTGATTTTATTATCACTCTAGAGATTTCAAACTCTCAACCTTTGAGGACTTTTGTTTTCCTAGAAGATTCTTGATGTTATTCTATAGGTTTTTCTTGTTGAGGAATATTGCATATATTGTTTGTAGATCTCTTGTGTAGAAGGTGTCTTTGTTCGTTGTTTGATTCTATGGCTCGTGTTTTTCACAATTCTAACATGGTATTAGAGGATGGATTCAACAAACCCTTCTCAATTTATGAGGTTTTTTCTTCAATTAGGGTTACAAGAGGAAATTTGAAATCTTCTTTGTTGCTTTTTCTTTTTTTCTTTTTCCTTTTTTTTTTTTTTTCAAAGCAAAAAAAAATATATATATATATATATATGTCACCCCAGCCCGTCATATGGGCAACTAGTGCCCAACCCTTGGTGGGCTAAAAAAAAATGCCTTTTTTTTTTGCAAAATAGACAAAATCGAGAAACTAGGCATAACTTTTTGCTCGGGTATCAAAATTGGGCAAACAAGATATTATCGGAAAGCTAGTTTTGAGCACTATCTAATGGTGCTAGTTTTTTTTCTCAATTTTTTGCTATTGGTGCATTCTATAGCCTGTTGAAGTTAGAGGTGTTATTTTCAGTCTTAAGCTCATAACTTTTGACCAATTTCTCTGATTTTCATGATTTTGGTGACGATGGAACCGTCTTTCAAAGATTTTCATAGCCACCCATGCACTTTTTCTAGATTGATCTTTAGGTACATTTTATTTTAGATTTTTTGTTTTCACACTCTAGTGCATTACTTGGGCGTCTCAGCTCCTAGAAACTTTTCGTTTGTGTGGGATGACTCATTTCTGGCTATTCTACATGTATTTTCAGTATTCTATTATATTTGGGCATTGTAGACATCTTTTTAATGCACATTCTCTTCTGTAGATCATGCACTAGGATAAAGTGTCATTCTGTTGTATATTTTTTGAGAATTTTGCACATCTTGTTGTGCCTTTTTGTATTTGCACTATGATATAAAGTGTCGTGAGGGGTTGATGTTTTCCTTTGGTTTATCATGTCACACATTTTTCAAGTGAGTTTGTCTTCTACGATAATAATGAATCCCAAAGATTCTTGCCTCATGCGTGTGTGCCTTAGTTTTCACACCCTAAATTATTTTTTAGGTTGTTTCTCCTACATGCACTTATTGGTTTCACACAATTTTAGTGTACCTATATTTTCTCTCTCTTTTTAACATTATGGGTTTGTTTCTACTATTGGTGCTAATGGTTATTTATTTTCACATTTGGAGCGATCTATGTATCTAGTTCTTTTTCCTATATACTTTTAGATGCAGCATACATCAACAGTTGGTTACATACATTTTAATGAGATTGATCATTTACCATATGGACACTCTTGCATTCCTGTTTCTAGAGGTTCTTCATTTCAGCACCATATCAGTCATCTTTTGACAACAGTCTATAGCATCTTCATGCTTTAGTGATGTTCTACATGTTCCTATTTTTTGAGACATTATTTTCTCTTGAGGCTTATCAATCCTTCAGACATTGATTTGGAGGTTTTTTTAGTCCTTCATTCACCTTTCTCTCTTTTGGAGAAGAGTTTTCTCCCACTACTGTTTTCTCCCACTACTATTTTCTCCTTTTTCTCCAGTTTTGAGCTCGATATTTTTTTTGTACATGGGTACCTCACTAGGCCTTGTTTTTTGGACCCATCACATAATCTTTTTAGGGTTTTTAGCTACTCCCTAAGTTTATCTTAAGGGGGGAGTGTTAGAACTTAATCATGCATTAGCTGATAATTAATTAACCTTTAATTTTAATAATTAGTCTAATTTATTCAAATGCACTTAAGCTAAACTTAGGATTTATTTATTAAGTTAACTACGTATTTTTCTATGTTATCTTTAAAGGGTAAGTGTAGAAAGATGGGTCCCAAAAAGGGGGCTTAAGTGGCCACTTTTTTCTAAAATCAAGAAATACTGACCTTGGACATGAAATTGAGGATAGTTACACTCAAAATTTTGAGATGGAACAAAAACAAGGATAGAAGTGCTCTGAGTCTACTTTCTAAACTACTAATTTATTTCTTAAATGGTTGAGATTAAGGGGTTCAAAAGAGGGACGTACACAAATTGGTTTTGTTTTTGTTAGAAAAAACATAACATAGCAACTCTTGTACGACCCTCGTATGGTGAAAAAAATTTAGTATTTTTAAAATTGCAACGGTCAGAAGTTAGCTAACAGTAAGTAGTGATGCATGATTTTTTTGATAATTTTTTAATGAATATTTGATTTTTTACTAATTTTGAAGTAGACACTTCTTGAAAAATAGAATTTTGGTCGTGCTACCCCTACAAATTTTGGAAAATAATTGATTTTTTTATTAAAAAATTGTAGAATGGATTCTAGTTTCTAAAAATGTAATTTATTTGAAATTTTGATGAACGGTTAATTTATAAAGAAAAAAACACCAAACATTACTTTTTTCCAAAAAAGAGACATACAAACAAAATAAATTATGGATGAAAGGCTTAACATTGTCAGAAAGTGAAAAAAATTACATCGTTGGATAGAAAAGAGAGAACCTAACATTACCCAAATGTTTGATTTGTTTGATATTGAACCACGTGCAATCCTGACAATGAGCACGAACCCGATTATGTGAAATATTGTAAAATTTGCAAAAACACGTCTCTGGTCATTGGGAACGCCCTCCAAGACTTTGGGTTGGTATTCCAAGGAAAATACCAATGCCAAGACTTGGGTATTCCCAAAGCAATATATAGCAAATGCATTATAACGCGCTCGTGTTATATCTCAAATTTGACATGATTTTTTTGTGTTTGTGAGGAACATGTCTAGCAACACATAATGTAAGCATGTTATAACGTGGTCACATTATGTCTTGCTTAATGTTAAATTCTCTAGTATTCTATTGATGTATGTTTATATGTTTGAAAGTACAGGTATGCTTGTATGTCATGTATGTATCAATGCATGTATATTGTATGTATGCCTATATGTATGTAAGAGTGTATCTACACATGTACATGTATGCTTGTATGTATGTAGGATTGTATGTACATATGTATTATTCTTGTATGTATGTATTTATGTATGTCTTTAGAGGGAGAGATAATTTTAAGAGAGAGAGATCTAGAGTCATCTAGGTAGGGTGGGAGGGGAGAGGTAGAGAGAGAGAGAGAGAGAGAGAGAGAGAGAGAGAGAGAGAGAGAGAGAGACTTAGATAGGTGGAAGGGATAGAGGGAGGGAGGGATGGAGAGACAGGGAGGGGGTAGGAGAGAGAGAATTGAGAGAGAGGGAGAGATAGAGGGGAGAGACAGAGAGATAGAGATAAAGAGAGAGTTATGCAGGCAAGGTGCCAAAGGGAGATACTTGAGAGTGTGAGGGGGGTGAGAGGGAGATACTTGAGAGATAGGTAGTGAGAGGGAGTGGGAGAGAGAGGGAGTGTGAGTGAGGGACCTAAGAGAGGGAGAGGGTGTGAGAGGGAGTGACCTGAGAGAGGGAGAGAAAGAGGGAGTTGGTGTGAGAGGGACTTATCTAGGCTAGGGTGGGAGGTATAGATAGAGAGAGGGGAGAGAGAGAGAGAGAGTTACCTAGGTAGGTTTCTAGAGGGAGAGACATGAGAGAGAGAGAGGGGGTGGGAGGGAGAGACCTGAGAGAGAGGGAGTGGGAGAGAGAGAGGGAGTGAGATAGAGAGAGAGAGATGGAGGGAGTGAGAGAGGGTGGTAGGGATTCATTGAATGATAAAGAGGGAGAGGGTAGATAGAGACAATTAGAGAGGGTAGGAGAGAGGGAGGGAGGGAGAGGTGAGATGTATAGATAGAGATTCCAAGCAATAAGGGTTGAGGGTTTAGGGTGGAAGACCTATAGGGTTGATGATTTCTAGGGTATTAGGGTTTAAGGGTTAAGGGTATAGAATAGAAGGTTTAAGGGTTTAGGGTTAAAATGTTTAGGGTTTAGGGTTTAGGGTTGAGGGTAGAGGGATTAGGGTATAGGTTTGAGGGTATATGGTTGAAGGATTAGGTTGAGGGTCCAGTATAAAGGGTAGAGGGTATAGGGGTTGAGGTTTTAGGGTTTAAGTATTGAGGGTTGAGGGATTAAGGGTTGAGGGTTGAGAATTGAGGGTTGAGGGTTTAATGTACAGGGTAGAGGGTAGAGGGTTTAAGGGTTTAGGGTTTAAGGGTTGAGGGTTGAGGTTTTAAGGTTGAGGGTAGAGGGTTGAGGTTATAGGGTATAAGGTCGAGGGATTAGGGTTGAGGGTCTAATGTATAGAGTAGAGAGTATAGGGTTTGAGGGATTAGGATTTAAGGGTAGAGGGTTGAAGGTAGAGGGTTGAGGGTTTAAGGGTTGAGGGATTAAGGGTTGAGGGTTTAGGGATCAGGGTAGAGAGTTTTCTTGGATTTAAGGGTTTAAGGGTTTAAGGGTTGATGGATTAGGGTTGAGGGATTAGGGTTTAGGGTAGAGGATATTGGGTTGAGGGTAGAGCATAGAGGGTTTAAGGGTTTAGAGTTTTAAGGGTTGATGGTTGAGGATTTAGGGTTTAGGGTTGAGGGTTTAAGGGTCGAGGGTTTAGGGTTGAGGGATTAGGGTAGAGAGGGAGGGAGGGAGGGATAGAGATATGGAGGAAGAAGTAAGATAGAGAGGAGAGAAGAGTAGGGAGGGATATAGATATATGAGGGTTGAGGATCCAATGTATAGGGTAGAGGGTTGAGAATAGAAGGTATAGGGTTCATGACATGTAGGGTTGAGGGATTAAGGTATTGGGTTGAGGGATTAGGGTTGAAGGATTGGGGTTGATAGTCCAATGTATAGGGTAGAGGGTATCGGGGTTGAGGGTTTAGGGTTTGAGGATTGAGGATTGAAGGATTAAGGGTTGAGGGTTCATAATTAAGGGTTTAGGGTTTAATGTATAGGGTAGAGGGTAGAGGGTTTAAGGGTTGATGGTTGAGGGTTTAAGGTTGAGGGTAGAGGATTGATGGTATAGGGTTGGGGAATTAGTTTTGAAGGTCCAATGTATAGGGTAGAGGGTATAGGGGTTGAGGGATTAGGGTTTAAGGGTTGAGGGATTAAAGGTCGAGAGGGTTGAAAGATTAGGGTAGAGAGTTTACTAAGTGGGTTTAAGGTTTTAAGGGTTGAGGGATTAGGGTAGAGGGTAAAGGTTTTAAGGGTTTAAGGTTTAAGGGTTGAGGGTTTAGGGTGTAGGGTGTAGGGTTGAGTTTTAAAGGTTTTATAGGGTAGAGGGTTTAAGGGTTGAGGGTTTAAGGTTAAGGGTAGAGGATTGAGAGTATAGTGTTGGGGGATTAGGGTTGAGGGTCCAATGTATAGGGTAGAGGGTATAGGGGTTTAGGGATTGAGGGATTAAGGGTCAAGAGGGTTGAGGGATTAGGGTAGAGAGTTTACTAAGTGATTTAATTAAGGGTTTAAGGGTTGAAGGATTATGGTTGAGGGTAGAGGGTAGAGGATAGAGGGTTTAAAGGATTAGGTTTTAAGGGTAGAGGGTAGAGGGTAGATGGTTTAAGGGTTGAGGGTTGGGGGTTTAAGGTGGAGGGTTGAGGGTTGAGGGTCCAATGTATAGGGTAGAGGGTATAGGGGTTGATGGATTAAGGGTCAATAGGGTTGATGGATTAGGGTAGAGAGTTTACTAAGTGGGTTAATTAAGGGTTTAAGGGTTGAGGGATTAGTGTTGAGGGTAGAGAGTAGAGGATTGAGGGTACAGGGTACAAGGTTTTAGGGTTGAGGGTTTAAGGGTTGAGGGTTTAGGGTTTATGGTTTAGGGTTGATTGTTTAAGGGTTTATAAGGTAGAGGGTTTAAGGTTGAGGGTAGAGGATTGAGGGTATAGGGTTGGGGGATTGGGGTTGAGGGTCTAATATATAGGGTAGAGGGTATAGGGGTTGAGGGATTAGGGTAGAGACTTTACTAAGTCGGTTTAAGGGTTTAAGGGTTGAGGGATTAGGGTTGATGGTAGAGGGTAAAGGATTGAGGGTAGAGGGTAGAGGGTAGAGGGTTTAAGGGTTGAGGGTTTAGGGTTTAGGGTTTAGGGTTTAGGGTTGAGTATTTAAGGGTTTATAGGGCTGAGGGTAGAGGGTTTAGGGTTGAGGGTTGAGGGTTTAAGGTTAAAGGTAGAGGGTAGAGGATTGAGAGTATAGAGTTTGAGGATTAGGGTTGAGGGTCTAATGTATCTAAGGTAGAGGGTATAGGGGTTGATGCATTAGGGTTTAAGGGTAGAGGGATTCAGGTTCAAGAGGGTTGAGGGATTAGGGTAGAGATTTTTATAAGTTGGTTTAAGGATTTAAGGGTTGAGGAATTAGGGTTGAGGGTAGAGGGTAGAGGGTAGAGGGTTTAAGGGATTAGGGTTTAAGGGTTGAGGGTTTAGGGTTTAGGGTTGAGTGTTTAAGGGTTCATAAGGTGGAGGGTAGAGGGTAGAGGGTTTAAGGTTGAGGGTAGAGGGTTTAGGGTCCAATGTATAGGGTAGAGGGTATAGGGGTTGAGGGATTAGGGTTTAAGGGTTGAGGGTTGAGGGTTGAGGGATGAAGGGTCAAGAGGGTTGATGGATTAGGGTAAAGATTTTACTAAGTGGTTTTAAGGGTTTAAGGATTGAGGGTAGAGGTTATTGGGTTGAGGGTAGAGGGTAGATGGTTTAAGGGTTGAGGGTTTGGGGTTTAAGGTTGAGGGTTGAGGGTTTGGGTATTAGGGTTGAGTGTCCAATGTATAGGATAGAGGGTATAGGGGTTGAGGGATTAAGGGTCAAGAGGGTTTATGGATTAGGGTAGAGAGTTTACAAAGTGGGTTAATTAAGGGTTTAAGGGTTAAGGGATTAGTGTTGAGGGTACAGGGTAGAGGATTGAGGGTAGAGGGTATGTAATAACCCGATTCTCACGTAAAAATAAAAATAAAAAAATCTTAATCTACAACTTTTAACATAGATAGCATGCATAAGAAAGTACTGAAACATTTGTTTCCATTACATTAACAATTAACAAGATTCGTGCTAACTAACAATTTTCCTTTCAAATGAAACAAGACAACGTATTTCAAATAATGACACTTTTCCTTTTCAAATGAACATTACAGAAAATATACATACGTGCACATACATAGCTCATTGAGCTTTTGAACTAATAGTGGTAAGAAGGTCCGAGAATCTACCTTTCAAATCTCGGTGCCTCAGTAGCCTAGTAAGGAGGAGAAACATCACTCGAGCACTTTTCCGCCAACCACGGACTTATAAAGTGGTCCCCTGCACATCTATCGTTTGATAGATGGCCCTCCCTTCATTGAAGAGATTGGTTGGGTAACCGATACTATAAACTGACTGAGTATAGTGGTGTTTCCTACATAGCTAGAACCTGTGCATCCGAAAAACTCTTGCCCTAGCATGTAATACAGAATCACGATGAACTGACAGTGTAGTCTCAACTATCTCACATCTAAGTGGATGTCATACATTTCACTACTTTGGCCAAAGTGTTCTCATTCAATACTTCGAATGAAGGTCATCTATCATATACACTATTCAGGGTTGATTTGACTTAGGGCTATATTACACTACTCGCGGGTCTTTGTCCTTCATTGGGTAATCCATACCCCAGACATCCTACGTCAAACTAAACTACTAGAAATGAAATAGCATAACAAGTAATCGAACATTCCCTTCCTTTACTGGACAACTTCATCCTAGGAGTACCTCAAGTTGTTTAAGTTAACCTATTAACTTAAGTTGCGGTTCGTTACTTGACTTAATGCCTTCATTTCCATCCTAGTAACTAATACAATCATACTCTCCATTTATAGAGATCATAAGCAATAATACCTAATGCATTGTCTACCTTTCAAAACAGATAATGTTCCTTTAAACAATCATGCATTACTTATCCCTAGTTTCTTAATGTATCTTTTAGACATTCAAATTGCAGGCTTCACACATCAACATCATATTATAATTGCCTAACATGTCTTTACAAGTTTTGATAATGAAAACGGAATGACACTTCAAAGGTTTAATATGATTCCTCATAAAAATCAAGAAGAATTGAGAACAAGATAAACATGCCTATAATATAAGCTTCCACAAATGATGATGATAGTCTTTCTTGTTGTAACACTAGTTGCAGAGTTACTCTCGTAGCAGAACACTCTTTCCAAAATTGGAACACACACGGTGAATTGAGAATGATGGTCACTCACAGCATTGATGACTTTTCTCAGAATATGGCTACTCTCAAGAAAATGATGATTCTTAGAAAATGACTATTTCCAAAAAATGAAGATTCCTCTCAGAATATAGACTACTCACAGCAATGTGATACTTTACAGAATTTAGATTACTCACAACAATGTGACACTTTACAGAATTCAGATTACTCACAGCAATGGTGAATTTTTCACAAAATACTGGGCAATCACAACAATGAATAATGGACACTATCAATACTGGTTACTCACAACTAAAATGATATCACTTAGAATACAAAATTCATATGGACTTTGTAGAGGGATTTGGTAAATATTCAAAGCAATAGCAAGCCTTTATATAGACTCAAGAAAATTACGCATTTTCTTTTTCTAACTAACAACACATTCAAGCAGACTTGTTCAAGGGCACTTGGCGGATTTCCAAGCCCTAACTCAGCATTTTAGATAATGACACGATTTGCATTTTTGACATCATAAACATAATTTTTCAACTCTTTAATGAATTTCACTGCTTACAGGAAATTCCTTTAAACATGGCGCCAACAAGAAGATGAATCCCTTTCTTGGAAAAAGTTAGTGTTCATTGATCAACAGGGCAATGCTTACTGCTACATCGCCCCCTACAAAATTGTTCCTCTTGGCGAAGCGTGCGGTTCAGCTTCTTCCACCATTTCCATTTCACGGGAAAGCTCTCCAATATTTTTAGCTTGACTTTATAAAGTCTAAAGTGATACATCAAATATTTCTTTCTTTTAAACATTAGAAAGCCTCAGCTTATTTCGAATTATTCCTTGGTGAAAATAAATAAGGTTGATTTTCATTATACTTGGCAACATTCGATTTCCAAATATTCATGAAAAATGATTTAAACAGTGATCTTTATTAATAAAATGACATACCTATATAATTTTATTAATATTATATTTATTTATATATGCACTAAAGTAATTAAATAATTAGATAAATATATATATATATATGTATTTATTACCTTAAGTAATATATATATATATATATATATATTTTATTATTTTTACTTTAATTTGCATATTTATTTATATAATATTAATTCGTATATATATATAAATATATGTTTACATGTACACGTATACGCATATATATGTATATGTATTTTTTCATATATAACTCTTGCGTAACATATTGTTAGCCAGTTTGTTATTTCTGATATGTCTATATATGTATCAATACATATATACTTATACGCATAGGTGTAAATCAATCAAGCAATAATAAAATAATTTATTAATATCCAAAATGTAACAAGTGGTGTATATACATATACTTATATATGCATATGTCCATATATATCCTGATATACATGCATGTATATGTATACCATATTGATGCAACTGTGCGAGCATATCCATTTTCCAGTTACACACTTACATCGATACGTATATCCATATGGATGCATGTATATAATATTTATGTTTATATACGTATATATATATATATATTCCCTGCCCCTCTTCTTCATTCAGATGCAATCCATTGGAATGAACTAAATAACATGAGATAGTTAACAAACAAACATCTTCAACCAAAGACACAAAAGAAGACACAACTCCTAATGCCAGTCTATGACTATGGATGACTTATCTAAACTGACTAACTCAGATACTCACTCAACGGGAAGGTGTGTGTATACCCAGATAATTCACATTACCGGTTAACCAACCAAGCCCCTCTCCCAAGTGATATTTCCCCTCTGCCTCGAGGAATGGTACCTATACCTGCATCCACTGACAAATGTCCACGAAAGTCAAATGCTCACAAAATAAAAATATAGTTACAACATTTCACATGTTAGAATGTTAAAAATTCTATAACTTAATTATATGCATTATTCCCTCAAAAATGACATCAATTTGAAATACATTAAAAACGAGACAATCATTTAAATGTAACCATACTCAGATTGACAACAAGATACACATTTTATTCAAGTATTGAGTTCAAATTACAATCTTTCGGCCCTATGCAATACTATTACGTAGTAGCTTATAATTCAGGGTGTAACATACTTCCCCCCTTATGATTCATCGTCCTCGATGACCTAATGTTATTATTCAAACATAAAACTAAATCTACTTTATTCACCATTCTCAAAATCTTTGAGAATGTCTGGAAACTTCTGCTGAATTTTCGCGTAATCCTCCCAATTTGTTGAGTCATCTGAGTACTAATCCTACTGGACTTTGTATTGCTAGACATCTCTATTCCGTAAGTGAATCTTTACATGTTTCTAGCACCATGATGGCCTTGAAAGTTACTACTCCAGGATCCCTTACGTGGTGCTTCGATTGGTGTAATCTGGAAATCGGCTTGGTTTTCATCCTCAGTAGCATGTCCCCTATGTTGAAACATGGCCTTTTGGGTAGGTAATGCATCATCATATTGCTGAGAACCAGAAGTTTTGTTAGGGAATTCACTTGCATAGTGATTACCTTTACATATAAAGCATCCTTCTCTTGGTCCTCTTTTCTCCATCGTTTCCCTAGTCTTATTAACACCTTCACTAGCTCTGCTAGTGTCATCATACCTTGAGTTGTCTCTTTTCCAATCTCTCTTGAAATCTTTTGCATTGTAACGAGATCTTTTCCCCTTTCTCCTTGTTGCATCTTGTGCAAATTCTTCCTTTTTAGGGGCATCCTTGATGGAAACTTTAGTGTCCTTTTTCTCTTCATTTCAATTCTAGTCAGCATTTGCCTTAAGTTTTTGTTCCCGTTTTATGGATTTTTCATACAGAAGGTCCATTGTGGTCAGACCATGCATATCAACTTCACCTCCAATATTTGTGTTAAGTTCCAAGATGAATTTCTTGATCTGGAATCATTCATCATTATGATAGATGGGAACATATTGAAGAAGTCGAGTAAACTTCTCCTAGTACTTGTTGATTGACATGGTCCCTTTCCTCAATTCTTGAAATTCAGAGAGTTTCTGGTCATAATAATGTTGTGGCAACCATCGTTTGCGGAAGATCTCAATGAACTCTCCCCAAGTTAGCTTCCATGAACTTATGTCAAGTTCTAACTTTTTGTTCATCCACCAATTAGAGGCTTCTCCAGTTAATTGGTATGCTCCCCATGTTGCCTTAGTTGCCTCATTGTAGTCCCTTATTTCAAAGTACTTCTCCATCTGGACTAGCCACACTTCGGCTTCATCGCCTCCTGCATTGCCATCAAACTTTGGTGGTATTATCTTCTTCATGTCACGAGATAGTTATGTGGACACTATCTTCTTGTTCCTTTCAGCAGAGTTGGTTGGTGACTTTTCCCTATCATTGTGGTTTTCACCACGTCTATGAGATGAACTTTTGCCTTCTATGTTGCTGATGGTTATTTCCTTCTCCAATCTGTCTTTCTCTCTTTCATTTTCCAAACTGGTTAACCTTGCCAAAATCAAGTCGAGTGTTGCTTCTACACTAGTGGTTCTTTGTTCCTCTTCACGACTTGTACCAGGATTATTTCTTGTCCTTTCATACACTTTCGCCATGTTTTAAAAGCTTGACTTAAACCTGAATGTTTAATACAAGTTAGCCTAATTATACTTTTAACCATCTTTTGGTAAAATATATAAGCATACATTCACAAGATTTTCATGCAAGTTTTGGGTTTATCATTTTTGCTTATTGACTATAATAATATATTGCACATTCACTCAACTGAATGTTTCAAAGTATGATCATGGTTTACACAACCCTATCATTTATTTTCTAAACTAAAATAATCTTTCAAGATTACTAAGCAACTACTTGGTCGCAATATATTATTTTAGGACTAAAATCCTATAAGTCAAATTTTCCAAAAACATTGATTTTTTTTTTAATGAGTTTGTCCACTAGAACATTATGTTAGTTCTACTATCATATACATAGACATATTGATCTATCTTATGTTCTACCATTTTCCTTCTAGAATTGCAAGAGAGTTTGCATTGTCAAAGTTGCCAAAACCAACTTCAGACTCCAAGATCACCTGCATGCAAATGGATACCTGTCACAAGAGAATGGATGGAGAAAACAAACAAGGGTTTGAAGCTCTGAAAAATGGAGAAATTATATTATCAGAACAAAAGGGAATTCAATATATGAAATATACAATGAGATCAATCCTTATAAAAGGAGATCAAGCAAACCCTAAAGAAACCCTAATAGGAAAAACCCTAAAAGAAGCCCTAAAAGGAAAACATTTAATAATTAATATAATTATTAAATGTCACTTTATGCAAACTAAAGTGAAATCTTAAGAAGGGAATAAAGGTAACTTAATCAACATAATTAAGTTAAAACCTTTACTCTAACATACATGTCCTACCTATGATGACATTCGGTCTTCATTTCCTGGCATACTAGACATTACCTTGCTACATTTCATGTAGCTTCTTACTCTATCTTTTTTCGGGTTATAGTGGTTACTCATTCAACAATTCCTTTTGTCATTTTGATGTCCTAATCTTGACATTCCTCTCCCTTTTTCCTTGGAGTCATAAAACTATACTACAAGGATAAGGTGTATACCGGTCATTCTTCCTAACCTTCGTACATAACCTGATTGCATAATCTTCTGCCCTCCTAGGTGTTGTCATAAGTTGTTGGTTTAGGAATTCTGATTCCAGGGATATTTCTTATCTAGTCCCAATTTATACAAGTTACTAAGGTTCTAAACCTCCTGTTCACTTTTCTAAGTTCTTTTCTCTTGTCGTTGTGGCACAAGAACTTTTCAACCTTTATCTTTTGATAAGGTTTGTGCATTGATGCGTAATGAGATCATAGGTTTCAATGCAGAACCTGGTAGCTCTGATACCACATGTAACGACCTGATTCTCACGTAAAAAAATTTAAAAAAATCTTAATCTACAACTTTTAACATAGATAGCATGCATAAGAAAGTACTGAAACATTTGTTTCCATTACATTAACAATTAACAAGATTCATGTTGACTAACAATTTTCCTTTCAAATGAAACAAGACAACATATTTCAAATAACGAAACTTTTCCTTTTCAAATGAACATCAGAGAAAATATACATACGTGCACATACATAGCTCATTGAGCTTTTGAACTAATAGTGGTAAGAAGGTCCGGGAATCCGCCTTTCAAATCTCGGTGCCTTAGTAGCCTGGTAAGGAGGAGAAACATCACTTGGGCGCTTTTCTGCCAACCACGGACTTATAATGCAGTCCCCCGCACATCTATTGTTCGATAGATGACCCTCCCTTCATTGAAGAGATTTTTTGGGTAACCGATATTGTAAACTGATTAAGTATAGTGGTGTGTCCTACATAGCTAGAACCTATGCATCCGAAAAACTCTTGCTCTAGCATGTAATACAGAATCACGATGAACTGACAGTGTAGTCTCAACTATCTCACATCTAAGTGGATGTCGTACATTTCACTACTTTGGCCAAAGTGTTCTCATTCAGTACTTCGAATGAAGGTCATCTATCATTTACACTATTCAGGGTTGATTTGACTTAGGACTATCTTACACTAATCGTAGGTCTTTGACCTTCACTAGGTAATCCGTACCCTAGACATCCTACATCAAACTAAAATACTAGAAATGAAATAGCATAACAAGTAATCGAACATTCCCTTCCTTTATTGGACAACTTCATCCTAGGAGTACCTCAAGTTGTCTAAGTTAACCTATTAACTTAAGTTGCGGTTCGTTACTTGACTTAATGCCTTCATTTCCATCCTAGTAACTAATACAATCATACTCTCCATTTATAGAGATCATAAGCAATAATACCTAATGCATTGTCTACCTTTCAAAATAGATAATGTTCCTTTAAACAATCATGCATTACTTATCCCTAGTTTCTTAATGTATCTTTTAGACATTCAAATTGTAGGCTTCACACATCAACATCATATTATAATTGCCTAACATGTCTTTACAAGTTCTAATAATGAAAAAAGAATGACACTTCAAAGGTTTAATATGACTCCTCATAAAAATCAAGAAGACCTGAAAACATGATAAACATGCCTGTAATATAAGCTTCCACAAATGATGATGATAGTCTTTCCTGTTGTAACACCGGTTGCAGATTTACTCTCACAGCTGAACACTCTTTCCAAAATTGGAACACATGCGGTGAATTGAGAATGATGGTCACTCACAGCATTGATGAATTTTCTCAGAATATGGCTACTCTCAGGAAAATGATGATTCTTAGAAAATGACTATTTCCAGAAAAATGATGATTCCTCTTAGAATATAGACTACTCACAATAATGTGATACTTTACAGAATTTAGATTACTCACACCAATGTGATACTTTACAGAATTCAGATTACTCACAACAATCGTGGAATTCTCACAAAATACTAGGGAATCACAACAATGAATAATGGACACTATCAATATTGGTTACTCACAGCTAAAATGATATCACTTAGAATACAAAATTCATATGGACTTTGAAGAGGGATTTGGTAAATATTCGAAGCAATAGCAAGCCTTTGTATAGAATCAAGAAAATTATGCATTTTCTTTTTCTAACTGACAGCACATTCAAGCAGACTTGTTCAAGAGCACTTGGCGGATTTCCAAGCCCTAACTTAGCATTTTAGATAATGACGCGATTTGCTTTTTTGACAACATAAACATAATTTTTCAACTCTTTAATGAATTTTGCCACTTACAGGAAATTCCTTTAAACATGGTGCCAGCAAGAAGATGAATCCCTCGCTTGGAAAAATTCAGTGTTCATTGATCAACAACATAATGCTTACTGCTGCATTGCCCCCTACAAAATCGTTCCTCCTAGCGAAGCGCGCGGTTCAGCTTCTTCTGCCATTTCCATTTTACGGGAAAGCTCTCCAATATTTTTAGCTTGACTTTATAAAGTCTAAAGTGTTACATCAAATATTTCTTTCGTTTAAACATTAGAAAGCCTCGGTTTATTTCGAATTATTCCTTGGTGAAAATAAATAAGGTTGATTTTCATTATACTTGGCAACATTCGATTTCCAAATATTCATGACAAATTATTTAAACAATGATCTTTATTAATAAAATGACATACCTATATAATTTTATTAATATTATATTTATTTATATATGCACTAAAGTAATTAAATAATTAGATAAATATATATATGTATTTATTACCTTAAGTAATATATATATATATATATATATATATATATTTATTATTTTTACTTTGATTTGCATATTTATTTATATAATATTAATTCGTATATATATAAATATGTATTTACATGTACACGTATATGCATATATATGTATATGTATATGTATATGTTCATATATAGCTCCTATGTAACATATTGTTAGCTAGTTTGTTATTTCTGATATGTCTATATATGTATCAATACATATATACTTATACGCGTAGGTGTAAATCAATCCGGCAATAATAAAATAATTTATTAATATCCACAATGTAACAGGTGGTGTATATACATATACTTATATATACATATATCCATATATATCCCGATATACTTGCATGTATATGTATACCATATTGATGCAACTGTGTGAGCATATCCATTTGCTAGTTACACACTTGCATCGATACGTATATCCATATGGATCCATGTATATAATATTTATGTATATATATGTATATATATATTCCCTACCTCTCTTCTTCATTTAGATATGATCCATTGGAATGAACTAAATAACATGAGATAGTTAACAGACAAACATCTTCAACCAAAGACACAAAAGAAGACACAACTCCTAATGCCAGTCTATGACTATGGATGACTTATCTAATTTGACTAACTCAAATACTCACTCAATGGGAAGGTGTGTGTATACCCAAATAGTTCACATTACCGGTAAATTGGCCAAGCCCCTCTCCCAAGTGATATTTCCCCTCTGCCTGGAGGAATGGTACCTATACCTGCATCCACTGAAAAATATCCACAGAAGTCAAATGCTCACAAAATAACAATATAGTTACAACATTTCACAAGTTAGAATGTTAGCAATTCTATAACTTAATATGCATTATTCCCTCAAAAATGACATCAATTTGAAATACATTAAAAATGAGATAATCATTTAAATGTAACCATAATCAGATTAACAACAAGATACACATTTTATTCAAGTATTGAGTTCAAATTACTATCTTTCGGCTCTATGCAATACTATTACGTAGCAGCTTATAATTCGGGGTGTAATAGAGTAGGGGGTTTAAGGGTTAAGGGTTTAGGGTTTAAGGGTTTAGTTTTTAGGGTTTAGGGATTAGTGTTTAAGGGTTTATAAAGTAGAGGGTAGAGGGTTTAAGGGTTGAGGTTTTAAAGTTGAGGGTAGAGGATTGATTATATATATAATTTTAATTACATGAAGAGTAGTGTACTATATGTATTAGGTGATGTTTCTCATGAAACTTCATTGCCAACATGACGCTCAAGCGTAGGGTGTAGGATTAAATGTAGTCATTTGCATAGAATCCATTGTATGCGCCCTCAAACAAAGAATGGATTGGCTCTAGGAACTAGATTACATGGGATTTAAAAACTATCACCCTTAGGTGAGATATTATGGTTACTATCTAGGTTAATAACAAAATTGTTAACGATAGTCACCCTAAAAGATACAATTAACCTTTGCATTTATTTTAGGACTATTAATAGTTCACCATGATGTTGATTCCTATCTCAAGGTTTAGGTTAGCAACATCATCATTCATTAGAGAATTACACCAAAAATTCGTATTGAAATAATTATTGTGTATCCCATTGATCCAGACACCATTAGTCTCAAAGGTTGACAACTTTATCTCAATGTTAGTTATTTATTTTAATATATTATTATATTACAATTACCAAATTTAGTATCACTTTTTATTCTAACTTTTTATCATTGTTATAGTGATTAAGGTTACCCTTAATATTAATTACCTTATTTTATTAATAATACCATTATCCTCCCAATGTTTTTATTAATTTCATCATCGAAATTCTTTTACTATTTAGTACTATTAATTGCTATATTAATCATAATGCTGATATTTGATATCCTTATTGATATTTATGGTAATATTAATATTAATACATCTTACAAGATTAATATTAATTTCAAGTACTTGTCATCATTATTAAAATTAATAACAATCTTACTATTATCATAAATTGTTAATATTAATTTTACTACTTAACATTAATAATATTAATATTAATATTTCTCTCACTATTAATATTATATGAATTACTATTATTTATGACATTAATATTAATAGTATCCTTTCATAATAATATTAATATTATAGATGATATTAATGTTGACATTATTATAGAGGTTGATATCAATATTAATAGTATACCTACTACCATTACGATTAATATTAACATTAATATTATTCTTAATATTGATATTAACATTATGTTCACTTATTATTAACTGATAGGCTATTTACGTTAATATTGATATTAACATTATGTTCACTTATTATTAACTGATAGGCTATTTACGTAGGGGAACCCCACGGGCATTTCCAGCAGTCTGACGTCAGCGGGAACCCACGAACTTCTTTACGGCAAGGGTAAAATCGGCTAATTAAATATTGGAGGACCCACCAAAACAACGAGCTGCAGTGACGAATGAGCTAACTGAAGAGATAACGGAGTAATTTGTGTTTGCTTTCAAAAATGTTACCGCTGAAATCCTTTGCC
>CM021107.1:190910495-190932477 GCA_007115665.2 Sequoiadendron giganteum | reverse complement strand
GTTCCAACTTGGGAACAACAAGACATAAATATTGATGCTTCCATTGAGGATAGGCATGCCAATCTCTCAACTTAGTCACTCCTGGTCATACATCTTCATTGGGAGTTCCAAGATACCTAGTGCACACAACACCTCTCATGAATAGAATAACTTGAAATTCAAGATGCTCTTATAATGTCTACATCATAGGTGCTCATGATAAGGTTAAATTCAAATGAATCTTGAAATTCCCTCACCAAGCTTTGCACACACTTTTGTAATAGCTTAAAATCATAATTGAGATTTGTCAATATCATCAAAATAAGGATGTTGCATTTCTTTTCTGGCTGAGATTCTCTTGGATGGATCATAAATCTGCATTTTTCTGCAAGGGGACACCAATCAATTTTTAGCAAGTTACTTAAAAATAGGCAAAGTAAAAGAAGATGATAGCATTGGCATCAAAAAAATTAATGTCCATACAAGTATAAATTAATAAGAACCAATATGCATACTCACAAATTAATCCAATGAACCATCCGGGTGTGCTCTACTCTTTATTGTGTCAAGTATTGCCTCATGGTCAGACTCATAGACCTTCCACAAGGTTTTGTTCAAAGGTCTACCCCCATATATGGTCAAATGAACATTAGATGTCACAAAAACACTCAAGTAATGAAGATTCTAATGATGCATGTCAAAGTCCTGAAACAACCAATGTTTAACACTCTTATGTGGGTACCTTCTAAGCCACGTTCTAGTAACAACAACTAAGCCTGTAGGGTATTTGATGTCTTCTCCATCTATAATTGGGGCCCCCAATTTCTTTTTGGCCTCAACACAACGACACAAGTAATAGTCCATTGCCTCTTTGTTGTCTTCATCCGTAATAACTACATAAACATGCCCTAGATTGATATGTGCAACAAATCTCTTGAAATTAGTCAACATTATGAATACAAGGCAAAGTAAGATAACAATAGGAATTTCAAAAACTAAGCAAGTAGACATATTACTTGGTTGAAATAGATCTAATACATGGTCAAAGTCGATCGATGATTCCATATGTGTTAGTTCCAATGCCGTCAAAGGGTGATATGTGTGAAGTGGGCTAAGATAACTTGTCAACCATCTGTAAACCCACTCCCCTAACTCACAATCATTTTAGACATGCATTGTACATGAAGAAAAAAATCATGCCATCTCCCGTGTATTAATACTCCATCAACCTACATTTGAGCTAAGGAAAGAGTGTAGCTCACTCGATCCTATTAGTGTGCAACAATCCTCATATGGTGCAATGTTAGTATCATCCATCAACCAAAAAAATCTATGAACTAAAGACGTACCTTCATTACCTGGACCCATCGAAGTATTGCACCACTCGACAATTGATCTTACATCTGTCAACTTTGCATTGTCTTTATACTTTAACTCTTCTCGTGCTAATGCTATTTTCATGCATGCTCTTGCACCATCATGCTCCCCCTTTCCATGTATAGCCTCACAAAAGTTCCACATATGTTGAACACCTGTAATGACATGCATCCTGCTCAACTAGTAGAACATGTGCAAGTTCTTGAACTATGCTGTATAGTTATCCGACCATATTATATGCCTTCAATATGCTATGCCCCTTTGAGTTAAATCACTGTAGAGCATCTGGAAGCATACTTGCTCAAACTCTGGAGAATGTGTGCGATCATCACTAATATAAAAGTGATACTCCCTCAATACCTTCCTTTGGTCCTCTGTACTATCAGTTGCATGAATGAATGTTATGTGCACAAATATTGAAACCTGTGTGGAGTTGAAATATTATGACTACACCTCATGCTATGACTATAGAGTGTAGTTATTTGCAAAGTCAACTACTGATACTATGCTACCTACTGGAAGGGTGTCCTTGCATAGCTTGAATTGTGCGTCTAGCCATTGGGCTCTATGGGTATGCCTTGCATACTCATACACTATATTATCATGAAACATGGACATAAACTAATACACTGAAATCTTCTGAATAACCAAATCACACCTCTTTGCTTGAAACCCATCTTTTTAAAAGTATGCCATTGTTTTATACTTCTCGAACTCTACTAGTTTTTGTCCCACCTCATATGTGCTTTCCATATGTTTAGATACTGGCATATGCTACAAGCCACTGCAATGCTCACATGAACCATCCAAGCATGTTGTCCTATAGAATATTTGGCCATCCTCTATTTCAGATAATTTTTTTGATAAGAACTCTCTTGATGATGTTGGTGAGGCTTCTAAGCCACAATCTTACAAAACATCATTAGTATGAAAATCTAAACATATAGAAGGATAAACATCATAATGGTTAGAGAATTCAATATGTAGTCTACAACAACAAGTAGTGCGTGTGTGATTTATCTTGACATAAAAAGGTTTAAGCATTTCAAAATATATTTGAGAAATACTAATTTGAGGATAATCGTGTTGAAATTTATGAAAAAATTGGGTTTGAGTCATATCCAAAAAATGCTTTGGATGTAGCTCATGGTTTCGACTACCGATTCTCTTTCTTACCACATCCCTTTGATTCAAAGACAATGTCGTGTTATTCTTCCAATACTCTTCAATTAGTTTTCTTAATGCTTCAATAACTTTTTTATCTTTTCATGGCAGTCTCCCTGAGAATGCCCAAAATTCACTTGAATCGGTGCCCTCAATTATTTCCTTCCTTTGAAGGGCTCTTGATAAAGTTCTACAAATTCTCATTTGTTCACTTGTCCTTTTAATGAGATGAGCTCTCTTTGTTTGAATACTTACCAAAGTCGATGTAATGACACATTGGGTGAAATTACTATCCTTTGAGCGTGAGGTCTTACCCACTCTGTTTTAAGCATCCATTAGATTCTTCACAATAGTATTTTCACTCGATGCGTTTGATGTTCTCAACCCAAGAGTCTTCATGATGTTTCTATAATTTATACCCCACATCATTTGAACAAATAGTTGACATATTGCGGTCTCATTTAGTCTTTCAAAGAACGATTTCCGAATCTTACCAGCATATCTTCTACAAGTGCGTGCTGCAATCTTACCTTCCATGTGCTACAAAATATCCTCATCAATATTAATCAAATACTTTGGCTTTCTACACAAAATTTTAGGTGGTTTTCTCCTAGGTACATACTCCTCAACATTACGAATTTCATAAATATTTAATTGAGGTGGGCTAGATTGCATGCCTTTGTTTGTGGGTGGAGTAGAAGACATACCTTGAGGTTCACGTGGGGATGATGACATACCTTCTTTGTCAAATCTGAGTGATGATGTACTCTCAACTTGATATGTGTTGGATGGTGTCCAATCATATTCACTTGTGATAGATGGTGTCCCTCCATATTCACTTGCGGTAGATGGTGTCCCTCCATATTCACTTGCGGTAGATGGTGTCCCTCCATATTCGCTTGTGCTTAATGGTGTCCCTTCATATTCACTTGTCGTAGAGGGTGTGTCTCCAACTATAATATCTAAATTTGTCTTACCACGATGCTTTCACATTCGTGCCTTTTGTGTTGCCAATTCCTGTTCTCTTTTTTACGGTTGAGGTTCCTCTTCAGTTCGCTTGTTTTTGTCAATCTTTTCCAATTTCTTCTTTTCACAATATTCCACCACCTGTTTTCTCTCCTTTGCTTTGAAGGTTTCATACTCTTCGTCTGATAGTTCATTCCTTTTTTGTTTTTTTAGCATGGCGGATAATATTACATGTAGCATGGTAATGAGATGAATATTAGTTCCTAAAAAATGTATACATTCAAATAAATGAAATATATGTCATCCAAGACTTAAAAAAATGCTTACAATCATCCTCTAGAAGAGTATTTATAGCATAGAAAAAGGTCATATGAATTTTTTTGATGGAATTCCTTAAAGAAATGTGGTAATGTGGCATGCCATGATTGCAAGATATGCTAAAAATGGAAGCATGGATAAGCCATGTGGTGCAGGGGAACCTAGCTAAGTTGCAATTTTGGTTTTGTGATAGGTCATTAGGTGTGTTATGTTTTTTTTTGTCATGAATAAGGTCTAAAACCCTATTTGGCCTAGTTGGCCTAGTTGGGATAGCGTAGAAGCATGATTTTGAGAGATTTATTCCAAAAGAGTTATATGAATTGTTGAGATATGTTTGTGTATGCCTTAAAGGATAGCTTAAAAGCTATTTGGTTAGTGGGTTCAGTGAGTACAGGTTAGGGTAGATTTGTTCAAGAAACTAGGTCAGTAGAAGTATAAGTGAAATTGGGCGAATTTGTGAAGAATTGTTGAGATAAGTTTTTAAAGGTTGCAAAGTTTGTGAAGATAGGATACACCTTTCCCCATGTTGATAAATTATACTTGAATAAAGAGACTTGAAATAGTGGAGAGAAGGGTTAGAATCCCTTGTAGGTAGACTAATCAAGGAAACATTTAAAATATATCACAACATAAGTGATCAGGTAGATTTAGTGATGAGGCAAATTTAGATGTAGAGTTGAAAAAAAAAATAGTTTGAAAGATCTATAAATGAGGGAGGAGTGTTTTCCAATTTTTTAGAGACATGTATGGAAAATTTGGTAGCATAGACAAGGCAATCGGCTGCTTGGTATAATTGTCTTACAAAATACCTCAATGAAAGTGGTGCAGGAGCACCTTGTGCATTTTATACCTCTATAAGGCAATTTTGTAAAATTTGAAATATCCACTCATATAAAGAATGTAAAAAGTTCATTTTGATGTATTTGAATCAATTGATTAGGTCACTTGGTGGGTTTATGGTAAAATTATTTAAAAGTGCAAAATCTTGTAATAGTTGTCAACAATGGAAAAATGCAAAATTGCAAAATTGCAAAAATCAGGAAGTTGAAGAGTCTTAATAACTGAGGGGGCAGTCAAGAAAGATTTTTTAAACACCATTTTAAGAGATTTTTTAATCATTTTTTAGTGTTCTATATTGTGTGTGTGTGTGTTGGTAGAACAAAGGAAGGCGAAACACAAGAAGAAACTATATTTTATGTTAAAAATTATGTATTTTACTGGTAATTATGAGTTTTAGACCACTGCACGGACCCATACAAGTGGTTTATGATCTAAAAGTTATTTTAAAAGTTAAAGGAATTAGGTAATAGCAACCTTCATCTTGTTTTATTGAATTTTGTTAAGATTTATGAGTTTTTCGGATATTTTAGTGTAGATAGGTCTAAAACCCTGTTTTGAGGTTTTGAGACATTAAAAATGCATTTATTCTTATTATCTCCAGTGTTTTTTCTTGAAACAAAGTGTAAAGAAGGATATCAGGTAGTTTTAAATGTTTAATAAGTATTAAAGAGTTGGGGAGATTATTGGAGTGATTTTGAGTTGTTGTCCTAGTTGTTTCCTTATGAGTTTTGACCTAAAATTGAGGTTTCAAGTAAGAGTCTGATGAAATAACAGTGGTAAAGGTTGGGAGTTGGTTTTTAAATCATTTTTAGGCTATATCTAAGGTGTTCCAAGTTGGGGTAGAGTGTGGGGTGTTGTGGAAGCTCAAGTTTCAATAAACCCTCCTTGGTTGCAAGCCTATTTGGCTTTAAAGCTGACTTCTAAGCATTTGGTGAGTAAAATATTTGTAGCTCCACCAGGAGCTACAAATATTGTGAGAATGGTCTTTGGGTAGTTGTCCTAGTGTGTTGGAATTAAAATTAGTGAGGGTAAAAATATTTGAAGGGTGTCTCTTTGGGAAAGTGGCCTAAATGGCCTTGTTGTCTTAGCGAAGCAGTGCTAGTTTGAGTTGTTTATTCCAAAAGAGTCTATAGTGGTTTTGACATATGTTTAAGATCTTGGAAAAGGGTATCCAAAAAGTTTTTTATAGTCTTTATTGGTGAATTGAGTCAAAATATATGAGTGACAGTCCCCTGTGGAAGGACTACTAGCTTGTAGGTGGTTTGGAGTAGTGTTGCTACAAAATGGTGTTTCCCGATATTTGAGTGGTCAAGTTGTGTATGGTTTATTGTATTAATCTTGTTATATTCCTTATAATATTCATGCAAAGACCTTAAACCCTTGGTGTGGATTGGAGACCTTGGAAGCTTATTCCTTTGATGAGACTTTGTGAACTTGCGTTAGGGAGTCAATCAAGCCCTAGTCTTTAATTATTGTCAAATTTATTGTGTAGCCATTGATCCTCTGCATCAATTTCCATACAAGAAATGGTGCCTATAGGTTAGGGTTTGGTGAAATGACAGTGGTAAAGGCTTGGAGGTAGTTTGGTTACCATGTGCAGACATATACAAATTGAGTGCAATAAGTTGTGAAACTGATGATATTGTGCTATAAAAATGTGATGTTGCTTTGTTCCCATTAAGATGATGATGACTAAGAATAATTTGGGCCTTGTAAAGGTTTGGAATCAATATTTGTTGTTTTAGTGCTTTATAGCAATGTGGAAACAAGGTGCAAATTAGTGTCTTGGTGAGAATGTTTGATGAGTTGGGTGATTCAGAGTTTTCAAATGGTGTTTTTGTTTTGAACCAATCAAGATAATGATGTTCAAGGTGCTTTTAGGGTTTGTGGTGAGTTGGTAACTTGATTTGGTAATTTGGTGCCTTTTAGAAAAGTGAAACAAGTTACAAAGTTGTGGATTCTGGTTGAAAGTTTAAATGAATCTTGGTTGAAAGTTTAGCCGATCTTCTCAGTTTGGGATTAGGGTCAGAATAATCCTTGAAGTTTTTGGAATTGTTTAGATGCTTTGCATCAAAAATCTTTGGAGAGTGGTATGCACATCCATAATAAAGGATTGAGAGATTATTTTTTTTTACTTCCTTAAAACTTATGTCATATATATGTGTATATAAAATGTGGAAGCATACACAAGGTATGTCAATTGTTAAATAACAAAATTCCTCAAAGAAATGTGGTTTAAAAATGTAATTGGAAAGTGTATAGAATTGTGTAATTTAAAATGTGCATTGACAACCTAAGGTTATAATGACAAACAAACAATGATCAACATGGAATATGAAAAATAAAAAAAATGAAACCAAGCCATAATAGAATGAAAGAAAATGTGTAAAGACTTCACCTACCTGAAAAACCAAAGTTTAAAATGGAGGAGTTCTACCTAATTATGTAGCTTTTGCTTCTTCTTTCTGTAAACTCCTCAACAATTTGACTTTTTCAAAAGCTTGTTCCCCTGTAAACTTCAATTGTATATCACTTTTGAATGGAATTCATACTTAAATTGATATTATATGCCTTTGAATGTTAAAAGTCTGCTATTTCATGCAAAGGTGGTGGAAAGATCATTAAAAATATGGTGGAATGTGAAAAACATGCATACACACTTCACAACATCATCAAAAAGCTACTTTTTGTTGAAGCACACACATAACCAGAAGAATATGCAGAATATGGGCCTTGAGATCATGAGTATATTGAGTTTTCTTATCATTTTTTAGAGCAAGCCAAAATGCGCTCGCATTATTTCTTGCTAAAAACAGTCACATGTCTACTTCTTCAAAACACGCTCACGTTATGATAAAGTTGGTTTTTTTATAGATTTATTTTCTCTCTTTGTCTATACCTTATATACCCTAAGTCTATCTCTCTCCCTCTATCCTCTACCCTCTATCTCTCTCCCGCTCCCTCTCTCTCTCTCTCTCTCTCTCTAGTCTATCCCTCCTACCCCCTCTCCCTCTCGCAACTCTCTCTCATTCACTCACTCCTGTCTATCCTCTACCCTCTCTCTCTCCCACTCCCTTCATCTCTCTCTCTCTCTCAAGTCTCTCCCTCCTACCCCATCTCCCTCTCTCAACTCTCTCTCATTCACTCACTCTTGTCTCTCTCCCCTCTCCCCTTAACCCTTATACCCTCTATCCTCTACCCTCAACCCTTAAACCCTAATTCTATCTCTCTCCCCTCTCCCCTTAGCCCATATACCCATATACCCTCAACCCCTATACCCTAATTCTATCTCTCTCCCCTCTACCCTTAACCCTTATACCTTCTATCCTCTACTCTCAACCCTTAAACCCTAATTCTATCTCTCTTCCCTCTATCTCTCTCTCTCTCTCATCTCTCCCTCCTACCCCCTCTCCCTCTCTCAACTCTCTCTCATTCACTCACTCCTTATGTCTATCCTCTACCCTCTATCTCTCTCTCTCAAGTCTCTCTCTCTCACTCCTTCTGTCTATCCTCTACCCTTTATCTCTCTCTCACTCCCTCCCTCTCTCTCTCTCAAGTCTCTCTCACTCCTCATGTCTATCCTTTACCCCCTATCTCTCTCTCACTCTCTCCCTCTCTGTCTCTCTCTCTCAATCCTTCTGTCTCTCCCCTCTACCCTCTACCCTTAACCCTTATCCCTCTATCCTCTACACATTTCTTGGACACATTTTTTCAAACAAGCCACTACAATGCCAATTTCACTGAATTGGCAAGCTAGTGGGTGAAATTAGCATCCTAACTTCGCTTGTTTGAAAAAATGTGTCCATGAAATGGGATCTCCCGGTGATTTACATCACTGGGAGACCCCATTTTTTCAAATAGGCCACTACAATGCCAATTTCACTGAATTGGAAAGCTAGTGGGTGAAATTGGCATCCTAACTTGGCTTGTTTGAAAAAATGGGGTCTCCCTGTAATTTAATCACTAGGACACCCCATTTCTTGGACCCATTTTTTCAAACATGCCAAGTTAGGATGCCAATAAGTTTGAAAAAATGGGTCCAAGAAATGGGGTCTCCCAGTGATGTAAATCACCAAAAGACCCCATTTCTTGGACCCATTTTTTCAAACAGGCCAAGTTAGGATGCCAATTTCACCTACTAATGCCAATTTCAACGAATTGGCAAGCTAGTAGGTGAAATTGGCATCCTAACTTGGCCTGTTTGGAAAAATGGGTCCAATAAATGGGGTCTCTTGATGATTTACATCAGCGAGAGACCTCATTTTTTGGACCCATTTTTTCAAACATCATCGGGAGACCCCATTTCTTGGACCCATTTTTTCAAACAGGACACTACAATGCCAATTTCACCGAATTGGCAAGCTAGTGGATGAAATTGGCATTGTAGTGGCCTATTTAAAAAATGGGTCCAAGAAATGGGGTCTCCTGGTGATTTAATCAGGAGACCCCATTTCTTGGACCTATTTTTTCAAAAAGGCCAAGCTAGGATTACAATTTCACCCACTAGGATGGCAAGCTAGTGGGTGAAATTGGCATCCTAACTTGGTATGTTCGAAAAAATGGGTCCAAGAAATGGGGTCTCCTTAACCCTCTACCCTTAACTCTCTATACCCTTAACCCTATACCCTAATCCCTCAACCCTATAGGTCATCAACCCTATACCCTCAATTCTCAACCCGCTACCCTATACATTGGATCCTCAACCCTCATATATCTTTGTCCCTCCATCCTCTTCTCTCCTTCTCTCCTTCTCTCTATCTCATTTCTCCCTCCATCTCTTTATCCATCCATCCCTCCTCAATCCTCTACCCTCAACCCTAATTCCTCAACTCTTAAACCCTTAAACCCACTTAGAAGAATCTTTACTCTAATCTTGCAACCCTCTTGACCTTTAATCCCTCAACCCTTAATTCCTAATCCCTCAAACCCTCTACCCTATAAAACCTTAAACACTCAACCCTAAATCCTAAATCCTAAACCATAAACCCTCAACCCTTAAACCCTAAACCCTTAAACCCTCTACCCTCTACCCTCTACCCTCAACCCTAATCCCTCAACCATTAAACCCTTAATTAACCCACTTAGTAAACTCTCTACCCTAATCCCTCAACCCTCTTGACCCTTAATCCCTCAACCTATAAATTGGACCCTCAACCCTAATCCCCCAAACCTATACCCTCAACCGTTAAGCCCTCTACCATCTACCCTCTACCATATAAACCCTTAAACACTCAACCCTAAATCCTAAACCCTAAACCCACAACCCTTAAATCCTAAACCCTTAAACCCTCTACCCTCTACCCTCTACCCTCAATCCTCTATCATCTACCCTCAACGCTAATTCCTCAACCCTTAAACCCTTAAACCCACTTAGAAAAATCTCTACCCTAATGAATCAACCCTCTTGACCCTTAATCCCTCTACCCTTAAACCCTAATCCCTCAACCCCTATACCCTCTACCCTAGATACAATTGACCCTCAACCCTAATCCCCCAACTCTATACTCTCAATCCTCTACCCTCAACCTTAAACCCTCAACCCTCTACCCTATAAACCCTTAAACACTCAACCCTAAATTGTAAACCCTAAACCCTAAAACCTTAAATCCTCTACCCCCTACCCCCTACCCTCAATCCTCAATCCTCTACCCTCAACCCTAATCCCTCAAACCTTAAACCCTTAAACCCACTTAGTAAACTCTCTACCATAATCCCTCAAACCTCTTGACCTTTAATCCCTCAACCCTTAAACCCTAATGCATCAACCCCTATACCCTCTACCCTATACATTGGACCCTCAAACCTAATCCTCCAACCCTATACCCTCAATCCTCTACCCTCAACTTTAAAAACTCAATCCTTAAACCCTCTACCCTCTACTTTATAAACCCTTAAACACTAATCCCTAAACCCTAAACCCTAAACCCTTAAACCTCCTACTTTGTTACACTCCGAATTATAAGCTGCTACGTAATAGTATTGCATAGGGCGGAAAGATTGTAATTTGAACTCAATAGTTGAATAAAATGTGTATCTTGTTGTTAATCTGAGTATGGTTACATTTAAATGATTATCTCATTTTTAATGTATTTCAAATTGATGTCATTCTTGAGGGAATAATGCATATTAAGTTATAGAATTGTTAACATTCTAACTTGTGAAATGTTGTAACTATATTGTTATTTTGTGAGCATTTGACTTCCGTGGATATTTTTCAGTGGATGCAGGTATTCGTGCCATTCCTCCAGGCAGAGGGGAAATATCACTTGGGAGAGGGGCTTGGTTAGTTAACCGGTAATGTGAACTATTTGGGTATACACACACCTTCCTGTTGAGTGAGTATCTGAGTTAGTCAAATTAGATAAGTCATCCATAGTCATAGACTGGCATTAGGAGTTGTGTCTTTAGTTGAAGATGTTTGTCTGTTAACTATCTCATGTTATTTAGTTCATTCCAATGGATCGTATCTAAATGAAGAAGAGGGGCAGGGAATATATATATACATATATATACATAAATATTATATACATGCATCCATATGGATATACGTATCGATGCAAGTGTGTAACTGGAAAATGGATATGCTCACACAATTGCATCAATATGGTATACATATACATGCATGTATATCGGGATATATATGGATATATGTATATACACCACCTATCACATTGTGGATATTAATAAATTATTTTATTATTGCCTGATTGATTTACACCTACGCGTATAAGTATATATGTATTGATACATATATAAACATATCGAAAATAACAAACTGGCTAACAATATGTTACACAAGAGTTATATATGAACATATAAATATACATATATATATATATGCATATACGTGTACGTGTAAATACATATTTATATATATACGAATTAATATTATATAAATAAATATGCAAATTAAAGTAAAAATAATAAAATATATATATATATATATATATATATTACTTAAGGTAATAAATACATATATATTTATCTAATTATTTAATTACTTTAGTGCATATATAAATAAATATAATATTAATAAAATTATATAGGTATGTCGTTTTATTAATAAAGATCATTGTTTAAATCATTTGTCATGAATATTTGGAAATCGAATGTTGCCAAG
Source organism: Sequoiadendron giganteum (assembly GCA_007115665.2). NCBI lineage: Eukaryota > Viridiplantae > Streptophyta > Pinopsida > Cupressales > Cupressaceae > Sequoiadendron > Sequoiadendron giganteum. The sequence goes on along the minus strand of CM021107.1, from coordinate 190,920,713 downwards.
TATAATGAGAATCAACCTTATTTATTTTCACCAAGGAATAATTCGAAATAAGCTGAGGCTTTCTAATGTTTAAAGGAAAGAAATATTTGATGTATCACTTTAGACTTTATAAAGTCAAGCTAAAAATATTGGAGAGCTTCCCCGTGAAATGGAAATGGCGGAAGAAGCTGAACCGCACGCTTCGCTATGAGGAACGATTTTGCAGGGGGTGACGCAGCAGTAAGCATTGTGTTGTTGATCAATGAACACTGACTTTTTCCAAGCAAGGGATTCATCTTCTTGCTGGCACCATGTTTAAAGGAATTTCCTGTAAGTGGCGAAATTTATTAAAGAGTTGAAAAATTATGTTTATGTTGTCAAAAATGCAAATTGCGTCATTATCTAAAATGCTGAGTCAGGGCTTGGAAATCCACCAAGTGCTCTTGAACAAGTCTGCTTGAATGTGCTGTTAGTTAGCAAAAGAAAATGCGTAATTTTCTTGATTCTATATAAAGGCTTGCTATTGCTTCGAATATTTACCAAATCCCTCTTCAAAGTCCATACGAATTTTGTATTCTAAGTGATATCATTTTAGCTGTGAGTAACCAATATTGATAGTGTCCATTATTCATTGTTGTGATTCCCCAGTATTTTGTGAAAAATCCACCATTGCTGTGAGTAATCTGAATTTTGTAAAGTATCACATTGCTATGAGTAATCTGAATTCTATAAAGTATCACATTGTTGTGAGTAGTCTATATTCTAAGAGGAATCATCATTTTTCTGGAAATAGTCATTTTCTAAGAATCATCATTTTCCTGAGAGTAGCCATATTCTGAGAAAATTCATCAATGTTGTGAGTGACCATCATTCTCAATTCACCGCGTGTGTTCCAATTTAGGAAAGAGTGTTTTGCTGTGAGAGTAAATCTGCAACCAGTGTTACAACAGGAAAGACTATCATCATCATCTGTGGAAGCTTATATTACATGCATGTTTATCTTGTTTTCAATTCTTCTTGATTTTTATGAGGAATCATATTAAACCTTTGAAGTGTCATTCTGTTTTCATTATCATAACTTGTAAAGACATGTTAGGCAATTATAATATGATGTTGATGTGTGAAGCCTGCAATTTGAATGTCTAAAAGATACATTAAGAAACTAGGGATAAGTAATGCATGATTGTTTAAAGGAACATTATCTGTTTTGAAAGGTAGACAATGCATTAGGTATTATTGCTTATGATCTCTATAAATGGAGAGTATGATTGTATTAGTTACTAAATACTAGGAAGAAAATGAAGGCATTAAGTCAAGTAACGAACCACAACTTAAGTCAATAGGTTAACTTAGACAGCTCTAGGTACTCCTAGGATGAAGTTGTCCAGTAAAGGAAGGGAATGTATGATTACTTGTTATGCTATTTCATTTCTAGTAGTTTAGTTTGATGTAGGATGTCTGCGGTACGGATTACACAGTGAAGGACAAAGACCTACGAGTAGTGTAAGATAGCCCTAAGTCAAATCAACCCTGAATAGTGTATATGATAGATGACCTTCATTTGAATTACTGAATGAGAACACTTTGGCCAAAGTAGTGAAATATACGAAATCCACTTAGATGTGAGATAGTTGAGACTACACTGTCAGTTCATCGTGATTCTGTATTACATGCTAGAGCAAGAGTTTGTTGGATGCACAGGTTCTAGCTATGTAGGAAACACCACTATACTCAGTCGGTTTACAGTATCGGTTACCCAACGAATCTCTTCGATGAAGGGAGGGCCATCTATCGAACGATAGATGTGCAGGGGACTGCATTATAAGTCCGTGGTTGGCGAAAAAGCGCCCGAGTGATGTTTCTCCTCCTTACCAGGCTACTGAGGCACCGAGATTTGAAAGGCGGATTCCTGGACCTTCTTACCACTATTAGTTCAAAAGTTCAATGAGCTATGTATGTGCACATATGTATATTTTCTGTGATGTTCATTTGAAAAGGAAAAGTGTCGTTATTTTAAATATGTTGTCTTGTTTCATTTGAAAGGAAAATTGTTAGTTAGCATGAATCTTGTTAATTGTTAATGTAATTAAAATAAATGTTTCAGTACTTTCTTATGCATGCTATCTATGTTAAAAGTTGTAGATTAAGATTTTTTTAATTTATTTTTACGTGAGAATCGGGTCGTTACATACCCTCTACCCTCAATCCTCTACCCTGTACCCTCAACACTAATCCCTTAACCCTTAAACCCTTAATTAACCCACTTTGTAAACTCTCTACCCTAATCCATAAACCCTCTTGACCCTTAATCCCTCAACCCCTATACCCTCTACCCTATACATTGGACACTCAACCCTAATCCCCAAACTCTCAACCCTCAACCCTCAACCCTGAACCTTAAACCCAAAACCCTGAACCCTTAAACCATCTACCCTATACCCTATACCCTCAACCCAATAACCTCTACCCTCAATCCTTAAACCCTTAAAACCACTTATTAAACTCTCTACCCTAATCCATCAACCCTCTTGACCCTTCATCCCTAAACCCTCAACCCTCAACCCTCAACCCTTAAACCCTAATCCCTCAACCCCTATACCCTCTACCCTATACATTGGACCCTCAACCCTCTACCCTCAACCTTAAACCCTCAACCCTTAAACCATCTACCCTCTACCCTCTACCCTCCACCCTATAAACCCTTAAACACTCAACCCTAAACCCTAAACCCTAAACCCTTAAACCATAAACCTTAAACCCTCTACCCTCAACCCTAATTCCTCAACCCTTAAATCCTTAAACCAACTTATAAAAATCTCTACCCTAATCCCTCAACCCTCTTGAACCTTAATGCCTCTTCCCTTAAACCCTAATGCATCAACCCCTATACCCTCTACCTTAGATACATTAGACCCTCAACCCTAATCCTCAAACTCTATACTCTCAATCCTCTATCCTCTACCCTCAACCTTAAACCCTCAACCCTTAAACCCTCAACCCTCTACCCTCAGCCCTATAAACCCTTAAATACTCAACCCTAAACCCTAAACCCTAAACCCTCAACCCTTAAACCCTCAACCCTTAAACCCTCAACCCTTAAACCCTCTACCCTCTACCATCAACCCTAATCCCTCGACCCTTAAACCCTTAAAACCACTTAGTAAACTCTCTACCCTAATCCCTCAACCCTCTTGAATTTTAATCCCTCAACCCCTATACCCTCTACCCTATACATCAAACCCTCACCCCCAACCCTATACCCTCAATCCTCTACCCTCAACCTTAAACTCTCAACCTTTAAACCCTCTACCCTATAAACCCTTAAACACTCAACCCTAAACCATAAACCGTAAACCCTCAACCCTTAAATCCTCAACCCTAAAACCTTGTACCCTGTACCCTCAATCCTCTACCCTCTACCCTCAACACTGATCCCTCAACCCTTAAACCCTTAACTAACCCACTTAGTAAACTCTCTACCCTAATCCATCAACCCCTATACCCTCTACCCTATACATCAAACCCTCACCCCCAACCCTATACCCTCAATCCTCTACCCTCAACCTTAAACTCTCAACCTTTAAACCCTCTACCCTATAAACCCTTAAACACTCAACCCTAAACCATAAACCGTAAACCCTCAACCCTTAAATCCTCAACCCTAAAACCTTGTACCCTGTACCCTCAATCCTCTACCCTCTACCCTCAACACTGATCCCTCAACCCTTAAACCCTTAACTAACCCACTTAGTAAACTCTCTACCCTAATCCATCAACCCCTATACCCTCTACCCTATACATTGGACCCTCAACCCTCTACCCTCCACCTTAAACCCCCAACCCTCAACCCTTAAACCATCTACCCTCTACCCTCTACCCTTAAAACCTAAACCTTTAAACCCTCTATCCTCTACCCTCAATCCTCTACCCTCTACCCTCAACCCTAATCCGTCAACCCTTAAACCCTTGATTAAATCACTTAGTAAACTCTCTACCTAATCCCTCAACCCTCTTGACCCTTAATCCCTCAATCCCTAAACCTCTATACCCTCTACCCTATACATTGGACCCTCAACCCTAATCCCCCAACTCTGTACTCTCAATCCTCTACCCTTAACCTTAAACCCTCAACCCTATAAAACCTTTAAAACGCAACCCTACACCCTACACCCTAAACCCTCAACCCTTAAACCTTAAACCCTTAAAACCTCTACCCTCTACCCTCAATCCTCTACCCTCTACCCTCTACCCTCAACCCTAATCCCTCAACCCTAATCCCTCAACCCTTAAACCCTTAAACCCACTTAGTAAACTCTCTACCCTAATCTTTCAAACCTCTTGACCTTTAATCCCTCAACCCTTAAAACCCTAATCCCTCAACCCCTATACCCTCTACCCTATACATTGGACCCTCAAACCTAATTCCCCAACCCTATACTCTCAATCCTCTACCCTCAACCTTAAACCCTCAACCATCAACCCTTAAACCGTCTACCGTCTACCCTCTACCCTATACATTAAACCCTAAACCCTTAATTATGAACCCTCAACCCTTAATCCTTCAATCCTCAATCCTTAAACCCTAAACCCTCAACCCCGATACCCTCTACCCTATACATTGGACTATCAACCCCAATCCTTCAACCATATATACCCCCAACCCTAATCCCTCAACCCTACATGTCATGAACCCTATACCTTCTATTCTCAACCCTCTACCCTATACATTGGATGCTCAACCCTCATATATCTATATCCCTCCCTCCTCTTCTCTCCTCTCTATCTCACTTCTTCCTCCATATCTCTATCCATCCATCCCTCCCTCTCTACCCTAATCCCTCAACCCTAAACCCTAAACCCTCGACGCTTAAACCCTCAACCCTAAACCCTAAACCCTCAACCATCAACCCTTAAAACTCTAAACCCTTAAACCCTCTATGCTCTACCCTCAACCTAATATCCTCTACCCTAAACCCTAATCCCTCAACCCTAATCCATCAACCCTTAAACCCTTAAATCCAAGAAAACTCTCTACCCTAATCCCTAAACCCTTAACCCTTAATCCCTCAACCCTTAAACCCTCAACCCTCTACCTTCAACCCTCAACCCTTAAATCCTAATCCCTCAACCCCTATACTCTCTACTCTATACATTGGACCCTCAACCCTAATCCCTCGACCTTATACCCTATAACCTCAATCCTCTACCCTCAACCTTAAAACCTCAACCCTCAACCCTCAACCCTTAAACCCTAAACCCTTAAACCCTCTACCCTCTACCCTATACATTAAACCCTCAACCCTCAATTCTCAACACTCAACCCTTAATCCCTCAACCCTCAATACTTAAACCCTAAACCCTCAACCTTTATACCCTCTACCCTTTATAATGGACCCTCAACCTAATCCTTCAACCATATACCCTCAAACCTATACCCTAAACCCTCTACCCTCTACCCTCTACCCTCAACCCTAAACCCTAAACCCTAAACCCTAAACCCTTTAACCCTAAACCCTTAAACCTTCTATTCTATACCCTCAACCCTTAAACCCTAATACCCTAGAAGCCATCAACCCTATAGGTCTTCCACCCTAAACCCTCAACCCTTATCGCTTGGACTCTCTATCTATACATCTCACCTCTCCCTCCCTCCCTCTCTCCTACCCTCTCTAATTGTCTCTATCTACCCTCTCCCTCTTTATCATTCAATGAATCCTTACCACCCTCTCTCACTCCCTCCATCTATCTCTCTCCATCTCACTCCCTCTCTCTCTCTCCCACTCCCTCTCTCTCAGGTCTCTCCCTCCCACCCCCTCTATCTCTCTCTCATGTCTCTCCCTTTCGAAACCTACCTAGGTACCCTCTCTCTCTCTCTCTCTCTCCCCTCTCTCTATCTATACCTCCCACCCTAGCCTAGATAAGTCGCTCTCACTCCAACCCCCTCTTTCTCTCCCTCTCTCAGGTCACTCCCTCTCTCAGGTCCCTCACTCAAACTCCCTCTCTCTCCCACTCCCTCTCTCGTACTCCCTCTCACTACCTATCTCTCAAGTCTCTCCCTCTCACCCCCCTCACACTCTCAAGTATCTCCCTTTGGCACCTTGCTTGCATAACTCTCTCTTTATCTCTGTCTCTCTGTCTCTCCCCTCTGTCTCTCCCTCTCTCTCAATTCTCTCTCTCCATCCCTCTATCCCTTCCACCCTACCTATCTAAGTCCCTCCCTCCCTCCCTCCCTCCCTCCCTCTCTCTCTCCCTCTCTCTCTCTCTCTCCCTCTCCCCTCCCACCCTACCTAGACAACTCTAGATCTCTCTCTCTTAAAATTATCTCTCCCTCTAAAGACATACATAAATACATATATACAAGAATAATACATATGTACATACAATCCTACATACATACAAGCATACATGTACATGTGTAGATACACTCTTACATAAATATAGGCATACATACAATATACATGCATTGATACATACATGCATACATACATACATGACATACAAGCATACCTGTACATTCAAACATATAAACATACATCAATAGAGTACTAGAGAATTTAACATTAAGCAAGACATAATGTGAGCACGTTATAACATGCTCGCATTATGTGTTGCTAGACATGTTCCTCACAAACACAAAAAAATCATGTCAAATTTGAGATATAACATGAGCGCGTTATAATGCGCGTGCTATATATTGCTTTGGGAATTCCCAAGTCTTGGAATTGGTATTTTCCTTGGAATACCAACCCAAAGTCTTGGAGGGCATTCCCAATGACCAGAGACGTGTTTTTGCAGATTTTACAATATTTCACATAATCGGGTTCGTGCTCATTGTCAGGATTGCACATGGTTCAATATCAAACAAATCAAACATCTGGGTAATGTTAGGTTCTCTCTTATCTATCCAACGATGTAATTTTTTTCACTTTCTGACAATGTTAAGCCTTTCATCCATAATTTATTTTGTTTGTATGTCTCTTTTTTGGAAAAAAGTAATGTTTGGTGTTTTTTTCTTTATAAATTAACCGTTCATCAAAATTTCAAATAAATTACATTTTTAGAAACTAGAATCCATTCTACAATTTTTTAATAAAAAAAATCAATTAGTTTCCAAAATTTGTAGGGGTAGCACGACCAAAATTCTATTTTTCAGGAAGTGTCTACTTCAAAAATTAGTAAAAAATCAAATATTCATTAAAAAATTATCAAAAAAATCATGCATCACTACATACTGTTAGCTAACTTTTGACCATTGCGATTTTAAAAATACTAATTTTTTTTCACCATACGAGGGTCGTACAAGAGTTGCTATGTTATGTTTTTTCTGACAAAAACAACACCAATTTGTGTATGTACCTCTTTTGAACCCCTTAATCTCAACCATTTTCAAAATAAATTAGTAGTTTAGAAAGTAGACTCAGAGCACTTCTATCCTTGTTTTTGTTCCATCTCAAAATTTTGAGTGTAACTATCCTCAATTTAATGTCCAAGGTCAGTATTTCTTGATTTCAGTAAAAAAGTGGCCACTTAAGCCCCCTTTTTGGGACCCATTTTTCTACACCTACCCTTTAAAGATAACATAGAGAAATACGTAATTAACTTAATAAATAAATCCTAAGTTTAGCTTAAGTGCATTTGAATAAATTAGACTGATAATTAAAATTAAAGGTTAATTAATTATCAACTAATGCATGATTAAGTTCTAATACTCCCCCCTTAAGATAAACTTAGGGAGTATCTAAAAACCCTAAAAAGATTATGTGACGGGTCCCAAAAACATGGCCTAGTGAGGTACCCATGTACAAAAAAAATATCAAGCTCAAAACTGGAGAAAAAGGAGAAAACAGTAGTGGGAGAAAACTCTTCTCCAAAAGAGAGAAAGGTGAATGAAGGACTAAAAAAACCTCCAAATCAATGTGTGAAGGATTGATAAGCCTCAAGAGAAAATGTCTCAAAAAATAGGAACATGTAGAACATCACTAAAGCATGAAGATGCTATAGACTGTTGTCAAAAGATGACTGATATGGTGATGAAATGAAGAACCTTTAGAAATAGGAATGCAAGAGTGTCCATATGGTAAATGATCAATCTCATTAAAATGTATGTAACCAACTGTTGATGTACGCTGCATCTGAAAGTATATAGGAAAAATAACTAGATACATAGATCACTCCAAATGTGAAAATAAATAAGCATTAGCACCAATAGTAGAAACCAACCCATAATGTTAAAAAGAGAGAGAAAATATAGGTACACTAAAATTGTGTGAAACCAATAAGTGCATGTAGGAGAAACAACCTAAAAAATAATTTAGGGTGTGAAAACTAAGGCACACACGCATGAGGCAAGAATCTTTGGGATTCATTATTATCATAGAAGACAAACTCACTTAAAAAATGTGTGACATGATAAACCAAAGGAAAACATCAACCCCTCACGACACTTTATATCATAGTACAAATACAAAAAGGCACAACAAGATGTGCAAAATTCCCAAAAAATATACAACAGAATGACACTTTATCCTAGTGCATGATCTACAAAAGAGAATGTGCATTAAAAAGATGTCTACAATGCCCAAATATAATAGAATACTGAAAATACATGTAGAATAGCCAGAAATGAGTCATCCCACACAAACGAAAAGTTTCTAAGAGCTAAGATGCCCAAGTAATGCACTAGAGTGTGAAAACACAAAATCTAAAATAAAATGTACCTAAAGAGCAATCTAGAAAAAGTGCATGGGTGGCTATGAAAATCTTTGAAAGATGGTTCCATCGTCACCAAAATCATGAAAATCAGAGAAACTGGTCAAAAGTTATGAGCTCAAGACTGAAAATAACACCTCTAACTTCAACAGGCTGTAGAATGCACCAGCAGCAAAAAATTGAGAAAAAAACTAGCACCATTAGATAGTGCTCAAAACTAGCTTTCTGATAATATCTTGTTTGCCCAATTTCGATACCCGAGCAAAAAGTTATGCCTAGTTTCTCAATTTTGTCTATTTTGCAAAAAAAAAAAAGCATATTTTTTTTAGCCCCCCAAGGGTTGGGTACTAGTTGCCCATATGACGGGTTGGGGTGACATATATATATATATATATATATGTTTTGCTAAAAAAAACATAAAAAAAGAAAAAAGAAAAAAAAAAGAAAAAAAGAAAAAAAGAAAAAAAGAAAAAGAAGATTTCAAATTTTCTCTTGTAACCCTAGTTGAAGAAAAAACCTCATAAATCGAGAAGGGGTTTGTTGAATCCATGCTTTAATACCATGTTAGAATTGTGAAAAACACGAGCCATAGAATCAAACAACGAACAAAGACACCTTCCACACAAGAGATCTACAAACAATATATGCAATATTCCTCAACAAGAAAAACCTATAGAATAACATCAAGAATCTTCTAGGAAAACAAAAGTCCTCAAAGGTTGAGAGTTTGAGAGTAAATCTCTAGAGTGATAATAAAATGAGGGTTGAGTGCTATATAGGAGCAACGCTAATAATTTCTCATTTCAGTTAACATAGAAAAATACTTAGTTAATTTAATAAAGAACTCCTAAGTTTAGCTTAAGTGAATGAGAATAAATTAGACTAATAATTAATTAAAGGTTAATTACTCTAACAAATAATGCATGATTACTCTAACAAATAATGCATGATTACTCTAACATATAAGACAATAAATATAACATAAAATGACATAATTAATATTTTTCAAATATTTTTTCGATTAATCATTATAATTTTAAAAAATAAATTTATAATTTTCTAGGTTATTTTCCAAATGCTATCACCCAAAACAAGGACCCTTGTGAAGCATGGCCCATCAGAGTTGCAACCCTTAGGGTGTTAGAAAAATCCTTCCAAATGACTTGACCCACAAATTATTTCCACATGTATGAACAAAAATAATATTTGACACCTGCAACTTACCTTTACTTGGCATTCACTATTTTTATTCTCCTTCTACTGCATAATGTCCATCCATTATAATAATGTAATTAAATATATTTTTAGAACAACATGCCTCTTCCATTTCAAAATAATATATCATAAATAAGTTTTAAGTTCTAATCTTTATAAAGTCCCAAAATTAGTGTTTTGAAAATTTGAATAATTGTCATCATATCTTCTACGCTTGTAATTGCTTTCTAGATTCTCCTACTTTGTGGATGTAATCATTTTGACAATTCCTTAATCATAATAGTAATCTGCATGTGACATATGATTATGTATGAG